>CM051018.1:9758189-9768189 GCA_027704905.1 Muraenolepis orangiensis
TAACTGACATGATGCATCTAATTGTTTGCATGCGCGTGCACGCGGATGTGCACATGTGTGTGCGCGTCTGCACGCGTGTGCACAGGTGTGCATTTGCACTCGTGTGCAAACGTGTTAGTAAAGATTTACATTTTGAAGATGCCACACTGGCCGCAAAACAGCCTCGCAAAATGTGGCCTGCTCCGGTCTGCTCTGTGGGGCGTTGTGTCTCTGTTCGCGTGGCACGCATACAGGAGAGATGCGCCGAGATGTGTGTTTCAGGGTTTTTTTTTTTTATTCTTCCATTAACGTTAGTTAACAGATGCCAGGTCGTTCTGGCACTACGTGGATCAAACCCTTACACTGGGGCGACTAATCTCACGTACGTCAAACTAGGATGGAATTGGTCCTTTCTGCTTTGTATCAAATCATTTGTTCCAATGCCTCAAACAAGGCTTGATTTCAGTTAGATTTGAGCTTTCAAATAATAATCTTTTTATATAATGATGTATATATATTATTTTATTGCTGTTGTGTGTAAAGAGTGACCGGGAGGATTGTTACACAATTGCATTGTACTTATGCAATGACAACAAAGGCTATATGTAATAAAGGCAGATTCTGAATACATCGCATATACAATATAAGCAAAAGATATCCGCCTTTTAAAAATGTTTCATTGGCTCCAATGCTCTACATCTTTGCTGTAGTCTGCTTTTTTTTTTTCCCTCGTTTTCTTTTTGCGGTCTCATCCACAAGCTCACAATCCCCCCCCCCCCCCCCCTTCCTCTCCCTGGGCAACGGCTGGCCGTGAGTGGTCCTCACCAGGTCGCAGTACTCCATGACGGTGTAGTGGGGCTCTGCCTCGCGGCACACGCCGAGCAGGCGGGCCACGTTAGCGTGGCTGAGCTTGGCGAACATGTCGGCCTCCCGGCGGAAGTCCAGCTGCAGCTGCTCCTCCCGGCTCTGCAGGCTCTTGACCAGCACCACCGTCTCCTCCTCCTCGCCGACCTCCGCGCCCTTCGCCTTGGCCAGCAGCACCTCGCCAAACTCCCCTTTACCTGGAGGCCCGCAGAAAAATATATAAAAATGCAACATATAAATTCTTTATGTATTCTGGAAATACATTTAAAGTCAACGACATTTAAGCTAACAACGTTCGTATTCAAACATCAAGACTTGATCCAAAGCAACGCACATCAATTCTCAACCCCTCTAACCCTATTTCATGGCTTCCCAACATGTTTTGATATATCTGATCGACCACCCGAACAACATCCCACCCCAACCGACCCTTTCTACAGCCGCCATGCTCCTTCCCCCCGCCCCCCTTCCCCAGGCTGGGTCTTACCCAGCGTGGTGATGGTGTTGAGGTTGGCCCGGGGGATCTGGAGCTTGTCGCTGCTCATGTGGCTGTGTCGCTTCTCACTGGCCGCCGTGGATCCCATGTTGGTGAGCGCCACCTCCTCCTGGATCTCGGCCGTGGTGTGTCCGTTCTGCTGGACAGCTCCGCCTGGGAGGGAGGGAGAGAGGAGCTGGGTTAGTTTAGGGGGGTCTTGAACTAAGAGTTTATTTGCATTTAATTAAATGTATATATATATAATTTTTGTGCTCTTCCTTGCAAACATAAATTGTCACGTTTAACACATAAACTGCACTTTTCTACAGATATTTCATGCATTAGGGGGCGGCAGTAGCTCAGTCTGTTGGGACTTGGCCTGGGAACCGGAAGTCGCCAGTTCAAGTCCCTGAAACGGACCAAGAACAGAGTGACAACTGGTACTTGGAATAAGGTGCCAGTTCACCTCCTGTGCACTGCCACGTGCCTTTGAGCAAGGCACCAGACCCCTACACTGCTCCCTGGGCACTGTATATACAATAACTGCCCACTGCTTCTTAAACGAGGATGTTAAATGCAGAGAAACACATTTCCCTGTGTGTGTGCATGTATGTGACCAATAAAGAGTTAGATTAAGACTTAGTTTACCAGCGCCATTAGTGTACTATACAATTAAATAAAACAACTTTTGTGTATAATATACCAGCCTTCTATGGATTCAGTGGGTCATGCAATACCCAAATAATTCACTAGGTGGCAGTGTGCACATTTGTGTTTCTTCTTTGCGGGCAAAAATGTAGTGTTAACCATCAACCATAAGGGGATCACGCCAGCCACCCATCCACACACACCTATCCTCAGAAGACAAAAAGGCAATACATGGAAATATAAAGTAATTCCGGCTTAATCAATCAATCAATCAGCATTTCCGCCATTCGGTCAAAACTGTACACACACAGCGGAAGGCACCACTGTGTCCCCGTTTCCTCCCGCCTGTGCCCCCTCTCCCAGACCCAAAACAAGAAACCCGCGCACCGTTCAGACACTCCATCTCGGGCTCCTCGCCGTCCTGGCCCTTCTGCAGGCGCTTGGCATTGCGTCTCTTCTTGCAGTAGAACATGAGGCCCAGCACGATGATGATGTAGGCCACAGCCGCCCCCACCGACAGGCCGATGGTCTGGAGCAACTTGTAGGGCGCCTTGTCGTCCTCGTGGTCTGGCGTCTGGATCGGCTTCTCTGTTGGCAAAACAAAAATGGAGGAAAAAGGTTGGAGGCGGGGAAGCACACCACATGAGCGCGTTGTCTCGCTCCACCACCGTGGATGACACGTGGATGATAACGTTCCCCTGCGCTCGGGCTGTAGGGGGGAAAACTCGGAGAGATACACAAGGGAAAAAATAACCGTAGTGTGACAAAACTGGTGCACACGCACGCTACCCCCTGGCCGACTGGTCCCCAGAACAATGCCTCTACTGTCCTCACATGGGACACTATTCAAAACCTGTGTGTGTTTGTGTGTGTGTGTAATTTTGGGATTCAGATGTCACGCTATATGGTGCTGCTGGTGCATTATTAGAGTGGGAGTCTGTAATCCCATCACCCTTTGTGTGAAGGCCTGGCGTCGGTGTTGGGGGGTGGGTGAGCCGGTGGTTATTAAGGCTGTCCTGATGGATGACAGGCAGAGTGGGTGGCTGGGATGGAGGGTGGGTTGGTGTGGGGGTGTGGGTGTGAGGGCTAATTAAGGCCTTCTCTTCACCTGCCATCTCTGACGGTGACAGCTTGGGTCTGCTGTGAAACAAGCGCCGGCAGTTTTAACAGGGCAAGCTTATATGTATATGTGTGAGTGTGAGCGAGAGTGAGAGCGAGAGCGAGAGAGGCAGAGAGAGAGGCAGAGAAAGGCAGGCAGAGCGGGTGAGTGTGATGCTGCATATTAGCATAGATATATGGCCTGCAGTGTGTGGGTATGCGTGTGTGTGTGTGTGTGTGTGTGTGTGTGTGGACTCACCCACGACGTAGAGCTGGGCCGTGCGGTCCTTGATGCCGCAGCTGTTACCGACCACGCAGCTGTAGCGGCCCGTGTCGTCCGTCCTGACGTCGTGGATCACCAGAGACCTGTTGGGCATCTTCTGGAACCTGTTGGACCCGGGGCGAGGGAGCGAGGGGAGAGCGAGGGGAGGGAGGGAGAGAGAGAGAGAGAGAGAGAGAGAGAGAGAGAGAGAGAGAGAGAGAGAGAGAGAGCTACGTGATGGAGATGTCCAGTGTGTTTCAGCAGTTGATTGAATTTCCAGGCAGCTGAAATGGATTCAGATTCTCTCATATGACCAGAGATACCTCGTATCACATTTCATATCTCATCACTGGCCGTTTTTAAATTGTCGTTAGTTGAACTGTCCATAGGGGGAATACAAATTACGATATAGATATCTTAGATATCTTATGGATATCGTGTTGTTTATTATGCGTTTAACCTGTTGTTTCCTCTAGAATGTATTCATGTATAATCCATGTACCAAATTATTTTAATAATGTAAAGTAAAAAAAAAAAGTAGTGTCTTTGAGTTTATTGTAAAGCGCTCTATAAAATAAAAGTAAAATTGTTATTATTACTAAAATAAAAAAGCCCCCGACAATAGCAAGCCACACGGCCACGCGCTGCAAAAAAAACAACACACATTCTATAAATAGACGCAGATGGCGGGAAACATCGGCGGTCGTATTTCTAGGATTCTTCTATTTAAAGCAAGCATTAAAATCAGCAGAGACGGGGAAGAGAAAGTCGCCACACTGCGGGTAACCTAGCAACCACAACCGCTTCCACGGGTAAGGTCCTCCCTCCTGGCCGCTCGTCGCTATGCTGCTCAGATCACCAGAAGGTTTGCTGCAGCGCTTTGCTATCGATGGCTTTTTTTAGCCATCGCGTACGGATGTATTGATGTATGGAAAGCGCCTCCTCCCTCCCACTCCCCCCCCCCCCCCCCCTTGAGATCAGCATCATCTAATTTCCGAGGGGGGGTGTCCGATAACCGAATAATGAATAAACATTTGTGTACATCTCGTAAGCGATATGACAAGGATAATTACGCTGAGACAATGTGAACGGGAAGTAACAAGTGGTTTCAGTGTCACACTATAAAACCCGAGACTGTAGTCATTTGATACGTTTTCCATCTATTTTCTCATGTTATCTTCTATCTTATGTTGGGAAAACTGAAACAAATATTACTTCACTTCAACGACCAGGAAGACCTGTATCTGAATGGCGTCATTAGAAAGTGTGTCAAATGTAGCATATAGTATGCTACATTTACATAATGAAGCATATACATAATGCACCAAAGCATTTAATTGCCAATTCCACTATTTTATTTTCTGTCTGTTACTGAGCTAAATAACACCAACGATATTACTATTAATAATATATATAAAATATATATATATAATTATATAATACTATTAATAATATGAACAAAAGAAAACAGGAAATTGGACTCTGCTCTCTCCAGTACAGTAGTTTGTGTGACAAAGAGAGAGGGAGAGGAGGTGAGAGAGAGAGCGAGAGGGGGGTGAGAGAGAGAGAGAGGGGGGGGTGAGAGAGAGAGAGAGAGGGGGAGCGAGAGAGAGGCGCGAGAGAGAGAGGGGGAGCGAGAGAGGCGCGAGAGAGAGAGGGGCGCGAGAGAGAGAGGAGCGAGAGAGAGAGAGAGAGAGAGAGAGAGACGAGAGACGAGAGACGAGAGACGAGAGAGGGGCGAGAGAGAGAGAGGCGAGAGAGGAGAGAGAGCTCTCCCCAGTACAGTAGAGTTTGTACAGTACGGTTTGTGTGCCAGCACTCAGCAGTCCCCCTGAGGGGACTGAGGATCATCGTTTAAGTACCTGGGGTCCTTGATGGTCTCCAGCAGAAGGTCCTTGACGAACCACTGGATGTGGGGCTCGGGGTCCCCCGTGGCCTGGCAGTGCAGGATGGCCGTGTGACCCTGGTACACAGTAGTGTTCTCCGGCTCCAGCTTGAAGCGGATGTACACTGTGTGTGTGTGTGTGTGTGTGTGTGTGTGTGTGTGTGTGTGTGTGTGTGTGTGTGTGTGTGTGTGTGTGTGTGTGTGTGTGTGTGTGTGTGTGTGTGTGTGTGTGTGTGTGTGTGTGTGTGTGTGTGTGTGTGTGTGTGTGTGTGTGTGTGTGTGGAAGGACACAAAACATGGTAAGTGGACTGCATTCATAAAGCGCTTTTATCCAACACGCTTGACAAGTCATGCCTCACATTCACCCATTCATACACACATTCATCCACCAGGCAGCGTCAGGAGCAGTAAGGGTGTCTTGTGTGCTCAGGGACACCTCGACACTCCGATAAGGAGGAGGAGCCAGGGGATCGAACCAAGCGACCTTCCGGTTGTCAGACGACCGCTTTATCTCCTGAGCTACTGCCGCTTTAACATGCGATGGCGAATCAGCGCATAGGAAATAGGACACACACACACACACGCGCGCACACACGCAGCCACGCAGCCGTGGAAATATGCTCAGAGACTAATGGGACTGCGGTGTCTGTGGTCAAATCTTTGAAATAAATCGGGGGGGAAAAAAATTAACACGTGTTTCATTACTTACTGGCCCAATAAACGCTTCTGGAGAGCATCAATTAGGGCTGTGAAATGACTGACTCATTGATGAAGTTCTCAAAAAATAAACCCCACTGTTATATCTCTGTTAATGGCCGTACCTGCCACACTGAGGGCCACCAGTGCTCTGATCTCCCCCTGCAGGCTGTTGGAGGCGATGCAGGTGTAGTTGCCGGCGTCGCTGCGCGTCACTTTGGTGAAAACCAACTGGCCGTTCCTCTGCTCCACACGAGGCGGCAGCTCTCCTCCGTCTGCAGAGGGCCAGGCGAGAGAGAGAGTGAGTAAGTGAGAGAGAGAGCGCCAGGCGAGAGAGAGAGAGAGGGCCAGAGAGAGAGAGAGAGAGAGAGAGAGAGAGAGAGAGAGAGAGAGACAGAGGGCGAATGAAAGAGAGGGCCAGAGAGAGAGAGAGAGGGCCAGAGAGAGAGAGAGGGCCAGAGAGAGAGAGGGCCAGAGAGAGAGGCCAGAGAGAGAGAGAGGGCCAGAGAGAGAGAGAGAGAGAGGGCCAGAGATCGAGAGAGGGCCAGAGAGAGAGCGAGAGCGAGAGAGAGGGCCAGAGAGAGGGTCAGGGAAAAGGTGGATGTAAGTGACGGGCCAGTCGAGAGTTTTCAACCAGAGTCCGTTGGGTTTGATTCTACCAGAGTCCGTTGGGTTTGATTCTACCAGAGTCTGTTGGGTTTGATTCTACCAGAGTCTGTTGGGTTTGATTCTACCAGAGTCTGTTGGGTTTGATTCTACCATAAACATGACAGGCTTAATATACCCACTCCTTTACACTTCCATCTCACCCCCCGTCATCCGCCAGTGGAAATACAGGGCAGACATAACACTCATGACACAACTAACTACTGCCTAAGCGTTAAGACCTGCAGCACTGGTCCTAGAAAACGTCTAACAGCACTAGGTATGGATAAAACAGCATTCTGGAGCTCAACGAGACATGTATGCGCACACAGACATGAATAACTTGATATACTGTATCTGTGCCTCTGCCCCTGGGTCCTCCTTTAGTAGGGTTGCATCAAGGAGTCGGAGTGTGTGTGTGCTCACCGGCTTTGGTCCAGCGGATGGTGGGGTTGGTGCGGCCCGTGGCCGAACATTGGATGGTGATCTCTTTGTCCAGCTCGAGGCACTGAGCGGGCTGCGGGGTCGGGGTGAACTTCAGCTTCTCTGAAACACAAACACAACCACATTTTAGACACACACACACCAACGTGGAGCAGGTGTTGGTGTTGGGTGTGGGGGTGATGCTTCACTTCTATCTATCCTATATCAATATCACTCTCCCCCTCTCTCACCACCTCCCTCCCTCTCTCTCTCAGATGAGTGACGTCTGACTGATATCGTGCTCAGACACATCTGGGCAGAGATCACAGGACCGAAGCGAGGGGAGAAGGGGGTGGTGGGGTGTGTGTGTGTGTGTGTGTGTGTGTGTGTGTGGTGTGTGTGACAAAACGGGGGCCGACACGTCAGGCTGGAGCATCACCAGGGGCGCTGCTGCAGTGATACGGCGTGGGGGTGAGGGTATTGAAACACAGAGACCCTGACCCATCTGCCTCGCTCCCCAGCGTTCTACGCCTCGGTGGGTCGCCTATTAACACACACACCCACCCCCCTTCCCCCCAAACACACACACACACACACTCCCGGGGGGGGGGGGGGGTTTCCACCTCCTTTGAACAGTTCTGTCTTGAACTGCTCAAACTGTTTTCGCTTGAGCGCTCTTGACCCGGCATGCACCCCTCTCTCACACCCCCTACCCCCCTCTCTCACACCCCCTACCCCCCTCTCTCACACCCCCTACCCCCTCTCTCACACCCCTACCCCCCACCACCATTTTTCTTTTTTCTTCAAAAGGGCTCCTTCGTGAAAAAAGCCCCCCTGAACAGAAACCTGCCGTTCGCTATACATGCTGGCAAAACAAACTGCCTTTGGAAGTTCTGTGATGATGAGTCATCGCTACTGAACAGAGTTCCATGTGCAAAAGCCCTCAGGAGACGCTGCTGCTAATGTTCTGGAATGAATATTTTGCCACCCAAAAGAAAAACCATCAAGAGCGGGGAAAAAGCCCAAATCTATATAATTCTATTCCTTGAATGCAGACCACATGAAGCGAAATTTGCGCTCTGTGTGTGTGTGTGTGTGGTGTGTGTGTGTGTGTGTGTGTGTGTGTGTGTGTGTGTGTGTGTGTGTGTGTGTCTTCATGGAGCTCATGGTCTCTCAGCACCTTTTTCCCTTACACTTTTGCCTGAATTATTGTACTTCTACCGGAGCACTGGTTCAGTTATTGGAGACTTGTTAGAAATGAAATGCACTTTTGACTTCTGGTGACGAGTTGTTCTCTTACCTTCCCTTGTTGAAAACACTACTGTAAGTCGCTTTGGATAAAATCGTCTGCTAAATGACTAATGTAATGTAATGGTTTTGACACACATGTTTGTCTGTTTAGTAGTCCTACCCAGGACGTGAACCTTGGCCTGGCCGAAGAGTCTCCCGGCGTCTGTCTTGGTCTCACAGCCGTACACGTGGCCGTCGTACACCTCCACGTTGTTGATCCGCAGGGTGCCGTTGGGGAACAGCTTGAAGCGGGCGTCCTGCATGAGAAACAATGGGTGAGGGAGAGCGGGAGGGAGAGAGACACAGAGAGAGAGAGAGAGAGAGAGAGAGAGAGAGAGAGAGAGAGAGAGAGAGTTGAGCATATGTGCCTCTTATTAATCATCACATCAAAATGGAAACCAACCTGTCACCAAACCATTGCACTAATCTAATCACAAGCCACCTTTACTAATAGGGAAATAATTACTTTCGCTAATGTATTCTTTTGATTCAACCGTCCTCCTGGATCTCGATAAGAAACATTTCCAAAAGGCCCTCGAGCTTTATGTGGTTATGTATGGCAAATGTCCAGATAATAGTGTAAAAAGAAAGCTAGATATACTCCCATAATAAAGAGGCATTAACAAAAACAGCCATACATCCCCCCCGTGTGTGTGTGTGTGTGTGTGTGTGTGTGTGTGTGTGTGTGTGTGTGTGTGTGTGTGTGTGTGTGTGTGTGTGTGTGTGTGTGTGTGTGTGTGTGTGTGTGTGTGTGTGTGTGTGTGTGTGTGTGTGTGTGAGACGGACCTCCGGTGTGACCATGACGCTGTTGCGGAGCCAGCTGACCACTGGCTCGGGGTTGGCCTGAGCGTGGCAGTGGAGGTAGCCTGGTTTCCCCTCCTCCAGCTGGCTGTCCTCGGGCTTCATCACCCACACAGGGGCAGCTGAGAGAAAACAAAAAACACACACACAGACACAATGGTAAATACATCCATGTAGGATCTGGAACTGATGCATGGCTTGGCCTTTTACCAAACCCGGTTCCTCCATAATGAGTTGTTTTAACAAGTTCCATGTGTTCCACGTGTGTGTGTGTGTGTGTGTGTATATCTTTAGTGTGTCAGTGAGTTTATAAATCGAAATCAACATCTACATCTGGAGGATTGAATCCTCTTTATTGGTCATACACCACACATGGTACACACAAAACATAAAATGAGTTTCTCTTGTATTAGGAGCAGTGGGTGTAGTGTGTAAGTGTGCGTCTTAAGTGTGTTAGTGTGTGTCTTTAGTGTGTGCGCGTTTTTCTCGGGGAGTTTTTTAGTGTTAGTGTCTTGAGTGCGTGTGTGCGTGTGTGCGTGCGTGCGTGCGTGCGTGCGTGCGTGCGTGCGTGCGTGCGTGCGTGCGTGCGTGCGTGCGTGCGTCGGACTTACTGGCTACGGTGAAGGTGACCTCCGTGGTCTTGCGGCCTGCCTTGTTCTGGGCCACACAGGTGTAGGTCCCCGAGTCGCCTTCCTCCGTGGGGCTGAAGACCAGGTCCAGGCCGTCCTGGGACACGCGGCCCTCCGTGGGCACCCGCTGGCCGGCCCGCTCCCACCACACCTCGGGGGGGGGCTGGCCCCGGGGGGCGCGGCACGCCACACGCTCCATGCTGTCGGCGGTGAACACCTGGGAGAGCCGGGCCACCATGTCATCCAGCTCTGTAGGTGAAGAGAGGTAGGGACAGAGAGAGAGGTAGGGACAGAGAGAGAGAGAG
>CM051018.1:9770689-9773189 GCA_027704905.1 Muraenolepis orangiensis
CGTCCGTCTGTCTGTCTGTACCCGTCCGTACGTACCCGTCCGTCTGTCTGTCTGTCCCCATACGTCTGTCCACGTGCGTGTGCGTGTGTGTGTGTGTGTGTGTGTGTGTGTGTGTGTGTGTACCTGCTATGTGAAGGGAGGCCTTCAGAGCGACCTGGGGTCCTCGCGGGCTGACTCCCACACATTTGTACACACCGGTGTTCCTGGGCTTCACCTGAGTGATGACCAGCGTGCCGTTATCATGTAGGACCACCCTGCGGAGAGGAAGAGAGCAGCGTCACCACACGTCACGGGGTTACAACACAGCCAACCTTTCGGACGGTCGAGGAACTGCTAGACCAGCCAAACGGAAACCAAAAGGAGAAAAAGGAGTCCAAAATTAGAGCCACTGAAAGCGATAAAGACCAGGAGGGGTGACCGAAATGAACTGCGTCACACAGAATTATTTTTTTTTTTAACCACAGAAAGTATTTTTCGTTAGAATTCATGGTCATTTTAGATCACCACTGAGCAGTTGCCGAACTAACAAAAAAAATGATATATCAATATATATATATATATATATATATATATATATAAAGATATACATTTCAACCAGTGAACAGAAGAATGCTTTTTGCATAATTCAACACATGTATATATCAACCATCAGTCACTTTATTGTTCTTTTTATTGTTATTTTTATTGTGTACAATCATTTGTTATAGTATAGTGTTGTACAGTATACATATAGCACATAGTATAGTATATAGTGTACATTTAAATGTGTATAATATATAGTGTCAAATAAAATAAATAGTGTTAAAAGTAGTAAATTCAAACCGCAGGAGGGAATGGGGGAGAAAGAATTCCATTGTTCTGGTTTGCACACGGCGAATGAAAACATCTCGAATCTTGAACATATTAAAGGCTATCAAAGGCAAACGGGGTATTTTGTTGCATCCAATTGAAAACCAAACAGCATTTGCAAAGTAAGTATTTGCCTCCGTCCAGGGAGTCCATCAAGCGAGCCTTGTTCAGGCAGCAGACCCTACACGCCCACGTACACACAGAACTCCCACACAGAACCCGGAGGCATGGCGCTGGGCGCCACATCTTCGCCGTTTCGCAACTTCCTGTCAGTCTTCTTTCCCCCCCTCTATTTTCCCCCGAGCGCCACACACACCGGTACCATGGACGCACAAAAAGAAAAAAGGCGACCTTGATAGCGATTTAATTTCCCCGAGGCTCGTGCTTCACTGGAGCCCAGTTTCAGGGCTGGCTGGCCCTCGGCTCTGAGGGCCAGAGTAGAGGCCGTGCCAGCGATCGAGGTAACGGCGAGGAAGAAGTTATTACAGCACCGGCCTTCAAGCCATGCAGCGAGGAGGGGGGGGGGGGGGAAGAGAGCTCCGTCCAACTAGAACTACACTCCCGATCCCAGTGCAGACCGCGGGCTCATCGGGATTGACCGAGCCCTGGATAAGTGAAGCCCTCCCCATGCTGGGAAGCTCCTCAAGCGGGAAATAAAGTTTAAACAAAAAAAAAAAGCATTGAATGGAACATTAGCTCACAGAGAAAGAGCCAAGATGGAGGGTAAATGATTGGGTGGGAAATTTGTTTTACGGTTTATCAACCAGAAACGACATCCAACACAGGATTCTCGGGAAGTGATGAATTTCAAGCAGTGCACTACGAGGACCACCATATTTACTTTGTGTTGACTCCAAATGTGCACATGGAGGCAGGGTGTTCCGTTCTTTCGGCTACATCTGCTTTGTGACCACATTGGACCCTTTTGATGTTCTTCTGCTCAAACCATCATAAGGCTCAAAAGGTTAAGCATCCAAAAGGTGTGAATCCTGTACTGCCAAAGGGAAGCCTTCCAACCCCAGAATCAATACAACACACAATACAAGCACCAACCAACAGTGTGTTTGTTTGTGTGCATATATATATATACACGTGTGTGTGTGTGTGTGTACACTTGTGCTATAGTATGTGTGCACGCATGCAGGTGTGTGTGTGTGTGTGTGTGTGTGTGTGTGTGTGTGTAAACTGTAATGTGTGCTGCCCTCATCTCCTAATCTGGATCAGTGAGCGCTGGCTGGGTCAGCTCCAGTCCCACATCTCCTAATCTTACGCCTGATAGCAGACGAGCTGAAATCTGGATGAAAGGGGCGTGTCTTTTTAGTTTGCTTCCTATTTGTTTTGACCAATCATGTTGCTGGAAGTGGGGATTGTGAAACTGGCTATTAACAGCGGCGAACACAAACTCGGCCAGCACTATAAAACAGTTAAATAAAGTGTATGTAAAGGATATAAATCCTCCATCCAACATTGTGTAGACTGGCCACTCACTGTCGAGATATCCTCATGAAAATCCCCTTCTTTGAAAGCTTTGTTTAGCCGTTTCTTTTCGGTAAAGTATCTCCGTAACGAAACAGGAAACTAAGAAATACAGTAATTCTGCCCAACAACTGTGTTGAACTGATCCTTAAAAAAGGAAGGACCTACTGTGCTA
>CM051018.1:9775689-9863189 GCA_027704905.1 Muraenolepis orangiensis
TTGGTTGGCTAAAGGATGAAGGGGGTTTAAGAGAGTTACATTTGGATGGTGTCGCTGTAAATTGCCCAAATTGTTAGTATAAGTAATGGGATGAGGATGGTCGATGGCATAATGAAGTCTAAAATCAGCTATCTATTTATTTTTTCTTCCTTGCTGCAGTCTCCAACATTGTGCGTGTCACTCTTTACCCATAGGTTCCACTCCTCGTCCCTATAGGTTTTGTTCGGCCGGTCCTGAGGTGGGTCCCCAGGTAGGTAAGTTCCAGGTAGTTAGTGGTGCAGTCTCTGGTAATCCAATTAGACACACATTTTCCCCCTCCCCTTCCTCGAAGCATCTCTTCTTTCGCTCTCACAACCGCTAATGGCCCAGGCCTCTCCCCCACCCAGCGGCACTTTTCTTCTTTGTGTTGGTCCAACTCGGCCTTTACAACAGTCACATGCCTCCCCTGCCTCAACTCCCTCCCCCTTCCTCTCTCCCTCCCTCCCTTCCCTCACTCCCTCCCTCCCTCTTTTCCTTCCTCATCGCTGTTTTCTTTTCAAACACATCTCAGGCAGGTGTGGGAAATACTCAAGCTTTGACAAACACCAACACTGACTGTTTCTGTGGTAACTACAGCACAGCACTGCATCAATACCACAATACCTAGTGATGTTTACATCCCACCGCAACTCATTTATATAATTTCTAAGTTGCACTACTGTACATGGGGAAATTGCAATAAGTATATTTAATTTGATTCACATTTGGCCAAATTAAAAATATGTATATTTTGTTTACATTTGTTTTCAAATCATTTAGATTTTTAAATTCCTGTTGTTTGTAAAGAGTGACCATGGGGATTGCTACACAATTCGGTTGTACTTGTTGCAACACCAATAAAGGCCTTCTGATTCTGATTCATTGAGAGAGGAAGGCAACCAGGTGAGCAGGATTCACACATGACTGACACAACCACCCCCCTCATGGTAAGATGAACACACACACACACTCACACACACTAGTGCACAAACGCACCTATGATGGATAGCGTGAAGTTGGCGTTGCTGCAGACTTGGCCGGCGGCGTTCTTGGCACAGCAGTAGTAGAGGCCGTTGTCGTCGGGGCTGGCGCTACTCAGCGTCAGGGTGCGCTCCTTGTTGTTGATCTGGTGGCTCTTCTCCAGCAGCCGCACGCCGTCCCGCCACCACTGGCACGTGGGCCTGAGGAGGAGGAGGAAGAGGAGGAGGAGAGAGCGGAAGAGTTCATCATACGGTTGATGTTTTAACATCAACAACATGGGTATTGTTGTAGGAAATGCATACTGCGGGAGGGAATGGGGAGTAAGCATTCCAGTGCGCTTGTTGCATACGGCATAGGGGAAATCTTGGATGAGGATGAGGATGTGCTCACCGCGGGTGTCCGTCGATGTGGCAGCGCAGCGTGACCGGCGCCGAGCTCTCGATCTCAGCCTCCGACGCTGGCTCCTTCAGGGTCACCCCGCCGCTCTCCAGCCCTGTTGGGGACGGGACGGGGGGACGGGACGGGACAGAACCAGAAAGGAGGGTGATGAGGACGGGTAAGTGAGGCGGTGGGGGCAGTTAGGAGGAAGGAAGTGAATCGGAAGAGACAGCAGGAGAGAGATCGGGAGGTAAGTGGGAATCCTGCTGTGGGCTCTGAGGGGGGGGGGGGGAGTGATAGGGAGAGAGCGAGAGAGAGAGTTCTGCGGCTCCTAATGGATGTAGCAGCAGTGGGGACCCGAGGGCCGGAGCCAGAGTGCATTGTCATGGCAACAGGACAGACATCAACCAGAAAAGAAAAAAAAGAAAACCTTTTTTTTTTTTGTCTGGGAAAAGTAGCGCCGTCTTGGGCGCCGTCAGGAAGTCCTTTACGGCCTGTTTTATGAACATACCGTAACTGCGCGTGGACTCAGCCCGCGTCTATATAATGAAGGGAGAGCCAGCAGAAGAGGGCATAAACTGCTGGGGAGTAGAAGGGGAGCTCCATTAAGGAACCGTCCTGGTGGTGCCGTGATAAATAGCTCCCTTATCTGGTGAGAAGGGGAACCCAGCCGTTACCGCTGGCACTCGACTCCAAAACAACAGTGTTACTCGAGAAGGTTTAGCGGTAAAACATTCCTCCCCATTACCTCCATGACCCGGTGGATCTGTGAGACTGTCTATCTTTAGGTCCATGTGGGTTATTCTGGATGTACAGTACTTTCCCTGCCGTTACAAACCCGTGTCCGCTTTCTGGGACGCCTGATGTGTGACGGTGTGTGTGTGTGTGTGTGTACTATTCAACTGGAACCACCACCTCCACCCCAAAAATCGAAAAAGAGTATATTTCTTTCCAGCAAACCATTGCATTGTTCTGCAACACACTCTACATGCAGGAAGCTACTCTCTATTGTTCCTGTTTAATTACACAGCAGACACCAGACCCGGGGGGGTCAGACCATGTTAACGTTGACTGTAAACAAACAAACACAAACCCTGGTATTCTGGAGGGGGATCCCCGCTCTGGTATGTGGACGTGAAATCAGATATTCTGCGTGATCGAGCAGGTAGGCTAATTGTTATGTACACTGCTATGTCGGCCATGTTCTGTTGCCGTGTCTGAATCGCATGCGTGTGCTTGAGTGCACCGTGTGATCAATGTAACAGGACTGGGGGGGGGGGGGGAGATTACCGGCTGGACTCACAGTCAGCAGTTTATACAGAGGGATACTTCACTGTGGACCGCTGTGGTGTGTGTGTGTGTGTGAGTGTGTGTGTGTGTGTGTACGTGTGGTGTAGTGTTTCCATGCCCGTATTCCTGGCAGACTTGTGAGACTCCATCTGTGCTGCGTTTATATGGTGTATATGATTTGTATGGAAGTATGGTTTGTGGGGGGGGGGGGGGGGGGGGTGGTCATTGCAACTACTGGAGGGTCATCAGGGCTGCAGGGGAGACCAGTCACCATGAATTACAGATGAAACTTTCAATACACGGCACCCTCAGGTGATCAGGGACACACACACACACACACACACACACACACACACACACACACACACACACACACACACACACACACACACACACACACACACACACACACACACCACACACACACACACACACCACACACACACACACACACACACACACACACACACACACACCACACACCCACACCCACACCCACCCTGTGGAGAGTTTCACCTGCTTGTGTGATCAGCGACTGCACAGATCATTTGGAGAGAACAATCCCTATTGATTGGCGTTGACCTTGCCCCGGGCTGAGAGGTCGAGGTTTGAGGTTGAATTTCTGTTCAACAGTCAATGGCGAGGGTAATCAAGTGTAATCAGTGTAATCAGTCCCAGGTACAATTAAGGTTATTAACTGTCTTCGTCTCTTGGCAGCCGTGTGGACTTATTTTTTTAAACCACACCCAGTTTTAGCGTACCCAGCAGGTGAACGCAACAAAAATGTATTCAAATCTTAACAACAACATCCTTCACTCACTATGTGGGCCCGGTCTTGCTTTAGAGAGAAGAAAAAAAAAAGAAGGGAAAAGTTGAAAGCCAGCCAAGCTATGTTAATGTGAGTCATAATAAGGCATGACGAAGTGTGAGAGTGGCATGAGAGCGTGGGCGTGGGCCGTTGACACCATCACTAGATGCGCGGGGGGGGGGGAGGAGGGGGGGGGGAGAGGGGGGTTAATGTCAGGTTGGGAGGCAGCAGAGGAAGTCCTGTCAACACAGGAGTTGATAACACATCACAATGCCATCCAGGCAGATGCTCAAGCTCCACTGTAGCAAGAGGGAGCCGTCTGTCTATGTGTGTGTGTGTGTATGTCTGTCTGTCTGTCTGTCTGTGTGGTGGTATGCGCATGCATCTGTGTGTGTGTGTCCTTCTGTATGTGTGTGAGTCTGTGTGCATGTCCTTCTGTGTGTGAGTCTGTGTGCATGTCCTTCTGTGTGTGTGCGTGTGTGTGTGGTGTGTGTGTGTGTGTGTGTGTGTGTGTGTGCGTGTGTGTGTGTGTGGTGTGTGCTGTGTGTGTGGTGTGTGTGTGTGTGGGTGTGTGTGCTTCTGCATCTGCATGACCAGTGGGTATAGAAATGACAGCAAATCCCGGGTTGAGTTCCCACACAGCAAATCGGTTCAACGGAAGCCAGGGGCCTCGGTTCCGAGCAGTGCAGGCCCGGTGTAACGAGGTGTCAGGTTCCATCAGCTCTCACTGACAGCCTGGGTCCACGGGCCAGGCAGCGGAACAGAGTAGAGTAGGAGGGATGCTGCCACCGCCTGCCATGTATGGCAGGGCACGGGGAGAGGGAGAGAGGTAGAGAGAGAGAGCAAGAGAGAGAGAGAGCAAGAGAGAGAGAGATGTAGATAGAGAGAGACGCGTGCGTAGAGAGAGACGTAGAAAGAGAGAAAGAGACACATAGGTAAAGAGAGAGACAGAGAGAGAGAGAAAGAGAGACACGTAGGTAGACCGAGAGACACACGTAGAAGGAGACACACGTAGAGAGAGACACACAGGTAGAGAGAGAGACACACAGGTAGAGAGAGAGACACAGGTAGAGAGACACAAGCAGGTAGAGAGAGAGACACGCATGTAGAGAGAGACACGCATGTAGAGAGAGAGACACGCATGTAGAGAGAGAGACACATGCATGTAGAGAGAGAGACAGGTAGAGCGAGAGACACAGGTAGAGAGAGAGAGACACACATGTAGAGAGAGAAGCACACACATGTAGCGAGAGAAGCACACACATGTAAAGAGAGAGACACATAGGTAGAGAGAGACACGTATAGAGAAAGAGAGACACCTAGGTAGAGCGAGAGACACCTAGGTAGAGCGAGACACGAGGGCGAGAGCAAGAGAGGTAGAGAACGGTAGAGAGAAACCCAATGCTGTGATTCATATAACCGGAGATTGTTGACAGATGCAACGCCTTTAAAGCCTGCGTGTGGCATAGTGTCAATCACACACACACACACAGAGGCCAATTATAAACGTCATTGCTTCCAATATATATCAAGTTGAGGGCTCATTTCACATGGCCAGGTCTTTTGTTTCCACGGCAACAAAACTCTAGGGGTTTGGTTTCTGGCGCCCTGTGTTCATTTCAAAGTCGCCACTAAGCAAACGGCTGCCTCGGGATTTACGAGGCGTTATGAGCGAAGTGTTTGACCATAGGTACCTCCAGACATGTAACGAGATTGCAAGATGGAGGGGGGGGGAGTCTGGCTTTCAGAGAGTAGTCCTGGTGTTTGTTTCCAGGACACACACACACACACACTCATGTGTTTACGGTACATGTAGCACATATGAAATGTATATGGAATAAAGTCCACCCCCAGGGCAGCCTTGCCACAACACACGCAAACTAGCAGACACTTGACTGCACTCTGAATGACCCATGCTGCATTAGCGCTGAAGGGATAGAGCCATGGCTTCAGGAGAGGGGAGCTGCCTCGACGGATCTCTTTCTCAGTGTGGCTCGATTGGCCGGAAAAAAAAAATTCATGTTGGGAAAATATAGGGAACATCTGTCATAACCCACCTCCCCAGAATCCTAAATAGTGCGGCTAGAGGGTTGAGGCAGAGCCGACTGGGACGGAGCCGGGCCACGAGGTCTCCGGGGGTTCAGGGTGAGTTATGATGCACAGCTCCATCACGCTGTGTTCACACAAGGAACACGAAAGCAGAAAGCAACCGTGGCAGACTGAAACGCTGGTCGTATATGCCGTCTATAACCCACTCAGCATTTCCTTATCTTAAGGTGTCAGTGGAGGAGAGAGACGGGGGCTGGTGAGGAGGGGTTGTACTTGCGTGTGTGTAACATTCTCTGGACCAATCTCCTCATTGTGATAGCAAGCTATAGCAGTTGCCTGTGTGTCTGTGTGTGTATTTCCATCTGTGGGTCTGATAGCACATCCATTAAGGTTTTGTTATCTGAGCCACGTATAGACTGGTCTTATCTGCTGTATGGAAGGTCTCCGCGATCCCATAAGTAAGAGGCCTGCCAGTAAAGGAAGAATGGATTAAGACATGGCGCGTGCGTGTCCGTCTTGCCAATCCATAGTGCAATAACAAAATCGAGTTGCAGGTGTTTTCCATATTTATAGATTAAATACACAGCACTGCATCAATTCTTCGATAGACATTTGAAGTTCCCTCGTTCATAGACGCCAAACTCCCCCGTATATTACTTCCATAGCAGTTGCAGAGCAATGTGGAAAACCAAAAGCGTATGGACAGCAGTGAGTTCTGATGTCATCTTTGACTGCCAAGCTTCGGCGGTACTGTAGCAAATGCTAAACCTTAAGAAAGGACCTCTTTAAGCGGTCCGTTATCTCTGAACCGAACCATCTATCCATCATACATTGTTTGAAGCGTTCATATTCTGACAGGAACGCCTTGCATAACCACCCATAGGAGCACATCTGATGTAACCCTTATACTGTTTTTCCTTCTATTTTTTAATTAAAACAATAAATAATAGATCTACACTGATTGCTAAACAGCATACATGTCACCAGTAGAAATACATCTCCCTGGCTGTGTGTGTGTGTGTGTGTGTGTGTGTGTGTGTGTGTGGGGGGGGGGGGGGGGGAGTATCAATGGCCTTGGCAGGCGACAAGAGAAAACCCGGGGCTAGCGGTGACGCTTGAACCGAAACCAACGCTCCACGCTTAACCCGTTTGGCCTGGTGTGAATCACGTCACCGCGTTGGGTCGGCTGGCGTTTATTAAAAACGCTGCATCATTCGGAAGAAAAAAACCCAAACACACACACACACACACACACACACACAGGGGGTTTCTGTACGACAGGATCAGATGAAGGCCACGTCGTTGGGGTTTCGTTCTCAGTGGCTGTACAAGCAGCACACAAGCGTATCTTGGCCTGGCCTCGGCGCCGTGTGTATTCAGCCGTTTTAAAGGAGTACTAATTGACACCACAAAGAACAGCCTCCCAGTGGAGGCACCGCTGAAAGGGTAGAACACGGATCTCCATCGGCCCTTTGTTTAGCTGCAGCGACGCTCTCGCTTGTTTCCGTTTAAAAGTGGGCCAACCGTAAATGGTTGCAAGAACCCGCGGTGGTTCTTCCAGGAGACAAAGCCCTTTCTCTCTCTCTACCCAAAGAACAACAACTACAACTAGTACCATTGAGTCTCAAACAATACACGTACAAGGTGGCCCCCTGCACCCCATGTGTGTCCATTTCCCATGGCTCCTTAGGGGGCGCTGCGCGTCTGGGAATGAGAACGACCCAAACTCAAAGACCTTCGCGGTTATCCTCCGAACACCCCCCCCCCCCCCCCCCGCTTTCAGGGGGCGCCGTGTTCGGGGAGATGAAGGCCGATTCGTGCGGCACTGAGAGGCCGAACCGTAATTAATTACATGGCTGGAAGGTACGTTACGCAGAGCGGCGATTTTCCCCCAGACAAAAGCCTTTATTTAACAGGATGTGGGAAAGAGAACGTCATACAACTGAACCTAGGGGGGGTTGGGGGGGGAGAGAGAGAGAGAGAGAGAGAGAGAGAGAGAGAGAGAGAGAGAGAGAGAGAGAGAGAGAGAGAGAGAGAGAGAGAGAGAGAGAGAGAGAGAGAGAGAGAGAGAGAGAGAGAGAGAGAGAGATGAGAGAGAGTTGAAAGTTTGAAACTGGAAACATATGCTTGGTGGCACATGTATCCAGTTTCTGTGTGGAGAGGAGGGGCAGTGGGAGAACAAGGTGAGGACGGGCGGAGGCATTCCTCCCTGCCCGTCATCCTACACCCTGACTTTTGTCTCGCTGTTTTCATCCTCAGAAACAGGAGGGGGGGGGGTGAAGGGGAAGACAGACGGACTTGCAGCCGCCTTGTTGAGATTTTGTGGATCCCTGGAGGCCGGCGAAGGGAATTACAAGCGCCTCGTCATCAGCAGGTTACACCAGTGTTTGTTTGTTCTGTGTGTTGTGAGGATTCAACGCAATAACCACACATTGCATGGTACCAGCTCATGAAGGCAACGCAAAAAGGAGAGGGCACAGAAGTAGAGCGTTCACCTCCGACGCCACACCAACATGTCGCCTGAAAAGAAAAACAATCGAATCGCCAAAACCTAATCAACTGTTCACTGCTCCTATGAACAATGATAAAGCATAACTGACTTAAGATACTGAATATGCTCAACTATGTATGCTAGCTTTATACAATACGCTGTAAAACAAATCGATTGTTCTAATCTACACTAATTAACAGTAGACCAACACGGGGAGGGAAGACACCATGTCTTAATATCCATCTATATCTATAGCTCTATCTCTATATATCTAGATCTACATACATACATTTTCTTTTGATATATATACATATATATATATATATGATATATATATATATATATATATACACGTATATGTATTTATTTCATTTTCTTTGTTTATTGTGTTGCTTTATGCTTCTTTCGTTTTGTGGTCGGTATCTTTGCTTGGAGAAGCTAAATATAAAACTGGAAAAAAACGGAAAATGTTATCACGTCCCAATGAAACAAATTGAATATATTATATGGTTATAAATGTTATAACCACGACAAGGCCCTCAAACTCACACTTGATGTTGAAGGAGGCGTTGGTGGAGCGCAGCTCCTCGCCCGTGGCCTCGTTGCGGGCCACGCACTCAAAGTTGCCGGCGTCCAGCCGCCGGTCCACGGCGGTGAACTTGAGGTTGCTGTTCTCCTGGAAGCGCCGGTCGCTGAAATCCAGCGGCTTGCCGTCGTGCAGCCAGCTGTAGGCGATGTCGGCCGGGTCGCTCGCCTCACAGCGGAGCATGGCGCTGCGGCCGTGCAACGCATCCTGGGACTTGGGCTCCTTGGAGAACTGGATGGCGGCGGACGCCGTGGACAGAGCTGAGGAAAGGGGAGAGAAGAGGGGGGGGGGAGAAATGGAAATGGCAATTAGATGGTGTTGACTACGGATGTTTGCACTGAAGTCATTGAATATTTTCAAGTGACAGCTGGCCTAAGCTTTGACTAATCATTATACATGATCAGAAGTCACCACTGAGGAATTTGCAGTGAGGCTGTGCTGCACACACCCACCCACCCACTCTCTGCGTGAGACGGCCCTATTAAACCACTAAACCAAGACACACGTGTGCTTGCAAACATACCCTCCAGCACACAATGTAATTGTATATATCCTCCTGCACAGTCTGTGTGACTGAAACCGTTTCTGCCCCATTTCACCGTGACTCAGTGGCAGGGAGAGAGAGCACAGCTTGATTCATTCATTCATTCAATCTACAAACGTAACACAAGGTGATGGGGTGTGTGAGGGGTGTTTAAACGGGATTAAGGAGAAAACAAAAAACTGTGTACTTGTACAACAGCAGAACTTTAAATCAATTTGTCTAGAGCTATTTTAGCCTATCGTCTGCCAATGTCTAACTTGAATCCTCTGCCCCCCGGGCTGGTTGGCAGTGATGTCCCTCATGACCTCATCATCAATAACCAGGCTCCTCCTTGGGCATGAACATGATCTGCTCTTCCACAGGCCTGCATCAAACCATGTTATGCTAGGGAATGCTTCGAGTCAACAGAGCGTACACACATATGTGGGAGGGCGCGCGTGCGTGCGTGCGTGCGTGCGTGCGTGCGTGCGTGCGTGCGTGCGTGCGTGTGCGTGCTCTCTTCTTGGCTCTCTGGATTAAAGCAAACAAGAAAAAAAAGTGTGTGGGGATCTTTCACTAGTATTAAATCATGGAGTGTGGTGCAGATGGATGGAGGTAATTCCTATTTTCTTTGACCCTTTTATATTCATTGGTCCTGCCCCCCCCTCTCCTCTCCTCTGTCTTAGTTACTGGCCAGCTCATCTCTCATGAGGCTTGGCCTTTGTCTGGCCACAGCTGGGCAGGTACAGAGTGATGGCAGTGAGAGACAGACCGTTGGGACACGCAGATGGGAAGACAAGACAGGATGTTGAGGGGAACCAAAGAGACAGACAGGATGTTGAGCGGACGAAGAGACAAGACAGGATGTCGAGGGGACGGAGAGACAAGACAGGATGTTGAGCGGACGGAGAGGAACACAAAACTCAGCGGCCCACGCAAAAGGCATGCCGCCGCCACTGCCACATTAACGCTGCGCTCATTCACAAGATTAGCGATGACTTGCAGGAATAGTAAGAGAAGAACAAAAAAGAAAAGCAAACATCTGTTTCATGTGAGCTAGACTGGCGCCCCGCTGTAGCCCTTTCACATCTAATGTTCCCTGACTGGGGGCTGCCAAGTCCGGGCCAATGTGTGTGCGCTAAGCACGCATCTGCTCAAGTTTTCTGAATTAGCCAGACTATTTGCATGAAAGTAAAATACACACTACTTCACAACGTCACGTATTTCATTCACACAGTGGTATACAAAAAAGGCTTTACCGTGTGGTTATGTTATATAGACTATTTATGTATTGATTGAATTACTAGAGAACATGCGATATCCTGATAGACATCGTGATCAAGAACAAGACACCCCATTGTGGTGTAAGCTTCATAAGACACATCACTGAGCCAAGGCATAGTGTTGAGGGTTTCATCAGAGATCCATGCTGGTGTGTGTGTGTTACAGCCAAAGGCATGTAGATGGCCCACCTACCCCCTAGCACAAGTCTTTCTGTGTGTGTGTGTGTGTGTGTGTGTGTGTGTGTGTGTGTGTGTGTGTGTGTGTGTGTGTGTGTGTGTGTGTGTGTGTGTGTGTGTGTGTGTGTGTGTGTGTGTGTGTGTGTGTGTGTGTGTGTGTGTACAAGTAATAACGACCAGGGAAAAGTCTCAGTAGAGATAGTGCAAAGAGATAAGACGTTTCCACATGCAGCGAAATGACAAGGGAGTGGGTGGGAGGGAGAGAGCGAGAGAGAGAGAGCGAGAGCGAGAGAGCGAGATGGAAAGAAGACAAAGAGAGACCAGGTGAACAAGGGGGGGGGGGGAGATAGACGGCAATTGCTGATAAATGTAACATCAGCATACACGGCAGAGTGGATGCTTTGAATGTGTTGACGTTGAGGTTTGCCTGTAGTTTAGCATGTAGGACAGATCGACAGGGAAGATCCCTCTTCTCCCCACCATGCAATGCAGCCAGCCAGAAACTTCTGAACCACAGAGAGATGAGGAGGAGGACAAAATGGCCAAACCATGGTACAAACCATATTCTCGGTGACACAAATTGGCTCACTGTTTTAAATTTGGAGGTTTGAGAGACCAACCCCCCCCCCCCCCCCAAATACTGGGGAAGGCAGCGAGAGGTTCGGGGTGTCTGTACCTCCACCTGCCAGCCTCATTAAGCAGAGCCGGGGCGTCGGTCTGTCAGCCGGGCCGTCAGTCTGTCAGCCGGGCCGTCCCATACAACAGTTCTTAAGTTTTTCTTGACACAGCACCTACCTGCCATAATGGGCCCCATAGGCGACCCCTCTCTCACTCCGTCTCACTCGCTATCTTCGGCTGACTTTCCCTCTCAAATGCACACATTGACAGGTTAGAGCCAAAGGCATGTAGATGGCCCACCAACCCCCTAGCACAAGTCTTTGTGTGTGTGCGTGAGAGAGAGACAGAAAGTGACAGCAAGAGAGAGAGAGAAGGAGACAAAGAAAAATAAACAGAAAAAAAAGAGCGAAAAAGAGAGGGAACAAGTGAGAGACAAAGAAAAAATAGAAAGAGAAAGAAGTTGAGAAAGGAATAGAGAAAGATACTTGTGTATGCATTGGTTTGCGTGCATGTGTGTGTGTGTATGTGTGTGCATGTGTTGACAACTGGATCAATATCCATATTTAAAAAGATGAAACAGAGGCCGTTCAAAGTCCTCAGAAAGTCACCACGGTGATTGACCCTTGTTGATTTTAACAGGGTTTCTTTTGCATGGTCGAAACACAAGACCACTCTGGAAACCGATACCCTCCTGTGATGTACGACAGGCTTTCTGTAATCAAACTAAATAGCGCAACCATGTCAGAGATACTAAAGATCCCATCTTTTCTCCCCGTTGATGTTCGTGTATAATACACCGGGTTAAAATGTCATCGTACGAAGCGGAACCCCAAAAAAAGGAACCCAAAATGTCGGTCTTTGAAGTGAAGAACCGGCACGGCCCCCCCATGGAGGTCAGACTAGGATCTTGGGGTCGTTCCTCCCCATGTGTGGGAGGCGGTCATCAAGAGAACTGTTCAGCTGCAGCCAGTTAACTTAGTTTAAAAAGGCACTCCACCTCATCTCTACAGGTTTCTCCATGACCACACACACACAGAGATACATTCACCGACATGCACACACAGACGACCCCACATGCAGCCTAATCAATCAGTCAGTGGATGACCTCAATAAATGTTGAGGGAGTCAGCTGAAACGAGACCCAGAGCCTTGGGCTAACACTTTACATTATGCACAGGTATGCACAGCACACACACACACACACACACACACACACACACACACACACACACACACACACACACACACACACACACACATATATATATAGATATCCCTCAGCCACACACAAACAGATCTCTCACCCACCGTGGAGGGGCCTTGTGTGCAACTGCTTGATACTGGAATGCTTGGAATACTGTAGTTAAAATAATCAATTTGTGGCAATGAGTACACGAGGACGACGACAACCTGGATGAGATTCAATCAATAGTTGGATTTCTCCTCGGAAAGGGAAGGAACGATTGTGTGTGTGTGTGTGTCAACTTGTGTCTGAGTGAACACAGTGCTTTTTACTTCTCTCACACACACACACACACACACACTAAGTGAGAAAGGAAAAGGACTACAGACATAAAATCGGAGAAAAACAAACATTCAGAGCTAGGACGGCGTCACAGCTCTGCCATAATGACATTTCTACCAGAGCGCAATTGAGCACGTTCCGATGCCATCTGGACAGAGGCGGCTTAGGGAGAGAGACACGCCAGATAATAGGAAGCCAGAGAGAGAGAGAGAGAGAAAGAGACATTATTTTTCGCTCCAAAAGGGCAAAATACACACACACAAAACTCTTTGTAGACGGATATGTGGGGGGGGGAAGACTCTCTTCTGTGTGTGTGTGCAGGCGTGCGGGGGGGGGTTTCGCTTGTTCTACTTTACTGCCTAGCGTAACACCAATGAAGGAAGGTTCTGGAATAGTGAACTTTTACACAACATTTGAATTTGAGTGTAAATGGACTTGAGAAACAAGTTGTTGACAAGAACACATTTCAGAACCTGCCAATTAACACATCATAAATGTGTGACACACTCCTTTTTTTAAATTGTTTTGTTATACCATTATAATTGTATTGTCTTCTATTGTAGTCTTCTATTGTATTGTATATTTTTGTAATTAACGGTATTCTAACTAGGCTTGTTCACTACTGTTCTTATCTGTATTTGCTGCTGTAAACGCCCACATAGGGGATGTGGGAATCAATAAAGTGTCATATTATGCAATACTACCATGAAACAATAGTGAAATTGTTTAAAGATAGAGAAATGCATTTCGAAACTCTGGATAAAGGATGAGGCCTGATGCAGATAAAAGGGGAACTGTAACCTAAAATATAACAGATTTTCTCAACTTTAGTTTAATTGTTCTCTCTCCTTGTAAGTCGCTTTGGATAAAAGCGTCTGCCAAATGCCCTAAATGTAAATGTAAATTAATGACCGAAATGTTATGTAATGTAATCCCACTACTCGTATTTTAGATTACGATGTACAGAAGTAGCAGAATATTGCCTTTACTTTAAAGCCCTGGGTGGAAAATAAAAACATATTAACTTATTTTCATTAGATCTTTCCTTCTGGATGGAGCTGTCCTCAGAAAGCCATAAACCAAAAAAGTTCTGTTGACTGTCCTCTAGGCTGGATTCTCCTCTGAAGTGCATTTGCATGCTTGGTCGATCATCTTTGGCCGGCTGTTCACTCCACAAAAGCCTCAGCGTCAGCAACAACCCCGGCTGGTCCAGGGGTTGGGGAGGAGGAGGCAGAGGGGGAGGAGGAGGCAGGAGGAGGGGAGGAGGAGGCAGAGGAGGAGGCAGAGGGGGGGGAGGAGGAGGAGGCAGAGGGGGAGGAGGAGGAGGAGGCAGAGGGGGAGGGGGAGGAGGAGGAGGCAGAGAGGGAGGGGGGAGGAGGAGGATGTAACGGCATGTCAACGAGGGGGTCGGGTAATGTGGCTTGACGGAGCCAGAGCAGACGGGACGAGGGGCTCAAAACTAAAAAAGATGCTCTCATTCAGAACAACCACATTCAATTACCGATCTCTACAGAGTTAAAATAAAGAAATAAAGGGAATAACATCCCCCGTTGCGTTCACTCGACTGCATTCACATTGTTATCTGACCATGGCTTCCGTTTCTCTCTCTCTCTCTCTTTGTCTTTATTAGACACAGACCGACAGACGGATGTGTTCAAAGGAGCAAAGCCCAATCACGTGTATATAAGCTCGCTGGTGGTAACCACAGGGTCCCTCCCTTATCCAATCACAGAGCGTATTCTATCGGGTAATTGGCTCTTTGTGGGTGACTGGTGTAGATTGGACTGTAAAAGTGTTTACTTCTGTAGAAACCCGAGAGGCTGGGCTGGTTGTGGCAAACCCTCAGCTGAACCACCCCATCACATACCCCATCTGCTCCCGGGCCATCTCTCTGGATTTCTTGGAGTGCGCTCGGCCGCGGTCTGCACAAGGACCCCCTCGACGCCTTATTACCAAGCAACAGTGGCACGGCAACCGCATCCGTCACTATGCTCTCTCTCTCTCGCTCTCTCTTTCTCTCGCTCTCTCTAAACGGTGACAGGTGGAATCAAGTGGACATACAGAAGCAACAAGGAGCTGTCAATCTCCTCTTCATACACCCACATAGAAATAAAAAAATAATAATAATAATAAAGTAAGATTCGGCCAAGTCTCTGATCTCTTATTGTGACAACGGCTCGCACAATCTTGTCTCGTACAAGCGGCCGTGTGGCTCGTGTGGACATCACGGTGGCGTGGACTTCGAAGCGAATCGCTTGGATGACTTTGCCCCGCCCCCTCATCCCCATCCCCTTCTCTGGATGGCTGGTAGCATGCCTTTGAAGTGGAACCGAGTCTTTGCATATGGTATCCATGACAGTAATCCACAGTATCCATAACACTCATGGAAGTGTGTGTGTGTGTGTGTGTGTGGGGGGGGGGTCAACTGCAGGTATAACTCTCTTAATAAGTGCAATGGAGGTGGGTGGGGGGGGGGGGGTTGAGGAGGTGATGCTAGCACTAAAACTGTTTCCCCAAATGTTCCACTGTGTGCTTCAGTCACACAAGCTCATTAGATCCTCATTATCAACACTGGTTTTGAGGGTTCACAGGTCCATAAAAATAAATAATAATTATTCAGATTTGTCAGTGTACAGCACAAGTACAGTTCAGCGAAAGGATTCTCTGCATTTAACCCATCCTAGTATTAGGAGTAGTAGGATGCCATTTTATACAGCGCCCGGGGAGCAGTGTAGGGGGTGCCTTGCTCAAGGGCACTTGGGCAGTAACCTGGTGTTTCGGGGAATTACACCGGCGACCTTGCGGCTCCCAAGCCAAGTCCATACCCTCTGAGCTCCTGCACCCCCCTCACTACATAGTGAGGACATTAGTACTACAGAACCAGGAAGCAAAGCATTGTACCATTGAAATATAATTGTATTATTGTTGCGGAGCAAAATATGGCGACAAAAATAGCAGTATTGTATTTATAGCTGTATTGACGAAACTGAAGCGGGTCCTGCTGCCACCCCTCGGATAATTTCATCAACTTAATACAGTTACCACTGTGGTGTCGATGCTCCTTTCAGCCACACGGGGGGTTAGAGGAAGAGGCACTGCAAGCAAGGGTTGGACTTTCTCCAGTGCTACGAGTCCACGCTGCCCGTCCTTCGGCACCACGTCTCGTCTCGTCATCCCCCCCCCTCTCCCTCAAGCTCTAGACTAGAGCTGCCATTCCACATCCAAAATAGAGACGTCTGCTCTCCCCCCCCAGACTCTCAACACCCACTCATAAAAACAGGCCGGCTGTTGAAACACGGGCAGCCCTTAATGTAGCGCACAAATAACGGGAACACATGTACAAGAGGGGGGGGGGGATGTGTTAGGGGTGAGGGGGGGGGGGTGCATTATACCATCCCTGCCTGGAGCTCTCAAATGGCGTGGATGAAGTTTGCACACGACACCACCTTGAGACTCCTGCTGTACCGATCCCCGAGCGATGAAAGGGACCCTGGGTAATATTACCCATGATTCACCCATGTTTTTTAAAGACGAACAAACCTTCCCTGCAGCTGTGTTCGACGAGGCCGTCAATTCATACGCGTACCAATTATTAGATTAGGAGCGGCTTAGCTTTTGCCCAGGTAGAGCAGGTCGGGGCCAGGCGGTGCTCTTTGGTCGCACACAAACCCCCCCCCCCCCCGCCCGCCCCCCCCCCCCTAATCCAATAATGAAAGCACTTTAGCGGGGGAACGAGAGAACCACGGCGGGGCAGAACACGCATGTTTAGCTTTGCTGTAGCTCAACAAAGAATGTTCCCCGCAGTGGCCAACGTGACAAAAGCCCAACACCCGGACGTTTACACGGACGTTCCCCCTTCCTACACAAAGTGTTCCCCGCGGGAAGGGGGACGCAAACCGTGAGTGACCACTCTTGTTGAGTTTTAGTCGAGAGGGTTTCCGATCAGAGGGAGCATACGGTTAACCGTGTGGGGTCCGCTCTGTGGTGGTGGTCGAGTGGGGGGAATAAACCAAAACGTGAGCTAAACATCTTCTCCGGGAATCCTAAAAGAAACCTCCTGAAGGACAATGAAGTGTTCCGTCATGGGGGGCGGGGGGGGGGGAACATAAACGGGTGTCAGGGGGTCGGGGGAAGAGAGAAGGAAGAAGAAAAAAAAAAAAAGAATCTGTGCCCTGTGGATACAGCCTTGAAAGACTAATACGACGGATTGGAGATAAAGCAGAGGGATGGGGGGGGGGTCCAGTTGCCTCTGTGTCTCTAGCCTTCTGAAATATGATCCTGGAGGATCAACGATGTCACAGGCCTCAACAGAAAGGGGGGGAAAAATAAATTACCTATCCCCCCCCCCCCTCCCTCCCTCCCTCCACCACCAGTCACAAGCCTAACCCAAACAAACAGCCAGGCTTGGAGACAGCTGGAGGAGGCTGGGGATGGGGGGGGATGATACCCTACATCAGCCCCCCCTTCCGACAGCAACCAGACGCCAAAAAAACGCTTCTCCTGTTTGTGCCTCCCCCCCATCAGGAGGCAGGAGCGGGAGTGAATGAAAATCTCTCCCTCTTTCTCTCTCTATCCCTCCCTCCCTTACTCTACCTCTCTCTATCCCTCTCCCTCCCTCTCATTCCCTCCCCCTTTCCCTCCCCTCCCTCTCTCCCATCCCTCTGCTTGGCACCAGACGGGCAACACTTGGCTGCCTAGCCTCAGCCTCTGTCTCCGTCTCTGCAGGCTGGCTCGCATGCCTCCACATTTGGCGAGGCTCAGACATGTGTGCCAGCAGGGAGAAACGGTGGCATGCTGCCATTATAGAGTATGGAAGAAGGATAGAGACAGAGGAGGAGGAGGAGGCAATGAAGACGAGAAGAGGCAGGAGGGTCTGTGGCAATAAAAGGACAGCTTAGAGGGAGGTGACACGAGAGAGCGCTCCACCTCGGTCATGACTCAAAGACTGGCCGTTATCACCTCAGCCCATCAAAGGGCTATTTAGTGGTGACAGTTAAACATGGGTTGAAAAACATTGGATTCTTGTGTCCAAACCATTCATATATCATTCCAACCACTGGGGGTATTTCAAATGGCAGAATAATAAACGGATTGATAGACGGATAGTAGGACAGACTCCCATGCCATGGTATGGTATGTGTTGATTGCTTTTCTCCCAGGAGTGCAATATGGACTCCATTAAACTCTGTCTCTGTCCATCTGATGCAGTTGGAAAAGCCATGTTGGAAACGGGCTGTGCACCTAAAAGCTTCTTACGGTAACCCCCGGTGGTACAATCCTTTCGAAGCGACGATAAAGCAGTACTGGATTTTTCTTCTTTTTTTAATGAACTAATGAATGTTATTTATCGTTGTCTAACCTTGGTGCACTTCTGGTTAACAGTCCCCTATGGACCTAACAAACAGACCACAGGTGTCCTTATAAATGTACACACACACACACACACGCACATGTGTCTTGCCACGCTGTACTCGCTTCCTTCAAGAAAAATGTTACAAGGACATGGGTGGTCCACACACACACACACACACACACATATATATACAATTTACCCTGGAACCAACCAAACACGCAGCTAATTCCTATATTCCAGTCAGAGCTCAGTGGGGGGGGGGTTCCCAGCACTGGTTAGCAGCAGCCTGGTGAGTAAGCACCGTGTGGTCATCAGAGCTAAATTAGCAACGCTCCCCCATCCCCCAGCTGAACTGGAGCAGACTGGGGCTGCTTCACTCAGAGGAACATCTAGCTCCACGACAAAGACCGTCTGTGAAGGCAGGCCCATGACTAGAGGGGGCTCATTCCTCATGCCTGTGTGTGCCTGTGTGGTGTGTGTGTGGTGGGTGTGTGTGTGGTGTGTGTGCGTGTGTGTGTGGTGTGTGTGTGTGTGTGTGTGTGTGTGTGTGTGTGTGTGTGGGTGCGCATGTGGTGAAGGGGGTGGACTTGCCGAAACAAAACCATTTCTCAATTTGGGGGAAACTACCGGTCACCTCAGTCAACCGTCACGCTGCACATCATAAGAACAGAGAGGACGGGCCGCTGACAACACACAAGATAAAAATCAGCTCGCTACAGTGCACGCAACAAAGAGACATGGCGCACACAAAACGCGGCCAAGCGGTTTTGAATCCGACGCCAAGGCTCTTCCACCAGCTGCATCATCCAGAGGACCGAACCCAGGTGCCCAGCCCCCACCGAGAGGAGAGGCGACACACACACACACACACACACACACACACACACACACACACACACACACACACACACACACACACACACACACACACACACACACACACACACACACACACACACACACACACACACACACACACACACACACACACACACACACACACACACACACACACACACACACGATTGTGAACTTAACGAGAAAGTGTGTCATCCAACACACACACAATGAGAAAATACACCAAAAGGAAGGGAGAAAAGAAAAAGTATAAAATTATATAACACACCAAGAGAAGGAGCGTGTGAGAAATTGTGAGTGCCTTTAGATATTCAGATTACACGGCGTATCATTGAAATATTCTGATTGCATTGCATCCCCTTAATTAAGTAGGATAGGGGGGGGGATGCATTCTGCCATTGGAGAGCCAGCAGGTGGTCCACTTGCTCTCTAATCAGGGGAAAGAAGGGAGGAAATGAGCGGGAGCAAAGAGAAGAGAAGAGGGGGAGATTAGACGGGACAGCTGCTAATGTATTTTCTCTCTCGATTCCCATTTCCTCCGGGGTCCGCCAGAGAGGGACCTTCACAGAGAACAACATCCTCCGAATAGCCGAGCAGGAAATGCCGGAGCCATCCATCCTTTCTAAAAGCTTAAGGAAATCATTTAGTGGGGGGGGTTATATGCATTAATGTACTTAGTCTTTTGTTTGTTTTCCATACACTGCACCGGTGCCGAAAGGCCATGGGTCCCTGTGGAACCCCGAGAGCCGGTGTCAGGGTGCCCACGGGGGACCGCTGACATTTAAAGTTCCTCCAATTATTTGAATATCAGAGTCGGCGCGGGGAGTACGCTTGCCCCCCCCCACTGTGAGGTCAGACGCATCGATTAGCATAGAAGAGAGCCGAGTCTACCCTTATTAACTCCTGGCAGTAGGGGGGCGGCGGGGGTCGGGGGCCAAAGGCACCTTTTTGTGTCATTTGTGAAGACCATTTGTTCTGGCGGCCATTTTGAAGTAGTATACGTGTGCGATCAATCAATCTTCAACAGGTGAATGCTGGCAAATGGCCGAGAGCCAAGACATAAAAAAAACAAAGTCAAGTGCATAAGTGTGGATCTGGGACACACTTTAAGAGCACCTATTAACGGCTTTAACTGGGTTGTTTTTTAATTCCATCCTTTTTCGATATAGTTATTCTAGGAATGGCTTCAAATTGATTGATTGACAGCCAATCAGAACAATAGAGAGTGGTTGTTTTTGTTTTTCTTCTTCTTCTTCTTCTTGTCCACAGCCTTGAGCGAGACCATCATGCTTGGCCATACTCCAACACCGTGATTGCGTCCAATCACAGGAGGGGACCGGCCTGGAGGCGGGGGCTGCAGCTGCGTTACCCGGGCAACAAGCGCTGCTTGTGGTGCTTGTGGCCCACTCCAGGTGCAGTTGAACTGCGTGGAGGTGATTATGTGGTTATGCGGCCGCTTAAACGGCTCGGAGCCCGGGGCGCCTCTCGCTCACCTCGCCCACCCGTTATGAACGCCGCCTTTGTGTTTTTTGAGATGTAAACGTGGTCCACCGTGAGCGGCAGACCGCCGTGCAGACTCGCCTCCCCAGATGTACCGATGGCGGATTAGGGCCCTCGCAGACAGGAAATCAAATATTTGGTCTCTCCCTCTCTCAAGTGGCGTTTGTACAGGTAAGGGACCCGTTGATACGGATCTCGACACCAACACCCAGATTAGGACAGGTGAGAGCGATAGCCCACTTCCTGTGGGACAAGTGTGACCGGGACTGTGAAGGTCTTACGTTACCAAGAGTGTGTGCAACAATAGCAGCAGGATATGGAACAACCTGTGACCTCTCTGGTCCAAAACCCCTTCTGGTCTCAAACCCTGTCAACAAGGTTTTCTTTACCTTAGATGTCACGTTGATACGTATCTGATGGGGAAACCCAACCAGAAAACGATACACTCTGTATATTGTAATCCAATCCAGAAGATTGACCCAAGGACTGCAAAATAAATCCTCCAATTGTTTTATTTTATTTTTTTAATTTTTATTTTATTTTAAATGGGGCAAATGTATATTGAAAACATGCATATTTACCAGCATATATAAAAAAATATTGTAATTCCATTGTAGTTGCCGTGTACGATTGTTCAGGGCCAAACAACCCAAGACCTCTGTTGGGGGGGGGGGGATTATGAATCGGCCTCCATTGGGATTAGACCCTACGGGGGAACATTTCTTGTATAATGTATTCCTACTGGGGTTAATGCAGACCTACACGCTGATTACACTCCTCAAACTACTGGCTGGTGGTGCTCAGCCTTGGAGAATCTGCTGAACAACAAAAAACAAAAAGAATCCTTCCTGCATCTGTTCACCAAATGTCCGTGACGATAATAACTGTTACATGTGTGCATATAGCGGGAATCAATGTGTTTCCGTGAATGCATCTCAAAGGAATTGGAGAGAGAGACGAGAGAGAGAGAGAGAGAGAGAGAGAGAGAGAGAGAGAGCGAGAGAGAGAGAGAGAGAGAGAGAGAGAGAGAGAGAGAGAGAGAGAGAGAGAGGAGAGAGAGAGAGAGAGAGAGAGAGAGGAGAGAGAGAGAGAGAGAGAGAGAGAGAGAGAGAGAGAGAGAGCGAGAGAGCAGAGAGAGAGAGAGAGAGCGAGAGAGCGAGACAGAGAGAGACCGTAAAACAGAATTGAGAAGAAAAAATGAGGGGGAAGACAATTAAGGTAAGGACATGAGGATAATTGTGAGAACAAAAAAAACACCAAACTATGACAGATGTGAGGTCTTGGTCTCGAAAAGAACAAAGAAAGAGGAAGGAACAGCACACTGTGTGTGTGTGTGTGTGTGTGTGTGTGTGTGTGTGTGTGTGTGTGTGTGTGTGTGTGTGTGTGTGTGTGTGTGTGTGTGTGTGTGTGTGTGTGTGTGTGTGTGTGTGTGTGTGTGTGTGTGTGTGTGTGTGTGTGTGTGTGTGTTGAGTCTATGCCTAAGAGCTTCATCATCGCACTACCCATTTCCAGCCTTCAGGGTGTGTGTGTGTGTGTGTGTGTGTTGCATCCATGTCTAAGAGCTTCATCATCGCACTACCCATTTCCAGCCTTCAGGGAGTGTGTGTGTGTGTGTGTGTGGTGTGTGTGTGTGTGTGTGTGTGTGTGTGTGTGTGTGGTGTGTGTGTGTGTGTGTGTGTGTGTGTGTGTGTGTGTGTGTGTGTGGTGTGTGTGTGTGTGTGTGTGTGTGTGTGTGTGTGTGTGGGGTAAAGGTGCTCTGTGGGGGATTTAGAATGGCGTGCTCTCGTCTGGCAGGCGTGTTTCCGCTCAGGGGCTCTCTGGTCTAATGAGGATGAGGTTTGGATTATGGGGATTTGGGCGACTGGCAGCAAGGATTCACACACTGCTGGAGCCTACACCAGGAAAAAAATAACCCTGGCATTATTTATCCAAATTAGAAAATCTTTTGTCCAACTGAAACATGTGGTTTGTTTTTGTTTCCCCCCCACCTCCCCGACTGATTTTTAATTAATATGCAGATAGCATCTAGTTGAACAGCATGACTCCGTTTTGGTAATTAACTGAACGCTCCAACGCCGTCCGCCTATCCGACTACGGCGGGGGTACAAGACGGCATAGCCAGGATGTTTATCTCACCACCTTAAAATACTTTCTCTTATCTGGAGACGTTCCACACCGGCAGACAGAAAATAAGAACAAGTTAAACGGATTTCATACTTTTTTACAGTCCCCAACGGACCGAACATCGCGCCTTTGTTAAAATATATATATATATATTTTAACAAGACGCCCAGGTCACACTTCTTGTGAAAGTACTCTTGTGAAGTATCCTCCATCCCACCCACTCCCATACCAATCAATAGATAGATGTCTAGATACCTATCATACATATAAAACAAAACACTGGCTCCCAACACATATTCCAGTTGAGTTGTTGTTGGTGGTGGTGGTGGTGGTGGTGGGAGGGGTCCCATGATAGCACACCACTGAAGCAAAATATCAAAAATAGAAGTAAACTCATTCCCAACTCGTCACCACTCGCCTTAAGTAGCCAAGAACCCCGGGCAGTCGAACGTGGAGTAATGGACGCTCTTCTCCCTGCATTTCACTCCCATCCCACGCATACGACCAACAATCAAGATAAGCTTTCGCTCACTTAAGTGCAGGAAGCGTCCCCGCCCCCTTTATAGCTTCCTGAATTGTGAGGAGAGTGTGAGAGTGCTCTCTGCCTCACAACGCCATGCCAAGTAAGGCTACACTACTCGTCAGGTCTGATGTACCACACTGCAGTCGGACCGGATAATTAACCTCGCAAAGATCTAAAATCAAGTTCAATACACTGACCAATGCATTATATAGGCCACAGAACCCTTTGGCCCAATTGCTGTGTTGCACTTGCATGGTCATATCCCAAAGAAGACGATTTGAGTCAATTAAGCTGAAGATATACTGCATATGGTGCAGTTTAATATAAAATACACCACGTGTAGGTGCAAAAATGCAACAATGCATTATTTTCGAGAGGGTGGGGGGGGGGAGAGGGCCTGGCCTTCTGTGCCTGTCAATCAAGCAGCTTTAGCGTGGGCCGTGCTACTCGACACTCGTCCAAGCTGGGGAAAACGTTTAAGATAACAAGAACGACAGGTGATGCTGGGCTCCGCTTTCTCACACGCATTAACTCTGCGTAGACAAGAGATTAACGGGGGTTTAAAAAAAAAGATTTATCGCATAATTAAAAAAAAGGAGCCCCAAACTCTACTAAACTGTTTTCCAATCGTCTGTTTTGTAGGTTGGAGGAGGAGGTGGGGGGGGGGGGGAATCTTTGCATTCCCCAGGCGTTGGCAAACACCAAGTCCACAACAAACTGACTTCCTCTCCTCTTGAATGTGAAAAGGGGGCTTTGGTAATCAGCGAGGCCTGACCGCCACAATGACCCCCCTCGGAGAGCCCTGTCACTCACACACCCCAGAGAGACAGCGCACAGCAGGCGGTGGCTCGACCCCCCCCAGACATAACGAAATGACACCTACCAGAGGCGCACACACACACACACACACACACACCCACCCCCACCCTCTCTCTCTCTCTCTCTCTCTCTCTCTCTCGCTGAGGCCACTAATTGCCAACGTGGATGTTTAAGAATACTGGGTACAGGGCAGCAGCTGTTGCTAAGAGCACCAAGTATGGAGTGGGTGGGGGAGAGTGGGAGAGAGTGAGAGCTAGAGAGAGAGAGGTCATACATGGAAAAGGAATAAAGAAGCATGTCTAACTTGGCGTCTCTCCCCCCCCCCCCCCACGGTGACAGCCAATTACCTGTTCCGAGTCGGTCCGTCTGTCAGAGCCCGTCTCGTCTCAAAGCGGGCTCTCGGACAATACCCCTTCCTGTCTGAGGAGCCTGGTTTCCCGGGGAGACGGTGACCGGGCCAACCTCCCAGAGTAGACGCACTCCGTGCCAGACATGTCAAAGGAGAGTCGCCCTACCGCCATGTCCTGAGCCATGCCTCCCTTCGCTTTCATGTCCTTAAAGTTTAGACTGCGTGTAGTCTGGTGCTACTTTGGCACTGCATCATCAAAAGTGAACTCCATTACGTCTGGCTTCCCCGATCACTTTTCCAAACATGTACCGACAATCCTTCTCCGCAGCAGTCATCCTCTCCGCAAACATCACATTATCTACATTTGACAATAGCAATTCACCACTGTGCTTTGATGTCAAATGTATGCCATTAAGTTGCTATTCTTAACGGCCGCATTTGCCTCCAGTAAAGAGTGTTCATGATAAGCACCTAGGTCAACGCATCCAATATGACTCAACCCGGTAAGCACTTAGCCGTAAGAGGTGCACATTAGCAGCCGTACTTCAATCGATTAGCAACCTTTACAACGGTTAACCAGTGTGTCAGCCGGAGCGGGCCTAACTACCATGCTGCAGAGCTCAACTCTTGAGCCTCACGCAACTTTGACGCATTCAAAACAACAAGGTGGTTGTCATACAGGCTTTATAGCTTACCTTTCGTGGTGGTAACATCATCCATAGCATCCACATGGGAACATGGGGAGAGAAAGAAGCAGAACAAGGAGAAGAGGTTTAGCTAGCGGCACAACACAAATCAACAGCAGCAGCAACAACAGAAGGGAAGCATCAGTTTGGAATCCAAAACTTTATGCAAGTTTTTCTTATTAAGCATGTGTGTGTACACAAATATTTGTTTGTCTTCCTTAAGAGTGATCCAACATGCCGTTGGCATGTTGGCACATTGTTGGATTGGCATTCTCAGGTTCTGACCTTAAATGGACTATATTTCAAGTCAATTTGACCAACAGTTCCCAGAGATATGGCGTAAAATGTAATTATTTGGCAATTTGCCAGTGTGAAGCTCCACCTGATGGCAAATTGTGCAATAACAGAGTATGGCATTGTGGATCCTGGGCTTGATTTGAGGCCAATAGGATGAAGCGTTCCAGAGATATGGCTGAAATGTGATTATTTGACTAGATACTGGTCATTACGAAGCAGATAAGGGGTTAGACCTCTTGCCCAGAGATGCTTATTTGTAGACTTAGGCCATTGGGAATTAATCAAGGGAACCAGAACCTTTTGGCTGGGAGACAAACATAATCATAACCAGAACAACCTTTTTTTTTTTTTCTTGGTGTAACCTTGAAGCAGCACAATGCATTTTCCTACAAAGCCGTTTCCTTAAGCAACGCTAGATTACTATGGTAACTGCAGGTCTCTCTCTCGTGACCGAGCACCGGTGCATCTTCTCTGTGGAAGAGAGAGTGGGGGGGGGGGGGGGGAGGTAATTGAACCAAGGTGGAAATATGAACGCCAAATGTTTGGCTCAGCAATAGACAGATGTGTGATGGATTTACATTTCCCCTTTGCCGGCGGTGTGGGAAAGCAAAACAAGGCACTGCTTTCAATACAGTCGAGAGCTAAAAAAGGTTCAACACATCCTGCATGGTTTGTTTCTATTCCAGCACTCTTTCCCACTCATGAATTTATTGTTTGTCCTCCTCCTGGCTTGCATTTTCCAGAGTTTCCATTCTCGGTCTCGGAGAGAAGATCTATGAAAAGATGCACCGACCTTGTTCTCCAAAAGCCCTCCCCCCTACCCCTGAGCAGTGTAATATAAATCTCCTTTCTTCTGCTCTCCAGCCATCGTCCTGGCGCTTGGGATCATCTTGACTAGTTTTCTATATCACCGGAGGGGTGCTTAATGGTGGGTTGGGTTGAGGTGAAGGCAAGCACAAGATGACAGATAGCTCCATTCAAGAGAAGACAGAAGTATCTTGTTGAATCTCACACACACACACACACACACACACACACACACACACACACACACACACACACACACACACACACACACACACACACACACACACACACACACACACACACACACACACACACACACACACACACACACACACACACACACACACACACACACACACACAGAGAGAGACAGAGAGCAGTCCTCAGTCCCTCGGCCAGCCTACTGTACCTCCCCCGACAGGCTTGGAACACACTGCTTTATTGCCTGTAAAATAGACACTGAGGCTTATTTATGGAGAGGACTTCAGGAAGAAAGAAAGTCTGCAGGAAGACGCAGCGTCTCTGCTAGAGCCGTGTGCCCTCGGGGGCTTGTGGGGTGTGGGTGGGCCATCAAGGAGATGACATGGGGTACGGTGTTAGACGTAACCCATGGTTCAAACGAGTGAAGACGTAACCACCAGTGAATGACTCCAGATAAGGTCAGCAGCCCTTACGTTGTAAGATTTGACCAGAACATGTGAAAACAAAACCAAGCAAGATGACCCCAAGTAGGGGCTGACGACAGACATGGTGACCCTTTAGGTCAACAGGTCGTTCTATTTGGACAATACACAATCGCTGCACTGTACTGTACTGCGAGAAAACAAGCGTAGCCAGGACTCATGCGCGCACACGCACACGTGATAATGGAGGCTTCAACAGTGCTAGAGTTGCAAATCCATTGGCAAACGGATCCATTGGATTTTTCTAAACTTTTGGTTGTCCATGGCAACACGTGCGTGGAGCCGCAAAGACAAATTGATTTGTGGATTAGCACGGAAATAATTCCACAATACGTCCTTATCTCAGAAAGTATCGTTTTCATTATAAAAATAGTATAAGCTGGATCATCTGCTTGTATAAATCAACCAAAACATTCCTTTATTATTATTATAATTTTTTTTTTTTTATTAATAAAACTAATCTTTCCAAAATTGGAAAGTATTAATTATATAAAATGCATCACTATACGGAAGCACAAAATGCACTGCAAAAGACAAGCTCTGCTCAGGGGATTGTTGGAGCGTTATCCAACAATCTCAAAAAGCAAGGTAGCAAACGATGAAAATAGTGCCACAGTCTGGGCCTCTCCAAGATAAACACGTTGGCCGCCAAATGAAACTCAAGCTAGGGGTACCGGTGTAAAGTAAGACAAGTCAGGGTCAGCCCACATGGGTCTCTGGCTGCCCCCCTGTCTTCTGGACCATCTTCAAAAAGGAGAAAGTGCAATAAATCCTGAGCCGCTGTATTGAGTGTAAGGGGAACCCTGGCCACAAAAAAAGCATCAGTCAGTCCTTCTCAACATGTTTTTTTTCTTTCTTCCATGTATCAGTAACACCTGATGCCTCTGCCCACATCAATGGCTGCTGCCCCCGTAGACACTCGTTTAATTATTCATCCTCTTCAGATGTGATCCTTGCTGCCGGCTCTGGTCTCACCTTTAAAAGGAGGCCACATAGAACCACCAAAAATATCCTTTCCCAAAAGCATTTTATGGGCGAGTGGGGAACCCAAGAGCGGTTATGTTACTTTGGGGTGGAGGCGTCTAGGTCGAAGACCCCCCCCCCCCCCTGGTGTCGGCCCGGCGGTGTCCACTATCAGCCTGCTCTAGCGCTCTCATCTGGCCCGGGAGCCTGGCTGTAGGGCACCGTGACCCAAGTCTCGCTCTGTGCCGTCAGCCCCTCATTGATCGAAGCTGGGGTGGAGGTGGAGCACAACGGTATTAACCCGAAACCCCAAAAAAAGAAAAAAGAAAGGGAAAAAATATCCTTTCAAGACTGAAATCCAAGCAGGGCCTCTGGGAGAAAGCAGAGAGTAAGTCGGTAGGGATGCATGCACTGCTTGTTGTATCCTTGAACGCACGGCTTGTTTGTTGCCATGCCGTCCGTCGTGTTGGGGGCATATTGACCCCAGGCGGTGCGCTGTTTTAGGTTTTGTCTGAGGGAGACCCAGACATGCCCTCGCAATGGACCAATGGGCTGACTCAAGGAAGGAGGATATGAGCTGCATTGTACACTGTGAGAATATGCCCTTCACGTTAAGCACAGTAAAATGACTGCAATGGGTCCCGTAATTGGGTTAAATAATTATAATAATAGGCACAGGGGGGGGTCAAAGATTAAGCACATTTGTAAGTTGAATATTGAAACAATAGATCATGGTCATTGATTAGATGTCTTGAGTGGCAGGCTAGGGTGTGACAGATGGCCAAGGAGTTTTGAAGCGCAGACCAATCACTCTCGTGTCTCTGCCTGTCCAGGCAGCATCTCCCACCAAGGGGTTTCCAACGCAACCACAGCGTGACAGTGAGCAAGCGCTTTACCGAAGGTTAAAGGTCAATAAGCATAAGTCATTCGTTTCAGCCAAGAGATGTCGAGATCATCCAACTCCACCACACCTCTTATCCCACCTCAAGACACATCCCCTCCCAAGGCAGGAGAGGGAGAGCTGCAGGTGACCAATCCCTCTTTCCTGTGCATTTCATATGTGATATTGATATTTCTAGTATTGATGTCTTTCCTCTAGAAACCTCATGAGTCCTCCAAGAGCCATGCCATTCTAGAGATCAATTGTTTCAGAGTCATGTTGTTGCATGCCGTTTCTAAATACTTAAATATCTTCTAGAACCATGTGTGATCACAACACCGTCATGACAATCCAGCCTCGCTGTATGTATGCCAAGTTGACCGGAATAAGGCTAAAGCCTACAGTAGCCTTAAGGCTGCCTACAGTATAGGGAATCTTAAGGAGAAAGCAACTGCATGGCTTTTAAGCGTCCGCCCCCTCCCCCCAATCTAACAACACGGGCACACCAAGGGGTTAAAAGGCTATGGTGTCACTGAGGGCCAACAGTGAGACGGTTGCATGCCACATGAATGTTAAGGGTACCGTTCACAAAGGCGCAGCACTTAAAAAACGACCCAAATCCCCAGGGCCCGGCAGCCAGCAGTAGCCAGCTCTCACCGCGTCTCATATGAAACCTCAGCACGCAAGACGCCACATGACGTCACAACAGGGACAAATACAGCCACGGACACTGCAGCGCGATTCCACGGCGATCCGAGAGATCCTATATGTCTAATTCAGGCAAATTACATTTACTGGAGAGATATTTAGATGCGATCAGCGGTCCAGGGCTTTGTGCTAAAAGGGATTAGCGCCACCGTACCCAGCGCTGAATGCCGTCTTTGTGGCGGTGGTCTTTAGCGGGAACTGGAGAGGGGCTGGGATGCCTGCGCAGAGGGTGTCAGTTATCAGGGAGCTTTCCATACCATGCTAATCTCCTGGCCCCTTGGAGTTCCTGAACCCTGGCCAGCGCCGCGTCCCCGTGCCAGCCTCTAGAGTTCCAGACCAGCCTGGCGGGACAAAGATAGGTATTCACCGAGAGGGGCACTCGAGCGTTCACCTCCTCCCCCTGAGCAAGCAGTAGCAGGCAGAAGACTGTGGGAGGTGGTGGGGGGGGGGGGGGGGGTCAGGGGACCACAGGATCTCCAAGCACAACAACTGCCTCAGCCAGTATCGAGACACGCATGCAATGCTAGACGCCATGTTGGGTGTTGATGCCGACTGAGTTTCAGGAGAGATGTGCCTGCATTCGACACGGTATGCACGGCTCTTCATGAATGAATGAAACGCCAATAAAAACGTTTAACCATCTACTTGCAGTGATCTGCTCATTTAGAATGCAATGTCTCCTGTCAGGACATTGCATGAATGCCTGTCTAGCCATAGCCATGTGAAGCCATACACTGGAGGAAAAGTAGAGTATTTTCTCTACATCTTTGACAAAGGGTAGTGAGAATTACCTTTGATGATCCCTCATGACACGCAGTTAATTAGGCCCATAATTAGTGAATTTGAATGTGAATGTGCTTGCAACATGAAGCTTAATGTTTAAAAAAAGGTCTGTTTCAAAAACACTTTAAAAAAAAAAATGCTTAAAAAAATAAATAAATCTGCCTTACTCCTGAAGTAAACCATATTTCCGTCGCAGGGCAAATTGAGTCATGAAGAACTGGGTCAAAGAATACTGTACAACATGTTCCCTGACAAAAAAGTCCCCTTGCATCCTCACTGGTGCCTCATGTGGTCTCTTAATTGCATGTAGATGCGTAGCAGAAAGGGGACGGCACGCTGTACAGCCCAGTTATCCGTTTCTGACGTGCTTGGTTTCAATTTCAATTTGGACAGTAAGAGCAGGGTAATGAGGACACAAAGCATGATACGGAAAACAGGGGAAAGGGGGTGGATAGAGAGAGGTGGGGTGGAGGGATGAGATGAAAAAAAAAAAAGAGGGGATTGAGGGATTAATGCATCCAAATGAAGAGATGATCCATTCAGACGCTTGAATTAATTTGCGGCCGTGTCAGGTTCTCTTTCACAGTGTGGTTTCTGTGTGTATTAGTGGGGGGGGGGGGTACCACTTCCCCCTCCACTACGCTGCACCTTTCCCAGGGCTCTGGCAGCCGCACACCGCCCCAGCCTAGCTCAACCCACTGGCCCCCTTTCCACTCCAGCGAGAAGCAGACATGTAGAGTGGCCTCGTAAACGCTTGGCTGGGGAACCACACAGACTGGAGTCTCATCACCACGCCGCCCCCTCCCCCATCTCCCCCTCTGCGCTTCCAAAAGCTCCCCCTGACACGCTGCTTCAAGCCTCTGGCATGCCGTGTCGCGACCCTCTCTCCCGGTGCCGGAGTCCTAGTGCTGGGCAGATATGCTAGATATCAGCCCTGCGATGAGGACTAACGAGCAGGGTGGATAGGGTTGTTCCAGGGCTGACCGACTAGTTACAGGCGAGTTACAAGCCTGTGCGGCAAAATGTGAAAGAAAACCTGGCCTGTGAATAAAAGCTGTTCACGTGTGTGGTGCTGTTGAATAATGCAGCCCTGTGGTTCGTGAACTCAACAGTTGTAGAGGCAAGAAAATGAAGCGCACACACACACACAACCGGAGTCCTGACCGCCCCCTTTTTCTATTGTACACCCATTTAGAGCCGTGACACAGTCAGTCAACCAATCAGGGACAGCGCCTCTGCAGCGTCCTCACAACCACCCAAGAGCAAGCCACAGACCATCCCCACCGCAGCCACCACCAATAAACTGCAGAGAAACATGGCCCAATGTAATCACCACACACACACACACACACACACACACACACACACACACACACACACACACACACACACACACACACACACACACACACACACACACACACACACACACACACACACACACACCACACACACACACACACACACACACACACACACACACACACACACACACACACACACACACACACACACACACACACACACACACACACTATTAGGTAGACTGATGAAAGAGTATTCTATTGTAATTTCCTACAGAGAGGTTAATTGTAATATCGTGATACGGCAGTGATGCAATTTTCTGAAACAATAGCAAAAATAGGCTTTCCCATGTGGATATATATAGACTAATTTATATTTAAAATGTATTGAATGAACACAAAACATTCTATATAGTTATTTAGATATGAAATAACCTAGATCGGGATGGCAGATTTTAAGTATTTCGCCTAGCCCATGTGTATATATACAATATATAGCTATACAGGAGTGTATATGTGAAAGGTATTCTCAAAGTGATTTGTGCATGACAGAATAAGTGTCTTGGTGGTGGTACCAGCCGTACTATTCCAGGATCAATGAAGTGGGTCACATTCAGAATGCACAACAAATAATTGACGATCCCCGTACGCACCTCAACTACAATCTCCACGTCCTGATCTAGTGTCCAAGGCAAAAGGGCTGCACACACTCCACCCACTGGCACTGTTGGGACCCAGCACCAGGTGACTAACACCAGGGAATAAGGAGCCTTTGGCTTCAGGTCTTACTATGAAACAATGAACCTTCAGTATCTGTCTGCGATCACAAAATAATTATAGCTGAGAGTGGGGGGAAAAACAAGCTAGCTTGACTAGCAAAATCAGCAACAGGGTAGCGTTTCACCATCCCCCCCACCATTAAACAGAATAATTAGCTGTAATAACTTCCTGACACACACACACACACACACACACGCACGCACGCACGCACGCACGCACGCACGCACGCACGCACGCACGCACGCACGCGCGAGAGAGAGAGAGAGAGATTAGGCTGCGAAGGAATTGAGTGACAAACCCACCTATTATGTGTTCATTTGTATGTGCATCACAGCCTCCCTTTGTATGAGAGTGAGATGTGTTGGGGCGCGCACTCCTCTCCTCCTCAATGAGAGTGTGACAGGGAGGGAGGCAGGAGAAGCCCCCCCCCCCGCAGTACCCCAGAGAAATGTGCTCCAAAACGGCCGGGCCACAGACGGCAGTGTTAATGTTACCGTCGGCGACCGCAAACCGGATGATAAATCGCGACTACAGACAATGATGGAATTCCTACAGTTGACTGAAGCGGATGGAAAATGCCTCGGATTCCTTTAGGTCAACAACAGCCACATACAGCGAGTACTTCTTCAACATATTGGACACTATAACTTAAAAAAGATATATCATTTATAGTATAGTGTTGTTTATAGTATAGAACTGTATATATACTATATATATATACATATATATACTATACTACTAGTGTAGTATAGTATAGTTGTTGAAATTCTGAATGGGGGAGTGAATGGGGAGTGAGCATTCCATTGTACTTGTTACACATGGCATATAAAATAACCTTGGAACCTTGAGACCAGCGTTAATAGCCCATCTGGTCTGGAGAATGGGTCACCTTAAGAGAGATGGGGGGGGGGGGGGGTTTCACTAGGAGATCAGCAGCAGCAGACCTGCTCTGGATGGGGGCTAGGCCTGCGAGAGACCGAGCCTGGTGTGGTGGTTGGATGATCAAAGCTTTGCGAGGGGAGTCTAGTGTGTATATCAGTGTGTATATCATCCGGTTCTGGGGGGACTAGCTAGCACTCCCACGGACGGGAAGACGTCGTACACAGAACTACACGCCCGGCCCTTCGGACACACACATGCAGCCCCCGGCACAGACCGCAGGTTTAGACGCCGTGACTGTTCATTGTTAGAACAGAGGGGGTGAATTCCCCTGGGGAGGGGGGGAAAGGAGGGATGAGGGTACCATTTAAGAGAAAAGCTTAGTCATAGTTTAGGAAAAATTGGTCTAGTGTTGTGGTGTGGTGTAATGGCAGACTAACGGAGGCCACTTATCGGAGTCAGGGCGCTCCCGAGTCCAAAACAACTCACGCTGCATTTTTGGAAAGATCACTTGACGTGAGTTAAAGTGCAATTAAATGCCATGTCTGCCAAGTGAAGGTCAGCCAGAAAGACAACCATCACACACACTGCATGGAGTAAACACGTTCCTGTTTAGGTTGACATGTTGACCAGAAGGAACAGCTGGTCGTTTTCTTTTCCCCGATTTCTACAAGCATTTGGTTAACAATAAAGAAACACATTTGGTTTCAATACAAATTGCTTTCGTAATACTTTTTGAGAGGTTCAAAAATAATATTTCCACCCCGGTAAAAACAATGTCACATGTTAAATGTGAGGATTGAAAACATGCCATTGTAATGTCATGTATTGTTATAGTATAGTGTTGTTTTAAGTATAAACTATAGTACATGGTATAGTTCATAGTGTGGTTAATAGTATAGCTTATCATAGGTAATATATAGTGTTTATAGTATTGTTGAAGGAAATTCATACTGCGGGAGGGAATGGGGAGTGAGCAAAATACAAGATATTTTTATTGGCCAATTGCAACAGGTACATTGGAACGCTTACTCCTCATTCCCTCCCGCAGTATACATCTCCAAAACAATACCATATAAAGAATATACTATATATATAATATATTGGAATAAGCATTCCATTGAACTTCCATTAGTGTATTTTAAGATGCTTGACAGCAAACATGTACCCAATTAAGTTCTGCCTGGTCAGGGCACTACAGAGGAGTCCTGGCACTCGTCTGACACGCTGACACCTAGAATAAGGTTAATGAGGGGGATCCCGGGCAGATATCCACATCCATCAGTGACACAGTAACACCAGATCAGATATATGGTTTCCATCACGCTAATCTCTTAGGCTCCTCGCCAAGGAAAAGGGGGAGAAGAGAGCAAGAGGGCGAGAGAGAGCTGTGACACACTGTGGTTTAACATGACATACTACAACCGGTTGGTCGTCACACCGAGCAGTACGTGTCTGTTGGACCCGTTGGCCGTCCACTGTGTCAAGGCGGTGGTTGGGGAGTAAACTCGGTGACCCATGACGAGTTGTGCTTGGCACAGAACGCCCCCTGCTGTGGGCACAACTTTCATCCCAGTGAAGCCCGACAGACACTCCCGAGCACCCAGACTGCCCACGAAGGCTCATTTTGGTGAGATCACAAGGTCACAGTATACCCGGGCCCAGGGGACAGACAAGGAGACTCTGCCAGCAAAATACAGAGACACACACACACATAGTGTACGCAGGCTTGCTTGTCCACACCACTTGAAGCCTTTGGATAAAAGCTTCAGCAGAGTAGTAAATAGAAGCAGCACAAAATTATCTTTCAAGATTTAACCAAAAATAATAATAATGTAGACATATAAAAATCGAAGTACACTATAAATGTGTGAAACTTAACTATTTAAATCATTATTCACTGTGTAAATTATGACTTGAAGAACATTCAACACGTCAGACCAGTCAGTCCTTATCTCTCTTAAGTAATTGTCTATCTATAGTTCAATACCTCGATACATAATGGACTATCCCCTCGACTGGTGTCACATTCTTACTGTAATCCCTTGTCAAAAAAACAACAACCACAAAGAATCATATGCACAGACTTCTATTAACCCCTGCTAGTCACCTCCAGGCATCTCCTGTAACATGACCTTTCCTCTCTCTCTCTCTCTACACCCTTCCCTCTTCCTTCCTTCCTCCCTCCTATCTCTCTCTCTCTCTCTCTCTGTGTCTCTCTCTCTCTCTCTCCATCCCCAACTCCCTCGTCCTCCCCCTAGCCTCCGCCTCCTGGGCCCATTGATACTCAGGAGCCCCTGAGAAGCTGGCAGTGGCTGCATGGAGACGGCTCGGGTTTCAGGACAAAGACTCTCAAAGATTCTCTGTCAGAAAGGAGACACTTTCCGAACCCAGCCTTCAATTTATCACGGGAACCTGTTTTTTCAGCCTGCTTCTCCCCGTCTCACACCTCCGCGTCGAAGAGCTGCCCCACAAAAGCTGCCTTTCCACGGGGCGGCGACTCAAGGAATGCCCTGGATTGTCAAGCGTATCAACTCTTAACTCTTACCTCTTGTGGGCATGTCCACAATGAGCCATCCCCCCCCATCTCCGTGTGTGTTGTTCCCAGGGTGTGATGCATTTTGTTGACAATGGTGGAAAAGAAATCCATTTACCACACGCAAAGGTATGCAAGGTGTCCTGGGCTTTGTTTGAGTTTCACACTAACAGACCGAGTGGAGGGGGGGGGGGGGGGGTTTGAGGTTAGACATCATCGTGTCAGCAACTGCCTCTGTTCAAAGGGAACCCAGTGGACGGTAATTTTACTTGACAGCTTGGATACTTTAACTCCATCGCGCAAACAATGAGATAATTTACAAGCGCCTTTTTTTTTTAAGCCTCCCCGCCGACTTCGATTGGCCCGGCCGGCTTTTGTCCGACTAAACCGAGAGCAGCTGAAACTGGTAGCAGACAACAGGCAACTTGTTAGGGATCCTTGTTAAATAGTCAACATGGCCGCCGTAGTCAGCATTCGGACAGAACCTACGTGTGTTTGGGGTAATCGGGTAATGAGGCTGTAAGCAGCAGGCTTGCCTCGGTCTGAGGTGAGGGGGTCACAGATAGTATATAGAGTCCCGACAATTCGGCGGGCTGAGGTTGGAGCTCATGTCTTGGCCCCAAGAGGTCACGAAGCCCTAACTCTGACTGACATGTATGGCCCCTCCAGGTCACCCTCACACACACACACACACACACACACACACATACAGGCCGTGACTTATGGCCCTCATGTGTGTGCAAGTGGAGGGGGTCAAAAAGCTGTGTACCCTAATCTTGGGTAACAAAGAGCCACTGATCCAGGAAACGTGGCGTCAAACGGGGAGCTTTGAAAGGAATCGTCTGGTGGTCTCAACGGAGACGTCGGGGGGGGGGGGAATCCTTTCTTTGACAGGTCTATGGTCATGGCAGACTCTGCCGTCGGTGGTTTAATGTGTGTATGAATGGGTGAATGTGAGGCATGACTTGTAAAGCGCTTTGGATAAAATGCGCTATATAAAAGCAGTCCATTGCCATATAAATATTGTCGTCATCATCTCTCCGAAAGAACATTCAAAACATGCTTCTCGACAGCAGAAACCACCAACCCCGCCGCCAAAGTGAAGAAAGAAAAGAGAAACCTCTGAAGAAGACGACGTGCCTCCATGGCCCAACAACTTTGGCCGGGAACTCTGACAGATGGGAAGACGCAAATGTTTTCACAGTGGGCGTCATTTTTTTGTTGTTGTTTGCGTTGCGGTATTAGCGTTCAGTCGCTTGTTGGAGCACAGCCAAAAGAAACCGCGCGCTCGAGCTTCGCCGGGCCTTTCCGTCCTCGATCGCTAATCAATCAAGCCACCTGCCCGCCATCACATGCTCCTTCCCTCCACGGTACACTTGACTCACACGTCGTACACTAGGCACCGAGAAGTCACCGAGGGCAGGAGGAAAGAAGCCCTTGTCGTGTCGGCGGACCTGTAACAGGGTTAGTCTTAAAGTGTCGGGGGGGAACGACATGTGACAAAGATTACGTGAGCATCAGGCTATTGGTAAAAAGATCAGAGGCAAGGCAATCGATTCACAAATTTAGCTCCAATTGTCAACTCAGTGAGTAATGAATATTCCTCTCGGTAAGGAATATTATCACTATTATTATCACTGGATCAGGAAACATGATCATTTTAAAAAAATAAAACGTTTTTTGGTCAAAGCTATTGGCCAGAATTAATACAACAAATCTAAATTTAAATCCTCTGAAGTTTCTGTGGTAATGAGAGTTGCCTTTGCTGCAATATTACTTTCAACCGCCGAGAAACAGGCTATTGTTTATGGTCTGCACTAAATACTTTGGCAACACTAAAACCGCCTTTCTTTTTCTTTTTTTTTAAATGGGCTAAATAAGAAGCACATGGTTTTTAGATTCAATTACGGCCATTTTCCCCTACCCCGATCTAACAAGAACCACTTGTTCCATGCTGCCCAACGTCAGCAAGAGTTAGCAGCCATCTCACCATGGAGCCCAGCGTTACCCTCAGGAACAAGCCACCTAAAAGCAACCTTTTGGTCATTAAAAGAAACGGGACACAAAAAGACCATCTAAAGCACCACAAAAAAATCATACAGAAGTAAGGATTCGCTCACACGCCCTAGGATCATTAGCCGTCGAGCTTCAAGAATTGAACACACCTAGTTTTGCCCTGAAGGTAAAGGGGCAATCTGCTGATAGGTGTAGGGTGTAGGACTAATAAGGGCAGTCTGTATGATTACCCCAACAACATCATACCAGATGTGCATCTGAGGTTTCCTGAGCGGTATCAAAAAAAAAAGGAAACGCATTGTATTTTCTATGCATTTTTGTAAACTAGAAAACCACATTCTGATTTATAATTGTATACGACTATGGGAAAATAAACAATTCCGCCATGAGAACTAAACTTTTTTTTGCTGCAACAGAATGCATGCATATACAACCCAATTGTACTAAGAAAGTAAAACAAAAAAGAGAGAAAACCGACTTAGACAAAAACAAGAGCCAAAACTAAGGAGCATGTTGATAAGGCCAGGTTGACAGCATCTCCCTTTTAGCACTGGTTGGTGGACACTCACTGATGTGGCCTCAAAAAGGAGGAAATGTGTCAAGTGAATCAAGCAGAATCCCTCCTGAGCCAGCGTCTCTGGCCAAACTAAATCAAATCAGGATCAAGGTTGAGTGTGTAGCAGCTCATACAGCAATGCTGACCGTAGTGGGGGCGGCAGGTAGCTTGGTCTGTTGGGACTTGGCCAGGGAATCGGAAGGTCCGGAATGATCGCCGGTTCAAGTCTTCAAAAAACCTGGGCACTGCCGAGGTGCCCTTTTGAGCAAGGCACCAGACCCCTACACTGTTCCCAGGGTCGCTGTACATAAAAACAGCTGCCCACTGCTCCTAATACTAAAATAGGTTAAATAAAATAAAGAGGATTCAATCCCCCAGATTTCGAATTTAGGAGTGCTTTGAGGGAGCGGGAAGAGGGTTCAAGTCGATGGAACTTATGAAGTGTGTCAAAGTGATGCTGTTGAACCGCTGCACTAGGAGGAGCAGTGGGGGAGAAATCATTCACAGATGTTGTGTCCTGGGATTACGAAACGGCAGCTTAAAAAAAAAAACAGCGGTGAGGTCATCTTCATTCATGTAACTCCAGCTCTCTGGTCGGCGGGGGCTGCCAGATTTCGGAAGTGTTTAGGGGAATATTGCACCTTTTTCGGGTCAAACTTTTTTATTCAACCGTGATAAAAAATGTCAAGTCGTCACTTTTGAGACGGCAGACTTATTTGGGACTCCCGTTTACCATTGACTAAAATGGTTCCTTTGTGGTCACTTTACATCCCCCTCACACTGGAACGTGTGGCGCCCTGACCCCCCAGTCTGCCCTCCTCCGTGTAGCAGACCTGTGGTCATTAGAGGGCCATCTGGTGTGAAACATGAGCCCATCCTTTGAGGGCTCACCTTTAGCTCACTTCTGACCTCCCAGCCCTCACTGGCCTATGGTCTTAAATGTTCTCCCTCTCTTAATTGACCTGTACTGATTCACCACCTTCCTCCACACCAGAAACCTTCACTGGAACGATTATCAAGACCCAAAGTAGACCACTGTAGGTATTTTTAAAGGCTTTAAAAAATAATAATAACCAACAACCAGAGGATCTGTTGGAAACAAACAAACCATAAAAGAAACTTTGAAATAGAAAGAGAAAGAGGGAATGGCTGGGGGGGGGGGGTTTTGGGGGCCCAAATCCACCCCTTCCTGGTTGTCAAGTTGGGACATGAAAAACGGGCAATTCGTCTTTTGGAAACGTAAATACATGGTTCTTACCAAGTGTTCCGTTGTGGGCTACTTATGGTACTTTAGGGAACTTAACTAAACCTCCCCGGCTGTTCCCCGCCTCGCACTTCAAAGAGATCTTGTCTCCATGTTACCTCTCCGTCTACCGCCTTAATATTCCCTCATATTTCAGTGACTCTCAGCAGTACATGTGTTCATGGTCTAAAATACTGAATTTGATTTAATAACAGGATATGGAGTTCAGTCATGAGCATTTAATAAACATCCAAGTGAAATAAGTCAATGGAAAAAGACCCCCAACTCATGGAGGAGAGAGCAGGAGAGAGCAGGAGAGACGAGGAGAGAGGAAGAGAGGAAGAGAGAAGAGAGGAGAGAGGGAAGGAGAGTGTTGGAGAGAGCAGGAGAGGATGTACCCTGTTCTCGGGTGTCATCTGACCTCATTCAGCGACAGAGGAGTGAGGTTGTAGAGAAGGCAGAGGTGTACCTTTTCCACACAGTAACGGCAGAACAAGAAAGCTCTTAGAAAGCGAGATAGACTTAGTAAGTGAGATGTCCGCCTGCCAACCCTCGTGATGACAGACTATGTGAAGTCATGCCACAAACACAAGAAAATAGATCCTTAAACAAAAAAAAAATGGGTGAGGAATGGTTCACTCGTCCTGAACCTATGGTTCTCCAAGCTCCCATTCTTTTGTGACACATGGCAACTAATATTTCCATTAGCATAGTGTAATCCTGATATAGACCTCTACATCTACTACACAAGAGACAGGTTACTGCCCACATTTTGTTGAAAGCGTAGCTTGGCCATCCAGAGTGCATTTTCAGCAGCACCTACAAAACCTGTAGATGATGAGGGCCTCCATCACATGTACGATTAGCCCTAAGCCGTCATACGTCCAGACCTTTGGGAAGTAGAAAGCAGGCATAGCTTCACCCTCATTCAACACCGAGCCCATGTTTCAAAGCCCATGGCGACCAATTCAAACATCATGAACACAGATATCACTTGGATAACCACACATGGCCAATATGGTCATGTGGCTTTGGTTTCCAACACTGAAGGGTTGCGAAAGCTGCCCCCCCACTACTATGACGCAGCAGCACTAGGAAGGGAGCTAAACCGGAGCTAAACATCCACCAGGAAGAGGCCATTGTCTGTCAGACACAACAACCATGAGCGACATTGCCGTCCATCACCAGCTCAACGGATGAATAGGGGAAAACAATAACCGGAGGTCCCACTGGGCCCAAACCTCTGCTGCGAAGAATGCAAGATATTGTGTGAGCACGCATGTCCTCTAGGATGCTCCTCCAGCTGTTCACCGCAACGCACAGCGTGGATGGACAAAGGGGAAATATAATCCAGGGCAAACAGGAAGCAGGCCTAACCAGCCAGATGTCGGTGGTGTCAAGGAGAGAAGGTTGTTGATCAGAAGTTCACCTAGGGGAAAATAACATGGTGCCCATCGCGGCTTCTGCATGGGGACATTTCTTTTACAGCAGTGCCAGAGAGTTATATTTGAAGGGATAGACCACCAACAAAGCTAGTCCACCCCCCTCTCCCCTCCCCTCCCACCAAAAAGCAAGATTCATATTGACATTTTGTATACAGCAAAAACTGACGTTTGGCGTAATTGTATGCTCACATGGACAGACATCATGAGTCTGGTATGGGGAATTTGGGAAGGAACCGGTCCGCCTTATATGGGCTGAGATGTAACCACCCACATGTCGGTGGTCTATACGTTTCCACTTAAGAAGGTCTGGCTGACACTCAACACGGCTGGACCATGCGGCCATGTCAAACCTCGGCAGGACGACCACCCCCCTGCCCCCCTATCCCCACCCCAAAGCACAAAGGAACCAGGTCAGGTTCCATCACAATCTGCCTGCTGGGCAAACTGTAATCATTCCAACCGTGATGTGCTGTCAGAGCCGCTGTCGGAACCTATCACGGTAAACACCAGCAGGGGAAATTGGAACGGTAACACAGATGCATCGGTTTCTAAAAGAGACAGTTGGCATATTCAGGTGATGGCTCCCAGTGAAGAAAATTAGACAAGGAGGTGAAAGGGAGTTCGAGAGCGCGGGATGGAAAACAAAATCACCACCATCTAATGACTTCAGCATGAGCACCATTTCTCTGAGGGGCGCAGCCCTACTCTACAAAGGGAATTACCGTAATAAAGAGAGCACGTTTTTTTCCTAAATCACGGGCCACAAACAAGTAAAAAGGTGAAGAGTTGCTGGAATAGTTATGGTAATATAGCTGTCAAGGCAACAAAGCAGACCTGACAAAAAAATACTTGATGAAGATGCTCTGGAAGGAGCATGAGCCGTCCTATCGAAATGTTTTCCACCGCGGCATGGAGGCACTTTGCCCTACCACCAGTGCATTCATTTGTCTTGGTGGAAGAGGAGAAAAACATTCGAAAGACATTCACGGTGTGGATGGATCCGAGATCACGTCATGTTCACGTCAACACATCTTTCAAAGAGTCATTCCAGATGCATGTCCAGCTTTTGGATCAGGCAACATGAATCTCAAAAGGGCACATATGGACCTGTTGCACTTCCAACACTCTTGCAAATAATAAATAGGTCAATCCTTAAAATATGAAATGTGAAATATGCAACAAAACAAAGGCATAGCATCTAAAATATCCATTTCAAGATTGGCTGACGCTACACCACTGTGTGTGTGTGTGTGTGTGTGTCTGCGAATCTGGATAATGAAATATGTAACAATATCAACAATTCAAACTGGTCAAAAAAGAGGAGGAAGTCAACACCGTACAAATAAAACGCGGACGCGAGGATGGAAAAATGACATGACCTCTCCTCTAACACGTAAAACCGGGAGGAGAGACATACTCCCGAGCAGGACGCCAGTTATCAGTCACCCTACACCATGGAGCCGGAGATCAAAGACGGCTCATTGTCCTGCCCATTAAACACCACAGGGCTTTTCAGCTCGTTTAAGTCCACCCGGCATGGGGGTGTGACGGGGGAGGGGGAGGGGGAACGCGAGGCCGATGAGGGGGACACTGACGCAATGTCATCGAGCCTTGGGCCACAAAGAGTTAATGGCTAGCGGGATTATGCAACATGCATGCAGGGGGGGGGGGGGGGGCACAGTTCATCCTCTGTCCCCCCTTTCACACAGACACGGGAGGAGGCAACACATCCCACGTTGGGATGCGTTGCGATGCTTCGGAAAGGATGTGGCAACAACACAGGGAGGGGCCGTCGGTCCTAGAGACGGACCTGGGCAGAGTCCTCGCACCTGGACCGCACCAGACAAGGGGAAGCAGCCGCCAGACAGATTTACAGGAGGGCCGCAGAAAAGCAAAAAGACTGCACAGCACGACCACCCCAAGAAGCATCTGTTTACCTTTTGATTTATGTGCAAGTCTGGGTGATCCTGGCGCTATAGGGTCTGGCTACAGTACTCGGTCTGTGAAGATAACATCCCCGTCTTCAGTCTTTTACAGGTCATGGCTTGTATAAGTGCAGCTGTCACATGATATAATGTATGCATGATTCTACAATCAGATAGGCCATTACAAACCATACCAACTTCAAACGGTTTGTACAAAAATGGGCTAATTGCAAGGGAAGCCAATAAATTCCAACCAAAGCAGGTGAGGGTGCCACAACAAAGAGAGAGGCTGGCCAAACTCTCTCGCACGCACGCACGCGCGCGCGCGCGAGCGAGCGAGAGAGAGAACGCGACATCCCCACCAGCAGGATTGAGTCCATGGCCTGTGATCATTAATGTCTGAGTGAAAACTAGTTTGCATGTACTTGCACGTGTGGGGATACTGGTTTGAGTACCACAGGCAATTAGTTAGAATTTTAGTCATGTGAAAGAATGGCATTAGCCACATTAGTGCACTGTGCCGACCGTTTTGCTTATTGATCAGTCAGTCATTTTCTTATCGCTAGCCAAATTAATTGAGGTTTATATTCCAGCATCCATGAGTGCTGTGATTCTAAAGAACAATCCAGACAAAAATAAAGTAATGGCATGAATATGTGTGGTAAGAACAGTAATTCAAGCCAACCGATAACTCTTGAGCTAATGTAGTGCATTCTACATACAAACTGCCAGTACAGTTAACCGTCTCTTCTTTCTCTTTCCATTCCCCACCCCAAAGGCCATTGAGGCAATTTTGGCAAACATTCCACACAGAACGTCAAAAAACCTCCGCTCAACAACCAAAAGACATTTAAACAAACCCATGCAAAAAAAAAAGAGTCTTATAATAAACATTACTACAGCGCTACACAAATAAACAGCACCTTTCAAAGCAAGTTAAAATGAAAATATTTGGATGGCTGCAAGAACTGTTTACTTGGAGACCTCTGCAATGCAGCCACAGCAAACCCACAAACATCTCAGTGAAAAGTAGGCCTATCGGGTTTATATTGAAAAATAACCCTACACATTTCGGACTAATGAAAGCACGATTGTTGATGTCACCCCAGATTTAAAACTTGATTTCACCAACCTAGCCCTGGCACAGACCAACCGTTAGCATGGCACTTTAAAATGCTTTTTTAAATGCTTTTTGAACAATTCACCATATGTATACATCATCCATCAGTCACATTATTGTTATTTCTATTGTGTACAGTATTGTTATAGTGTTGTAAAGCATAAGTATAGTACATACTATATTGTTTTGTTCATAGTACAGCATATCATAGGTAGTATACATAGGTAGTTTACAGTATAGTATTGTATAGTTTAGTTGTTGAAATTCATACTGCGGTAGGGAAAGCATTCCATTGTACTTTTTGCAAATATTGCAAAAAAAAAAATGCAAATGGGAAATAAACATCTTGAATCTTGAGCAGCCTCACTGAGCTGAAGCTGCATGTCACTGCCACCCTATCCACTGGAGGTTTAATCTGTTGCGTGTGAATAGGCACCGCTGGTGTTGTCACGCTTGGCTGTCTGGTGCACGGCAAACTCTGGCTAACCCTGGTGGAGTCCACAGCCACAGCTGCCCTTTGACTACAAGCACTGATGGTTGGGGTGGGGGGGGGGGTTGTAAGCATTTTCCACTTGTAGCGCAACAACAACTCACTAATTCACTTTTGAGTGACTCAAAAGCACTATTCACGGATGCTGTGTCGCACAAGATGTGTGTAATCCATTTAGAACAGGCAGTAATACACTAATCAACCGATATGTCAATGTTTTGACTGATCTCTCTTACGGGATTAGAGTAGGCGCATCATTTATACAAAGCCACTCAACTTTCATTCATGCATTATCGAACACTTTCTGTACAATAATACTTTCCTATGTGTGTATAGTTTATTGTGTATAGTATTTTTATAGTATTGTGTTTGAGATATTCATACTGGGGAGGGAATGGGGAGTTAACATTCCGTTGTACTTGTTGCAAATGACAAATCAAAATCTTGAATTTAATATATTTGCATCCTGCCGATACAGAAATCAAAAGGCAGCCACATATGGGGGGGGGGGGGTCTATGCTTTGAGTTTCGACATCAAACAGCAGCATTGAGGCCAAACCAGCAGACTCTAAGACGCAGACTGTAGTATCTGGACCAAACCAAGCAAACAGACTGCAAACCCATACAGCGCAAAATAAGCCAACTGGCAGCTTTAAATCATAGCAACAAGGCTTTATGGGGGATCACTGGCCATCACAAATACACAAGAGAAGAACGATGAAATACAGATGTGGACCAATAGCTATAATTACCCGTTGACAGAAATGGGAAAACCAAAATTCTCATAATGTACTTTTATAAAGGATATCGACCCTGGTGTATTTGAGTCGTTAAAGCTACCTAGTCAGTGAGCCAGGAATATAACAACCCACACCCAGGTGATTTGGGCATCGTCAATTATTCATGATGAGCTGGGAGACTGGTTTTGTGCACAGAAGATGGCAACTAAATATTTCAGCTCAAGGCTCAAACTGCTGAGTCCTGGTAGTGGCTCCATATAAATGGGTTAGGTTAGAGACAGGGGAGAAAATCTAAAACAGACAGTGGTGAAGATGGGGGGGGGTAAGAGTGCTGGAATGCTATCGGTGGTTAAGTACACGTGCCCGGTAAACGAGCATATTTACATTATGGATGTTAAGAGCAGCGTCCATTAGTCCCAGAGATGTTTCAAGAGCACTTCGCTGGGGGGGGGGGGGGGGGGGAAGAATGGAAATAAGAGGTAAAGGACAGATAAAGATGAATCCAACAGAGAAACTGAGAGGCTATCCAAATAAAAGTTAGAAACGTAAAAGATCTGCGTAAATATTTATTCCTCGTCGCCCTAAACGGGACATACTGGATGTGTTCCGCTTACTCTGAAACAAGGCCACCTCTGATTCAATGCGTGTGTGTGATCATCAGACTATCGAATAGATTCAGCAGCACTGTGTGTGTGTGTGTGTGTGTGTGTGTGTGTGTGTGTGTGTGTGTGTGTGTGTGTACACACTGCAGCACCACTCAACTTACAACTTAATAAGAGGAGTTAAGAGATACAGGGAGAGAATGCTATACACACACATGTATTCACAAGTTCAAGTGTGGATGGACAGTGGTACCTGCATGGCTTAGCTCTATTCAGTCCGGCCAATAAACAACAGTGGTCAGCAGCACCCCCCGCCCACACTGTGCCTTACTGCCTTTCACACAGAGGACACATTCATCCCTAAGTGGGCACCATGTGGAGAGTGAGAAGGAGGGGGGGAGGGGAACAGACCAAACTTAAATCTAAAGTGTTTTTTTCTTCTTCTTTTTTTTTAGTGTGTGTGTGTATGTGTATGTGTATGTGTATGTGTGTGTGTGTGTGTGTGTGTGTGTGTGAGAGGGGGGGGGGGTTCTGAGAGAACTTCTAACGCCATAGTAAAAAAAAATATATATATATATATACACCATCGTAAATCGCACCCAGGTATGCATTATTATTAGGCACAAACACCGGCGATCGAATAACATTTCTGGTCGTTTCGACAAGTAGTGAGCCTTGTTGTTGGCAAGGGAAGAGCATTCCTTCACCGTACAGGAAGGACCCATGTGTAGCTTGGACGGAGGTATTTAGTATTATTTTTTATTTTACTCCTCTGCCAAGGTAGTGAAAGGCACATATAGAGTCCACTGAGTGTTGGTGGTGTTGTCGTTTGGATGTGGAACTAGAGATGCACATTCACATACTGGCCCTACTTCATCCATTCACGTTTGATCCCATCCATGGGCATGACGGCATGGGAGCCGGGAAAAGCAACATGCCTGGTTGGGGAATGAATGAATTAATAAATGTATGACTTTGATAATGTGGAAACCCTGCTTAGGCCCGATCGGATGGATGCGTGGTTGGGGGATAGTTGAAGTGTACTCTGGACAACGTAACAGGAGGAGAGGGCTGCTCTTCCATAGATGGACTCACCATCACGGTGACTCCACAGTTACAAACACACATGTGTTGTAGACGCATATACACCTCATTTAATACACTTACTACAATTTACAAACAAACACGTTGCATGTATTTGCGTAGTTGTTAGTTGCACTGCTATGTACAAATCAAAACTGGTTGCAAATTCTGATTTCCCAAATATATATGTATACAATATATGTGCAACTGTTTACACAAAGCTTGGTTTCTTTCTGTCAGTGTAGCATACGTGAAGAGGTTGTGACATTTTTTGTTTTTTATTCGGAATGCCAAGAGCCATTTTTGACCTAGTTTGCAGTACACTAAATTAGATTCAATATTGTCATCGCATGGCAGCACAAGTACAGTACAACGAAAATAATTTAGCATCTAAGCCAGAGTGCAAATGTTGCAGTAAAGTGCATGGTAATATATCATATTAGTACAATAAAACAATACAATAAAAGACAGGGCTTAAGCCAGGCACCCAGTAAGTAACTCACCGTGGAAGCAAAGGATGCACACCGCGTAGAGAGCACCCATGGTCGGCCCCATGGTCCTGTTGGTCGGCCCCATGGTCCTGTTGGTCGGCCCCATGGTCCTGTTGGTCGGCCCCATGGTCCTGTTGGTCGCCGTAGAGTTGTTAGTTGTCGGTAGTGTTTGTTCGGTGTGTGTCGGCGGTAGTAGTCCCATGGTTTGTACCAAGACCCGGCTGCCCACCGAGCTACTAGTATGGAGGAGTAGGAGGTGGTGGCGACGAGGGGAGCGAAAGGGGATCCGATCGTAAAATGTAGTATAGTACAGTATAGTCCGCTCACTTGGATTAAAAAAAATGATAGAAACACGTTGAAATCACAAGAGGTAACTTAAAAAAAGTAAAAAAGTAAGAAGTAAGAAAAAAGAAAAGACCCACGGAGGCAGCGACGCTACTAGTAGAAAGTTCCCAGAGGAGAGTCCCCGGCAGCCCGCAGCAGCCCCGACGCCGAGTCGCTAAACACACTGCATGTGAACAATAACACCACCATGGTGGCTATCTCGGACGTCTTCTTTACTTCTTACACACACACACACACACACGCGCGCGCGCAAAACCACCCCAGAGAGAGCCGCGGTGTGTGTCCCTCTGGGCTATACCGACCGCCAAACCAGTTGGGTCTGGAAGAGAGGTGTTCTAAAGTTGGGTTACCCTCCTCTCGCAGTTGCGCTCTCTCTCTCTCTCTCTCTCCCGGCCTCGGCTGCTTCCGGTGCCAGCTGGATGGAGGCGGCAGGGAGGGTGGATGAGGGAGGCGGCAGGGAGGGAGGATGAGGGAGGCAACAGCGCCACCCTCTGGCCGAATGGGGGAACAAAAAAGGGTTGGCTTCATGGAAGCGACTGAGCGTCATCACCATCACAGTAAATGTGAATTGGACAATTTCGTGCATTTTCTTACTGTAATTTTGATTGATTGTCTGCTTGATTGTTCCCGGCCTCGCTCTTAAGTCGCTTTTGGAATCAAAGCCAAAAAACAACAACATGTTAAATGTGAAACTGCAAAAATACATATTTTCCATCGACATAATAACTAATGATTGAGCCACACAGTGGCTGCAGACGCGAACATCCCCCCCACACCACCAGAGGTAGAGGGTAGAGACAGATAGGTAGAGACAAAGACACCACCATCACTACCTGGACTCATTAAAGCTACTGAACTGCACTGTATTCATGATGCTGCTGCACTACTGGCACTTTAAAATGCTTTTAAATCTTTTTGCACATTCAACAGATGTTCATACCACCTGTCAGTCATTTTGCTGTCCTTTTTTTGTTAATTTGTATTTATATTGTATATATCATTTTTATGGTATTGTTTTTTTAGATGTTTACTGCAGGAGGGAATGGGGAGTAAGCATTCCAATGTACTTGTTACAAATGGCCAATAAATATCTTGTATCTTGTACCATCATTACTACCACTATCGCCCCATAACAACCCCCACCACCACCATTACCACCACTACCGCCTCCACCTCCACCACCACCCCAACCATCACCACCACCACTACCCCTACCACCACTACCCCCACAACCATCACCACCTCCACCTCCACACCACCACCACCACCACCACCACCACCACCACTACCCCTACCACCACCACCGCCTCCACCTCCACCACCACCCCAACCATCACCACCTCCACCACCACCACTACCGCCTCCACCTCCACCACCACCCCAACCATCACCACTACCCCTACCACCACTACCCCCACAACCATCACCACCTCCACCACCACTACCGCCACCACCACCACCACCACCACACCCCCTCCATCTATCAAAAGGTGAACCATTCAACTTTTATTGTGGCCTGAAATTAGATCTCTTCATCAGGTCTCAAGCCGTGAAGCATCATCTCCAATGGAGCATGTGGCACGTAGCGGCAGAATGGAGTAGAGAGCACAATAGTATAGTATTAGAGAAGAACCAGTGACGTCACTGTTTGTCTCTTAGTTGAAAGGTGTGTGTGTGTGTGTGTGTGTGGGGGTGTGTGGAGTCGGCTACAGAAGTGGTACAGTCATTGCTTTAAGTGGATAGTCCTCATCAAGTATTACCTAATGCTTTCTAATGACCTGAATTGCTTGTAATTCCAGTACGTATACCAATTATGACATGAGCTCACACAAAAGACTTGACGAATGCATTCTAACTACCTTAACTGATCATGAATTGCAGCATTATTAGGAATAAGGAAATGTCAAAAAGTGCCAACATAGCAGTTTAACTGCAGCCTAGCCTCTTCATGCGCCTCCTCAGTCTCCTGTAACACAAGGTGACTGCCCTCCGGAGGCCCGCCAAGCAGCCTGTCTTCCTGTTCTCTTGAGCATCGGAGTGGCTACAGTTGCAAACCCCCACCTTTTGAGGTGGGGGTTTTGCATCTGCACCGTGTAGGGACGCCCAGGAGACACAGTGTAGAAGAACCCCATGGAGCTCAGTGACGGATGTCCAGTAGGGGACTCTTCCACGTACAGAGGGACATCAGGGATTCCCTGGCTGAGATCAGCAACGCTTTCTTCATCCAAAGGAAGCATCGGGAACTCTTGGAAAATTCAAGTGAATACACTTGTATCAGGATCCATCGCCATTTCTCAAGAGTATAGATTGAAGTTTCAAGTAACCATAGAAGTGACTTTCCAGAGTTGTTTGTCGATCCGTTAAGAATCACATCCTGAATAATTTAACATAGGAACAGCCTTACAGCCATAACACTAACTTATAACAGAGTCCTACTATCCTGTTCATCTAGCCATCTATCTATCTTTATACAAACACATATATCCTCCCTTTTTAGATAAGCTCACACAAACTTAACAAATACTACCTAATATAACTACCTAAAAAACATCATGAATTGCATGAAGTATTTAGAGAGCATTATTAACACAATTACTTACTGCTTTATATATGAACTTACAAACCATTCTCATGGTCGTGACTATACAACACTATACTGTATAGTGTATATAGTATAGTACACAGTATAGTGTTAAATTGTAGGAAATAAATACTGTGGGAATGGGGAGTAAGCAATAGGAAGTCTTCAGCAAACTATTGATAGTTTTGGATAGAAATTGACTGTGGAATATAAGCACTGCTTAAATGTATTGATGCCCCTTCATTACAACCCAGTAAACTCCTAAGAAGATATAGGCCTTTAAATAAAAAATACATTCACTAAGAACTGCACAGACAATAGATTTATTTTTGCATGACCAGTGAGAACATACAGCCTACTCCAAAATACATTATTTAACAACACATGGTGGGTCACTGATCTATGAGACTCCGTACAAATATATATGTATGATTACGAACATCTTATTCCAATTCACTTTAATTACTGTTCCCAACATCCCTGATTATAGCCATGTCAAGATTTGTCACCTTAATAGCAAATCCTTTCTCCTAGAGAAAACAAAAGGAATCTCGACTAAACACACACACACACAGGAAGTTATTAGAATATTCCAGTTGTTTAGGGTACTTACATGTAATCGACAACATCAATAAAAGGTCTCATCAGAGACCTGTGCAAAGTCATCCATTCCAGTCTATACCTACAACCCCGGTATTTGGAAGAGACCTCAGGGACTGTATTTAGCCCGAGCTAAACTCAGCATTCCCAGGCTACACCCAGCTCCACACTATTCATGAGGGGGGGTGGGGGGGACAAGTCGTGTGGATTCTTATCAGCTGCATCATTTTCACCCATTCGGACATGTGGGAAGGGGGAGGGAGGGAGGAGGGCGGGAAAGTGTTCTGCGTACAAGATTCTATCGTAGTGTTGTGTTGAGCCTCATCTCCATAACTCTTCCTGACCCCAAGCAGCTCTGCGTCTACACAGGCAGACATTGTTCAACGGATAAGGGATACACACTCCAATCTTGAGATGTGAAGATTAAAGACAAAAAGAACAATAAAAAGAACCCTTAAACCGTGTCCCCGTGATATATATTTATCATTTTTATAACAAACAAAACCGCACCGACTTAAAATCGTATGGCTAAAGTCCTAGAAGAAATATTCTCCCCAGTTTTCAAAGCTTTCACCGACACCTTATTTATACACACACAAACACACACACAATCTCGACTGGCAAAACTATAATCAGCTAAATCGAAATAACCTTTTTTACACATGCATGTGATCACATGCCAACGGTATTCAATTCTTCTACCTCACACAGCAAACTATCCTTGGTTACTTCTACGAGGTCCGTAATTAAAACAAAAACAAAAAACAAAAAAGGATTGTGGTGAATGAAAATACAAATCTGCAAAAATAAAAATAAATGATGGCACAGGAAGACATCCACTCATACCAGGATTTATGGATGAGTCTAACCACATCCAAAACATTAAACCCCCCCCCCCCCCCCCCCCCCAAAAAAAAAAATAGGCCCACCACAGTTTGTCAGTAATGGCAACAGATTACAATAAGACAAGAGACGGTCACAGTGAATTTCAATTAGCTTGGAGTTCCCAGTGTTTTAAAGATTGAGGTCACTGGAGGTGGATTTGAGATGGCTTTCAGATTCAAACTTGGCAAAAGCATGCAAGCTAGGTCGGAACCATCCATTTCGGGGCCCTGGCCTTTAAATCTCGAGTTGTGAATGAGTAACAAGTTGTAAAAAAATAATAACATCGTACCAAAAAAAAATCTCCAATAACAAAAAATCGGCTGAGGGGGGCAGGGGTAGGAGGAGAGCTGGTAGTGGTAAAGTGTGTCAGGGGGATCCAGGACACAGCCTTAGGTCCCGCTGTACAGATCCATGGTGCTGGAGCTCAGACCCCGATTGTCCCTCAGAGGGCTGCCTTGAGCCTGAGTGAGACAAAGAATACTATATTAGTAAAAAAAAACAAAGAATGTAAGCATTTACGGCCCGCAAGACGGGACAAGTGGTCAGAGGCAAAAAAAAATATATAGCATTATTAGTATTAGAATTAGGACTGCTGAAACAATTGTTTGTTTATTTGCTTTTAATGTAAAAGGCGTACAAAAGTAAGGGCCTTTACCTGGTATGGGTCCTCGCTGCTCTTGTTCAAGTAGTTGAGTGAGGCAGCTCTCTTCATGCTGCGGAGGTTCAAAAAGGGAGCGGTCAGTGGTGCAGGTCTCTGGCATGTGGTGTGGTGTGCATTAACCTTAGCTTCTGTGCAACGGCCGTGGGATGCACTTCACACTAGCCGTTCTATGGTTTGCACATTGGGAATAATCCTGAAGTATGCTATGCTAACATTATTAGCACATACACAAAATGATGCAGGTTACAAATAAGGTGGAGGTAAATAAATAATATCTATTCCACATTTAAAACATTTTCAAAATGTTTAAATAAATCAAATAAAAATACAGCCCCCCAAATGAGGTTATACAAAAAATCCGATTTTGATTAATGTAACTGCACTTAGAGGTGTGTGTGTGTGTCCTTGTCCCCTACTTGGTGTTACGGGGCTCTGGGGGCCCGTTTCCCTGGAGCTTCTTCACCAGGAGCTCGCTGCTGCGTCGCAACACGTCCCGCAGCTTTCCCAGGGAGCCGCTGCGCTGCAGGGCCCCGGAGCCGTCCTGAGGGACAACACGCACGCTCTGAAACCACACTGGGGCCACCTGCTGACCACCCACCTCATCCAGGACCAGCCTTTGGGTTGTTCATTACTAATCTAAATCCAAATCTGGAGGATTTCCCAGCCTCTTGTCTCATGTACACACACAGTGAAATGAGTTTCTCTGCATTTAACCCATCCTAGTATAAGGAGCAGTGGGGCAGCTATTGTATATATACAGCTGCCCAGGGAGCAGTGTAGGAGGGGGGGGGGGGGGGGGGGGGTCTTGTGCATTGCTCAAGGGCACCTCAGCAGTGCCCAGGAGGCGAACTGGCACCAAGTACCAGTTCTCACTCTTGTACTTGGTTTCGGGGACTTGAACGAGCAACCCTATGGTTCCCAAGCCAAGTCCCAACAGACTGAGCTACTGCCGCCCATAATGCAATATTGGTGTGTCTCACAATATGCCTCCAATGAAATGCATTTAATATAGTACAAAATATGTATTCAAGGTATAATATTAATACATATTAATTGTAATAGGACGATAACGCAATTAAGGTCATATATGTTATCCAATGGTGGATGCCATTTGGAAATGTAAAATATATACGCATGTAGAATCGTTCATGAAATTACTATGAGGCTGTTTTGTCTTCCATCCACCCATCGTCACGTACAGACAGAGATCAATATTAAGACCATGTCCTGATTGCACTTGGCAAGATGCAGGTCAGCCAGTTGTGTTTGTCAATTTAATGTATGCCATTGGACCAGCCGAGCTGTACACACCGACAACAGTTCATTACTGTGCCACAAGGGGGCTCTTGAGTTCAACATGAACGACGAGACTTTGGGGAACATATGACGCAGAAAGAGACAAGCCTTCACAAATGAAAAACTTTATTATTTCAGAATACCAACAAGTGTTGATGCAATAATCATCACAATGCAGAATGGCAAAGATAACGTAGACCTACTTACTAAATAGTGTATATAGACCCGACCACATAGCTTCTGCTTCTTTTTGAGTTATGAAAGTTAATGTATACTTTATATGTCGAGGACAAACGGTATCAATAAATAATCAGCATTCCACGAACAACATTCCAACAACGACGCGGTGAACAGTATCTATTCTCTTGTTCCGAGCGGCGTTAGTACAAGCCTACTAGCAACGGTGAACGGGAGGGGTCAAGACAAGCTAGCGGATACTGAAAGCTGTTAGCGTGAACGCACTGGTCAAATCTACAAATGACAAGCCTACGGTTGGACACTCAAAGATGTTAAAAGGTAACTTCGCATTCGGTTAGTAGTAGGACATGTGAAATGATTCGACCTTGGAGAAAAACAACACTACGACTACATTTTAAGCAAAGTCCAAACAGGCGTCACTAAACTACGTGAAAATCCATTGGGTAAAAAAAAAAACAATAAACTTGTAAGCTTTTGTGTTAAAAAAAAACAAAGTTTCTATATCCATAACACATACACAGATCTGCACTAATACTACCATGTAATCCAGACCATCCAACCACCTGATGGACATGCCTCTCTATTGCTACACCAACACAACGGTCACAAGGCCCACACATCAGAGTCCCCGATGTCGATTTGCATTACACGATGCAACCACATACCAGGGATCGAACGCTCCTCGCTGGTCTCCACTGTTGAACCTTTCCTAGCAATTGCCCTTGTGGGCCCCGTTCTGGTTCCCAACTAAACCGTCAGCTCTGTACACGGAGCACAGTGGCTTTTGTGCTACGCTGCGTCCACACAGAGTGCATATATAATTAGCCCAGAGAACCACCGTCTAAATAAATGACCATGGCAGCGGCAGGCTGAACCTTGTTCGAGTCATTTAGCCGGGAGGCCGGCCACACCAAGGTCACGTTAACCCAAGCTGGAAAAGCTAATGCAAGCACATCACTGCCTTTATATTTCAGCCCATTATTTCAAAAAAATAAAAATAAAAATAAAATGCATTTAAAGAAAAACAAAATGTAAACAAATGAAATAATATAATTATATAAAATTAATTCAAAAAGGAAATATGTTAAAAAAACAAAATATTCAAAATGCCAGTGGAGGAGAGACCTCTACCTTGCTGCACCAGGGGGCTGGGACTTTGAGTACAGGAAGGGGTCATTTCAACTATACAGTACCTCTGGTAGAAATCTCATGTAGATTATTTTGCATAAATTAATATTATATTTTGGAAAAAAAAGGCAACAAATCTAAATGAATCGTCGACTAAAAAGGAAACTAAAAGGTCCATGGCTAAATACAGACACCAAGCTGAAAGTTAACTGGAGGCCACCATTCGCCTTCACTTCGAGCCGATTTAGATGATAGCAAATGATGCTCAGGGCTATGATGAGGCCGATGACCCAACTGTCACAAGCAATCAAATGAGCTATGGGGGGGGGGACAGTAGATGCCTTTAGCTCAAGAGATGAAGTGAAGCGTTGCCAATTTTGGAAATAAACGGAAGGGGGGGTGGGGAGAACCTTAATACGAACATTGCCCGGGTCCCACATTAAGTCCAATACACTGTACTACACACACACACACACATGAACAAATCACAAAGGAGTGTGGTAGAGGAAAGAAGTTGTGAGCTCCTCATAAAATTTACACGCGTGGTGACATGTCAACGCATCACCAAGACTTTAGAATTTGAAAGAGGCAAACAGGCAAAAAGTTCCAAACACGGCTTGTGGGAACAGTGATGGAGAGGGAGATAATTGAATAAATATACAAGGGAGGAGGAAGGGAGGGAGAAGCACTCTAGGAAGAAGGCGACAAATCACTGTACAGTAAACCGAGGTGACAACTATGTAGGAGGAGCTCTGGGACGGGGGAGGAGGAGGCTGCTCTGCGTCTCGGCCGTGGACCACCGGTGAGCGGCGATGGAGAGCTGTTGTTCATTTGAGGGGGAAAGATTGAGATGGAGGGAGAAGGAGAAAGAGAAGGGAGGAGGAGAGAAAGAGAGAGGGATATAAAGAGACAGAAATGGAGAGACAAAGAAGAGAGAAAGAGAAAGGGCGATAAGGCCAGGAGGACGGACAGCACACAGCAGTCTTCTGCTGTGTGTCGGGAGAGAAGAGAGGGATGGAGCAGTGACCTCCATGGCTTAGGCCTGATAAAGAGAGGGAGAAAAGCAAAGGGACAAAAAGAGAGACAGCACACATGGTAAGATTGAAGTGATCTTGAATGAAGGCCTTGGCTATACAACCACCTACATCACATCAAGTGACTATGAAACAAATCTATACAAATAATATCTACTCTTCATAGCCTAACACAGCATGCCCTTATAAACATATATATATATATATATATATATATATATATATATATATATATATACACACATATATATATACACTGTTTATATATATACACACATATATATATATATATATACACTGTTTATATATATATATATATATATATATATATATACACACATATATATATATATATACACTGTTTATATATAAAACAGCAGGCCCATTTTTAGCCTGTGCCTGCAGAATTACTGGGCGGCTGGGTGATGCATTAGCTGGGCACAGTCACTGTGACTCAGCTGTTCTGCCGTCTCTGTGGGCATCTGGCTCAAGTGAACTTGGCAAGGGGCAGCAGGCCAGTGACTGCACTGCAGATGGAGGACATCTGCAGCAGATGGAGACATCTGCAGGACTCTGCAACAGGCATATGGCCCTAGTCTCCCACATGGACAATCAGACATTTATGGAGGATAAATATACATGGTGCTGGGACCAGGCTGGGAGGAAATGACTCGTATGTTTTATTGTGCCTGTTAAAAGTCGACCGCATTGCAAGGGGCAATCTGGTTCTGGTGCATGACTAGCAGAATTAAGTAGATCACACACTGGAGTATGAATTCCTAAAGCCCAGTCTATTCCTCTGCCTGGCTAGGCTTACTAAAAGGTATTGTATCACAATAATATAATTATACAATTATATATAATAATGTGTGATAGTAGAGAAGGAGTACAATCCACTGAGTGAGGAGGGGGTGGGGGGGGGGGGGAGAGAGGTGATTCCAGAGGCTGATTGGTTGTCATGACGAGGGGGTTAAACATGGAATTAGGTTAGGAAGAGATGGGGGGGGGGGGAACAGACATGTATAGAGCATGCACGCGGCCAGGCAATCATCAACAGGAGCAGTTAACCCACAGCAGGTCACAGCCAAACACACCACACGGTACGTGCAATAACCACAACAACCACAGGCAGACGGATATAGACTCGATATAGATGACACCATCAGACAAACAGCAACGATCGGTGAAACCAGCTGCGAGAAAAAGACCAGTCCTCTATAACCATTGATGAAACTTAGTTGACATATTAAACAGCGGCCACGCCGTTACCCAACTACATTCCGATGTAAATTAACAGCACTATGTGCGCAAGAAGTTCAACTTCTTGCTACAGCTAGGTTGATAAAGACATCCGTCCTTTGTTTGTGACTGATTGCAGAGTTGTAACACTCATGCTTGTTTTTTTGGTCCCTTCTCCAACATCGTCCCTCTTCCCCAGTAGTTAAATATTATCCTTGATTTCTGAACTCTAAATTATAATGACAAAGAATGCCCGCCAGTGATCAGAATGAGGTTTAAAAATGTTAAACATCTAGTCATATAGTTTAACATATTGACTGTCCTGTGGACGGTTTAAAGATTGCCATCATGAATTTGTCAGCAGAAACTGAGAGCCCACCTATGAAACAGAGTAGACCAGCAATGAGAAGGTTGTAGAACTTTCCGAACCAGTACTTGTAAAACTGGTGTGGAAGGCCTTCTGCCATTCTTGCCAGTGTCGGTGAATAGACGGAAGTACATAAGCATTCGTTCTTTGCTTCTAGATGCTATGAGACACAGCTCACAGTTTGATGCTAAATGAGAGGCTGGCCACGCCTTGCATTCCACCGCAAGCCATTTCATGCCCAGAAGAAAATCGCAAGCGCAGTCTTAATATACACATCCTAAAGACTCACAGATGCACAAAGACGTTATGTTATGCTTTATGTTACCCTTAGCAAACACGCATGAATGTTAATGATCACTAAAGTCTCAGCCAACAACAATGCCAGTTGAGTACTTGTGGTGTGTAGTTTAAAACACAGGGTGGTGCACTTTTTAAAATGTGAAACAGACAAGGTGAATAAAACAGGCCCTGCAAGTAATGGTTATGGGATGTTAAGGTGGAGTCTGACAAGCTGGCAAAGCTACATGCATGTGTGGAGGAGTGTGCCGTGGTGGTGGCGGTGGTGGTGGTGGGGACAGGCATTATGGGTAAACCGGTGTAGCGGGGAGCGACAGGCCCAGACTCCACCAGGGCTTTGGTGGTGGTGGTGGTTAGACATATTCACCCATTTTACTATTCAGGTCCATTATAAAATGCAGGCGTAATACGAGAAGCCCAGCAGTATTGTTCAGGTGGACAGAGGCAAGGCGAGAAGGAAACCAATGCATGTCCACACCCATGTTAAAAATAGAGTGTGCTCGGACAAGTTTGCAGTGCATCCGAATCGTTATCAATAAAAATCCTTCTTCATAAAAAGCGCTTAACGCTATAGTTGAGACACCACCAAGGTGCCCCGTCAGGAGTCAGTTCCGGGTCGCGCCCCCTGCTTTTGCTTTGTGGAAGCGGTTCAAGCAACATAACATGCCACATCAGCAACAACAACTTAATAATATACCTACACATTCAGGCTTCATACACACGTGCTATACATGCTCTGCACAGCAGCACAGAGTAGGCATGCCAAGACACGCAATCAGCTTTACAGTTACAAGGAGCTCCAACGGGTGTTTCCCCTGGGACTGATTAGGATAAATACACTGCAAGTTGCTGCAATGGTACACTGGAACTGGCTTATTGTTATTAATGTGTAGTGCCAGTACCGGTCCAAGTCCCGTGGACTAAGGGGGTGTCCTGATTATTATTTTTTTTTATTAGGGAGGGGGGGGGGGGGGGGGCACTTTAGTGGATTTGTACTCACCCCATTCCACTCCACGCCCATACTCACTTCCTCGCCGGTCTCGGAGCCGCTCTCGTACTTAACACTGGACAGACTGTCGCGGCTCCTCCGCCGGTCACCCTCACCGTCCTTTAGGATCTCCACCACACGGGTCTGGTGGATGGGGTCAATGCCCTGCAGAGAGAGGGGGGGGGGGGGGGGGAAACAGGACAGGACAGGAGCAAGAGAGGAGAGAGAAAGAGATGTTGAAAGGATCTAGACAGCTTTATGTGGATTAACAACTACCGTTCAGAGTGGTATGCAGTTTGAGATGAAACACTACAAAGATGGTGGTGGTGGTGGTGTTTTCCAGTCACTGCTAATGCAATAGGATGAGATGTATTCAATTCCGTGGCATCAAATGAGACAGAGCAGAGGGGGGGGGGGTCAACGTGGGTGGGCAGGCTGCGATATCATGGAGCGTAATGTTAACGCAGCAAGAAACACACTTACTGTGTTGCTCTGGATCCGGGAGGGAAAAATAACAGACGGCAGAGAGAGAGAGGGGAGAGAAACACGATGAGATTCACTTCCCCGCCCCTCCACACCAGAAACTCATCCAGGACAACCAGAGAAAAAAGGACAACGTCTACAACGTGTGGGGGGCCTTTCAGGCAATCTCCCTCTCAAAGAAGGGGGCGATAGAAATGGTGCCAACCTGCTTGCGAGACCTCATGGCGCACTCCTCCAGGGTCTCCGCTGCCTCCATCTTGCCCTGCCGGCGGTACAGAGCACCCAGGTTCCTCAGGGTGGTGTTCACCGTGGGGCTGGGAGGACACACACACACACACAAAATCATATGAACTGTTTGTGCATAATTCAGGGGAAAGTGCAATCAAATTGAACATGCGCGTCGTGTTATGGAAGGTCTGAAAAGGATGGGTGCACTTTATGGAGGGGTCATATTGTGGACATAGTTGACTTTGCAGCTCACCTGTTGACTTTGCATGCCTTGTACCAGCCCCCGTACTCCCCATAGGGAGTGTTGTCTCTGTGCTTGCCCTGGAAGTGAATAAGAAGCAGCAGGAAGAGAAAACAACAAAACAGCATGAGGGGGAGTGGCTCTCGGATCAAACTGGAAGAGCAGCATTTCTGCTCATTGTTTACACTCAATTAGGCTATGCTCACTAGGAGCTCACTAGGCAGTGTCAAAAAGATAAACAAAAGACAGTTTGAACTTAAGGAGTTATTTTCAACAGCCTCTGATTATTTCCCCCATTGCATATTACTAGTGTGCAGCTTTTGGTTTGGTTTTGCCGATGCATTAAAGTATTATATTGATGCAATAGCTCGCTGAGAGGTGGAATATTGGCTCACCTTGCTCATTTCCTCCCTCTCCTCGGCATGCATCCAGATGGGTTTGTTCTCGGCTGCACGCAAGCACACAAAAACACGCACAGAAAGAAGAGATTCCGATACTGAATACAAGAGGACTCCAAACAGAGGACGTTGAATGACAAAATAGCTCAATACAACTTTATTACATTTTTGCCAATATTTACCATAGCTACAGCAGCCATGTGTAAAGTAAACATAAGGCCCAACAATAGTGACATTTCCCCAGGGATTGGAATGGAAACAGCTGCAAACACCCATCAGACAAGTTGATTACTCGACCAAGACCCAATAAATTCTAACATAATTCAGATAACTTTATTTATCCCGAGGGAAATTAAAGTAAATTACATTAATAATAGCAATGAACATCCACCGAAATATTGCACAAAGCGACAATGCTTGGACCCCTTCAACCCAACCACAAGAGGCGCTTGATTAACTGCACTGTGCTTTCCCATGATGCAGTGGGGCTTGTGTATTAAGAAAGGCACATCAACAGTTATGATCATTCCCTTGATCCACTTTGAAGATGAAACTCATGACGAAAAATGAATAAATAAATACAGAAAGGATTCATTTTGGAGTGTGAACGATGCCATGAAAGCAGTTATAAAACATATCATGTTTTACAACTGATCAATAGTGTAAACACACAAAGGCAAAAAATATATAAAAAGTTTGGGAAGTTGTGAATCGATACAGAAGATATTGTAATTTTCTTCCCACAAAAAGGAGACAATTATTTTCATACATTTCAATGTTTTCCCTGGCGGCAGATCACATGCAATCCAATTAAACACAAAGAAACTGCACAGGTGCTTTCATTTCCTTAACGTTTGTGACCCTGCTCTGGTGTGAGACAAACAGACCCGTGACATCTTACCCCACATAGAACCAAGGCTTCTGTTAAGACAAACAAGGTCAGCGGGCCAAGAGTAGCTCCGATTACACTTGCAATACATGGCCAATACAAGCCATTGTGCACTATTTGTGGAGTTCAGAAATGGTGGACATTTGACCCGTTTGCAATCTTGTTGCTTATCCGTTATTATTAATTTAACGTGCATACCTATTGCAGCTTTTTACTCTGGCATCCCTCTAGTACTATGAGGTCTCAAAAGCACACATTTGTAATCCAAAGCTAAGCTAGCTATTAGTGTGGCATTTCAACATGGTAATAATGAACATGGTGCAGGCAAACACGTGGCGTTAAGGTCTGGCCTCAACCCTTACCATCAACGGATCCAAACTCCTTCTCGTGGGCCCGCGTCAGGATCTCTTTGTACAGAATCTCAGCCTCCTTGTACTTCCCCTGTTTGAGGAAGCAGGAGGCCTATAAAAGAGAGAGAGAGAGAGAGAGAGAGACAAGAGTGGAGGTAGTTTCAGTGATGGATCGAAGCAAAACAAAACAAAAAACACCTTCTCCAATCACAGCGAGACCCTCCCAAGAGCGGGCGCTGGCGGGCGGCACCACGACCGTATATCAGTAGAGAATGAGTCATTCCACTATATCCATTTCAACCAGGCTGGGAATCACTGCTATGAAGAAAAGCCTGGGTTTCAGCCGGTCCTTGATACACAGAATAAAGATGTAACGGACACCATAGGAGGAATATGATAATACTCTTAGAAATTAAACTCTACTGTGCTTCGTTCACGACTGCTCACATAAATGGAAAACCTTACACAGCCTTCACAGAGATCAGACTAGGCCACTAGTCTAAATCATTGCACAGCTGTATGGTGTAAGGTGTGATGTGGGTGAACACAGAACGCGGGTGGACAGGGAGCCTGGAGGAAAATGCCCTCACCAGGTTGTTCTTGGTCTTGGCCACGTTTGGGTCGTCGGGGCCCAGCCTGCGCTCGTAGATCTCCAGGGCGCGGCAGTAGTAGTACTCCACCTCCTCGTACTTGCCCTGGTTCTGGCACAGCAGCGCCAGGTTGTTCAGCTGCTTGGCTACGTCCGGGTGGTCCTTGCCCAAGACCTGGCGATAGGAAACGTTAGTGCAATCAGCCGACACAGGCTGAGACAGCCCCCCCCAACACATTTGGTTCTAATTGTGTAAGTAGGTAAGTCAAAGTTTATTTGCATAGCACCTTTCATAGATATTGAAATAGTAAAGCACAAGGTGCTGTACATTACAAATACATAGCCGCATAAAAGCCACAGCGTAAAACAGAAAAGACATTTAAAAATAAAAATCAGATTGAAGACTTTTTTTATTTATTTTTTAACAGGTGGCATTTCACAGCCTGGAAAAGCGTGGAAATTAAAATGGGTTCAAGGGACCATAAGTAGGTGTAAGGGAGAGGGCCTAAGAGCCCGGCTAGTCCTGTGAGGGCGGATAAGGTCGGCAATGTAATCAGGAGATTGGCCAAGCAGAGATCTGGAAGTGAGCAGTACAGTGGAGAACATTCGTTCTGAGATAAGGTCTAGCAAAGAGCCTCTGATAGACCAATGGGAGCGGAAGCTCCCTGAATGAGCCTCGAGGCTCAGGGACTATTCCCCTCTATTGTGGGGCACCATCACCGGTCCACATCAGTCTTTCAGGCTGCCTGAACCATCCACACTCAGCCATGCTCTCACTCACAGCCCAGTCTTCTCCAGCACAGACATCAACACTCGCGTCTCGCTCGTGAGAAACCCCCAACCCACAGGCTCCTATGAATCCTATCTTAAAACATACCCAGATTGACGATGATATGGTGGAGGCCAAATGATTGGAGACTTGCAGAATTTGTCATACCTTTTCTCTGATCTCCAGGGCCCTCTTGCACAGGGGCTCTGCCTCCTTGTACTTGCCCCTCTTGCCGTACAGCACGGCCAGGTTGTTCAAGGTGGCTGCCACCTGGGGGGGGGGGGGGAGGGGGGAGAGAGAGAGAGACAGACAGACAGACAGTGTTGGGCAGAAAATATGATCAGGATGAGGAAAAGAACGAAGTCGGTGCTCCATCAAAAAAAAAAAGCAACAGTGTTGTCTATTTCTCAAATTAATAATTCAGAGGTTTGTGTAACTGGGATGAATGTAAACTGGACAGTGTGACGAAAAGCCTCAATATTAAATATTCATTATTTCATTTCTGACAGCAGCCTGGGCATAATGTTTAGCTGTGAAATCTTATTAGAAATGCTTCCGTTATCAGTTCAATTCAAGTATACCACATCTGCTTTTAATCAATGCAACCTAGCTGTTTGCATTGCAAGACACTGTCTGTCTTTGTAGGAATGGCTGAATGTGAAGAAATCCTTTTAAGCAACTTGAGTGGCCACTGGTCTGAAAAGCACTTTATAAAATGCATCAGTAGTGGTCAATACCACACCCCCTTTTTTAATTGTATTATTGTATCCATTTTTCTGGTTGACGTGACGACAGCAACCACACTTACAGCGGGGTGGTCCTTGCCCAGCGTCTTCTCGCGGATGGAGAGGGCATCGTTGAGCAGGTGGGCGGCCTCCTTGTATTTGTTCTGGTCCCTGCGGCATGAAGATTGGGGGAGGAGGGGGGGGGGGGTTATAATCTATAAAACAAAAGACATGCTAGGCAACGCAAATCTGCACAACAATAAGAAGCGGAAAATAACAAAAAAATATATATATAAAAAAGGTAAAAGAGAAAGTCGTCCCCCACCTGTAGACCAGGGCCAGGATGTTGAGCATGGTGGCCACGTCGGGGTGGTCGTGTCCGGACGTCTTCTCCAGGTCCTCCAGGGCCTGCTTGCAGAGGGGCACGGCCACCTCGTAGCGGCCCTGAGAGGCGTACTGGATCACCAGGTTGTGGAGGGTGCGCAGGCGGGCCGGGATCTCGTAGCCGCCCTGCTGGGCCGCCGCCACCGCCGCACTGTTGTGCTGGTGCTGCACTGCAAGAGTGGAGGTGCCAGAGGGGGAGCGGAGGTCAGCGCAAGGGTCAACGTGGGAATATGTCTGGACCGTCATGTCACTCGCAGAGGAGTTCAGAGGAGCATGCAACGTGGGTTTTTTTTTAATCTTGCATTATTATTGCATCCCTGCCCAGGGAACACAATTCTGGTGTGCTTGTGAATTGTGCACGGACCCTAAACTATAAACTAAACATTAGACACCAATAAGTGTATCTAATAAATAATAACAGCAGTTCAGCGTAAATAGCGTCTCAGCCTACAGAGTGCTTTCGCGAGTATATATTATAGTTATGGGTTTAATGGGAAACACAATGCACAGCATGGCAGTAAAACATGAAGGTTTTTTTTAATAAGGCGTGTTCTTACTGCCTTGGCCCGGCTCCTCTTCGTCGTTGGGGAACAGGTCGTCCAGAGAGTCCTTTGGGGTCTCGCCGTCCTTCTCCTCCTGCTAACACACACACACACACACACACACACACACACACACACACACACACACACACACACACACACACACACACACACACACACACACACACACACACACACACACACACACACACACACACACACACACACACACACACACACACACACACACACACACACACACACACACACACACACACACACACACACACACACACACACACACACACACACAATCAGCCATGGCAGCCAGTGACAGTCTGGGTCCATTTTGGACCCAGACCCCATTCCTCCAGGCAAAGAGGCCGGATACTGCTGAGCTAAGCACGATGGGTGCAGCCTCTCTGGGTGACTTAAGAGAAGGTCAGAGAGAGGCAGGGATTCATAATTGCCAGCAGATCAATGAGAAGCCGACCCACCAGGGCCCTCCCTGGAAGATTTCTCCTGGCCGCTGTAAAGCAGCACGTCAATCGTCTGATTCAAGATTGACCCCACCCCAGTGTGCTGCCTGGTAAACACAAACTGATTCATATGCAGTTTACTGAAGTCCAGAATGGCCTCCAACCGAGAAATATTCTATTGAAGGTCAATCAAGTAGTGTACCTATTGCTTTACTGTGTACAACTGCAGAGTCATCCAACTCCTAAACATATTGGCATAAATGAAATATTGGAACCCAGGCAATATACGAGTTTCTTATTCACTGCATGAAATATAAAATTACACAATTTCCAATATTCTCATATGAATGATTGTGTCAGAATTGTACCCAGCACTGACGCCACAGCACAGCATCCAACTAAAATCCTACTCCAGAGGATGACATGGAGAGGTGTGTGTGTGTGTGACCCTCACCGTGGGCGAGACGTCCTCATCGTACTTCTTCAGCTGGTTCATGAACTCCAGGTGTTTCTTCTCCTCCTCCAGCTGAGCCACGCTCTGCTCACTCTTCTGAAGCTTCTGCTGTGTGTTGGCCAGCTCATCCCTCAGCCACTGGTTCTCCTGGCACAGCCGGCGCACCTGGGCACGCAGCTTCTGCTTCTCAGACTCCACGGCGTTCAGGTGGTTGGACAGCGCCATCATCACCTTGGGGATGGGAGGATGGAGGAGGGTTAGACCTTGGTGTTTGAGGCCAGAGGCGAATGAAGACATGGAGAGAGAGGTAGCCGCCTGGGGGAACTGGAGGCTGGTTCTTGGTGAATCACTCCCTCCCAGTTCTATTTAGAAGGAGGAAGCCGTGTGGAGGAGCCAGTACGCTCAGAAGGGAACACGGATGGAAATAAAAATGCTTCGTCACACAGCAAAGCCTCCACTTATATAAATGTCGGCATAAATTGAGCCATTTGAATCTCCATGTATATCACAATGATTAACAAACACAGATCAGCGTCTTAGTATGCAACAGCATGCTTTTTAATGCGTGCGGGGAAGAGGGAAACTTGGCTGATAGTAAATTACTTAAAGCAACACCTGAACATAATCCTTCAGACGAAGACAATTATTCATGGGATTGAGCAAAAACTTGAGCAGATTGCTCATTACTCAAAGCCAAGCATCAGCCCCCTTGCCCCGTGGGTCTCACCTGTGCCTCTCCGAGCCCCAGCTCGATCATCTCCACCGACTTGCGCAGCAGGTTGGACTTCTCGTGCACCAGGTTGGCCTCCTCGTCCTTCTTCAGGCACTTGATGGTCTCCAGCAGGCTGTGCAGGATGGAGTTGTGCTCGTTCTTCAGCGCCTCCAGGCCCTGGATCACCAGCTTGGTGTTGGAGATGATCTCCTCCTGGGAGAGCTTCTCCAGCTTCTCCTCTCGCGGGTACACCATGGCGGACATCTTCTAGCGGCTAGCTCGGTGGACACACCTGCCATCAGCGGGGGTTGGAGGAGAGAGCGACATGGTCACATGTCGTTTCGAGGCTACATCGATGTACAACACCCGCAGACATTGCAATGATAATGGAATGATGGCGGCAGTAGCTCTGTTTGGACTTGGCTTGGGAACGGGAAGGTCGCCGGTTCAAGTCCCCGAAACACCTGGGCACTGCCCAGTTTGTGTACATGTATGTGATAATAAAGAGGATTCACAATCCTCCATATTTAGATTTAGATACGCAGTCGTGTTTGTTTGTTTACACCGTCAATAAATAGCATAAAAAAGTAAATTTAGCGTAGCATACACAGATAAATATCTTTAAATCACTTTCTCTTCCTTGAATGCTTACTAGTGTCTATAATCTCAAGTGCTCAGGAAGACAACGCCCCTGCTAGCTGGGCCGGAGGGGAGAGATGCACCGTCACGGTCTGAAGATCACAAACTCACACGGGGTCATCTCACCTGACACCTCCCCCAACAGCACAGTGTGGAGGTGACAGCCACCCACAAGCCAAGCTAATCAACCGATATACCATCAACACACATTTACATGGCACCAGGGTGTGTGTTTACTAACAATGAATAAGAACGTAGTCATGCAGTGAATGGGGCATGCTGTATGATGACATACAGCAGTGAATGGAGCATATTGTGCAGCATTTGCTGCAAATAATAAGCCCTAGTGATCTGCTATCCACAGCTTTCGTCGCCAAATGCACGCTGCCATTTGGACATTTGACAGCTCCCAGGACTTGATAGAGAGCTTCCTTTACAGCATGGCTGTGGAAACAGGCAAAACAGCAGGGCTCACAAAACAGTCTATGTAGAATGGGTCTAGTTGGAACCCAATAGCATATCAAATCTGTGTGAAAAAAGCTGAGCCATGCATTAGCTTTCTATGCTAATTGTTTTCTGCAGTGTTTGCTGAGGTCAACCAGTGCAACACTAAGAGCAATTCTACCACGCAAGCACAGTCCTGCCAATAAGAGGAGATCCTATTTTAAGTGTATGTATTCAAGTATTAAACAGGGCCTGCTGGGGTGATCATTACCATATGTCAACCAGGCTATGGGAAGAGAGGACAAATCAAATCAGGACACCCAAAGGACAGTATACAGCCACAGGGACATTAAGTGGTCAATAGGAGAGTTAGGTAACAACCCACTGACTGTCTTACTGGTACGGGATTGAACGCCAACCAAAACCGCCCTTTCGCGCCTGCATCTCTTGTGAAGCTACACGCTACACACCACCCACCCACCCTCCCTCCCTCCCTCCCTCCCTCCTCCTAGCAAGGTAAACAATGAGATTGAAGAGAATAATGCAGTATTCTGTGCATTCTTAGCAGACGTTTCATATTTCACCACATTGCTAAAAGATTGCTTCGGTGTTGTTCAGGAAATGTCCAAGCTCAGAATATAGCCTCTAGGAGCGAACAGGCTGCAGCGTGTCCTTCTCTTACTGCTGCACTGCAGCTACACACAAGTCGGGAACTGCAGTTATTAAATACTAAAGCTATGCCGACTGCCTTCATTTGAAAACATTGCCGCAATTCAGCCCATTACATTGGCAGCTTTGTACTTTGCATAAGACAAGAAAGCAAGCTAAAATAGGAAATGAGCATAAATCAAATGGACGGTTTTAAAGTTAACGGAATTCAAATGTCTTGCAAACAACCAAGTCTGAAGATTGATACCATAGATCTGAATCAATGCACACTGTGCAAAAATGTTTTTTTTTCACAGTGACTGAGTCAGAGATATATTTATAATCAGGGTGGGGTCACGTTTGATGCCAGGGTCATGGCAGACATGCATTAAGCAGCAACCAGGCGGTAAACAAATTCTTGAAAGTCTAAACTCATGTAGAGGTTGTGTGTGTGCGCCGGACACTACTCTCATCTTTGGAGGAAAAATATGTTTGATTGCATTTCAGAGACCACCAACACACCATCCTCAGCCTTCCACTGAGTAGAATTGGACAACATAGGAGAGAAAGTCACATCCATGATACAAGGCTAAACTTAATCCAAAAGCCTTGGTATAGAGCCCGGTTTTATATATATATATTTAAATATATTTCATCTTAACAGTAAGATGAGTCAGACTGCAAGTCATATGAGATGACCAATCCATTACATCTGATATGATACCAGCCAATAAGGACCAAACAGTGACATCATAAGACCACTCCAAAGTGACCTGCATCTAGGAAGAGGATGGATGAGCCCTGGAAGAAGACCCGATAGGAAACTTAAAAACCCTTTAGTGACAATTAGTATAGAACAGTGAACAGATTCCATTATATGTAATGGCCAAAGCAGATCAAATGTTTAAGAATGTTGTGCCAGTGTCAAGTACAGGCCATATAGCCAATAGGCATATTTTTTTATATTGGATTGAAAATATGAGAGCCACAGACTTCCTTGTCAGTGTCGCAGCATCTTACACAAGCGCGCTGATGAAAGAGGACGCTTTAGGAGAAATACGAGTGTAGGATTGTAATACGCTCATGTCGTCTGTAACAAGCTTGATTAAAGTCCACCAAAACAAAGGCAATTCCTGGACAGGAATGCCTGTTCCCATGCTCTAGATTTGAGGTGTGTAAATAAATAACCCGTATTTAAAAAAGGGAAAACAAGTTCAAATACCATAGTATGTGAAATCAACCGAAAAACACGTGACATGATGGTGACTCCAGCAACTGCAAGCCAGCTAACAAACAAGTTCTGTTCATTAGCTGGCAAGCAGTGGCAATATACTCATCATAGACATGTTACGTAGACCTGTGTCTGTGTATCCAACTACAACCTAAAGCTAAGTTAAATTGGACTGCAATGAAATTAAATATTGATAACGCCTGCTGCATTCTAAAAGCAAGCTTGCGATGCGTACCAATGTAGCATGCAAGCCTTTTCCATTCTCTTGGCCAGCAACATGTTCCAGTGGTACCGCAGTACTACATCAAACCTTGGGAAAGGAGAAACCCACAGCAGCCCTAACCTCAGTTCCAGCACACCAGGTCGTCATTCGTTTCAGAGCCTGATGATATATTGAATCCTCCGGCTGGCAATAGGCTCAAGCCCCGGAACACAGCATTATCTATCGCCGTCGTGCTGATCTGCACAGAAGTGGATTCACCTCGCCTAGGAGGCGGAGATGAAAAATCGAACAAAAACCAACAGGACCTCCGCACGATGATGCAGCGAGAACTGCGGCTCTCAGGCAGAGCAAGAGGAGGGCTGTCTCCTGCAGGATGGTGACCTTCCCCACTGCTCAGTCAGAACAACCAACATTAGCTCAACGCCCCACCCACAGAGAGAGAGAGAGAGAGAGAGAGAGCGAGAGAGAGCGAGAGAGCGAGAGAGCGAGAGCGACTCATCTAGATTGTGCTTGCATAAAGCCAGTCACACACACACAAATGTGATCAAACTGCGCACACAAGACATTATGGAAGGTTCAAGGTCAGAGTCTAGCATTTCTCCGTACATGTGATAACAGTACTATAATGCCTCCCATACATTGCCTGCAGCTTAACCCCGAGCGCTGAAGTCTTAACCCGGTTTTATATTCTCACCATCGGAAGGAAAAACAACCGTGGGAGAGCATCGGCGGTCACCAGGTCTGGTCCACATGAGACACCCATGGGGAAAGTATTGTTCACTCCCAGCATATTTCTGGACATTACGTGTATAGAAAGTAATTCCTGTGTTTGTCACTTATAGAGGATATATTCATAGGGACATAAACTAGTGGCCCAGGCCACTGAATCCAATGAGTGTGAAAAACACAGGTATGAAAACATAGCAAAAGTCAATCATAAGCCAGCAGCCTGATTGTTGTGAAAGAACACCAGTGATCATGTGACCTCTGTTGTGTAGGGTGCATCGTATTGAGTTAAAGGCTCAGCTCAACCCAGTAAGCATGAGACGATGATTATTTGAGTAAAGCATTTCATGGATTTGCAACACAAAGTACCGTATGGAAATCAGAGGCAAAACCTTACTGTGAGACTACTATGAGAGGTTCAACCCAATCATGAAATGGCATGAATATATGTCATCATTAAACAGACAAGAAATAAGATTGACGAGAATCCCCCGGAAGAAGACTACAGAGATCCAATACCATCAGCAACCAGCTACTGGATCTGCAGTAATTCAACTAATGGCCTACTATGAGAACTTATAGTTTACATTCACTATAATTCATTATAGTTGGTGTACCCTTTAGAAAAACCACCATTTACGGTCAATTTACTATTTCCTAAAGGAAATGGTAAATTAGACTGCATAATATAGCCCATTTACACAAAGCGCTTAACAGTAACTGCCTCACATTCACCCATTCATACACCTATGGCGGTGTTATTCATGCAAGGAGACGGCCAGCTCACCAGGAGCAATCTAGGTGTTGCTCAGGGACACCACGACACTTGGCTAGGAGGAGCCGGGGAATTGAACCAGCAACGGTTACGGTGGCTGGTTCGCTCAAAACACGCTCAAAAAAGTAAATAACAATACAAATGTCAGACTGGTGATCAAAAACAAAAACATACTGGAAACCGATTTGATTAGGCTATATTTTCTGTTTTTTAAACAAACGATATAAATTATATAAGGTATATGCTCATGTGTCATAACAAGGTTAGGCACCAAAAAGTAAAACATTGCAATTGTAAGGCGTAACTGGCAAATGGTACTGGGTTGTATCCAGTCTCTACAACCCATTTTAAAACCTGGAGAAAGACACCCTACCGGCTCCAGATGACATCTGCAGTCACTGTACGAAAATAGAAATGAAATGCAATGTTGTAGAGGAAAATTGTGTCCGAGACCTTTACCTAAATAACCAAAGATGACTCATAATGATCCAACCCTACCCATCTTGTCGACAGAGTGCTGTAAACGTACAGGGTAGGGAGGAATAACCTGAAGAACCTTATCAAGTCACGTTGTAAACATAGACTAGATTAGGCCACTTGCTGCAGGTAAAGACACAAGTAAAGAGTACGTCTCTATGTAGGGAGAGCAGGGTATTTGTTTAAATATATGGCACAAAGCAAAATCTGCTTAGTAAAACATGTTAATCACAGCTCTTGCTTAGTTTGCTTTTCGTTCTCTATACGAGACAATGTCTAGAGCATCATGTGTCCGTTTAGAAAACGATAGCTCAAACCCCTAACATAATCCTCCAGTAACGAAAGAAACAAATACCAAAGAAAAGTGGGCAGACGCATCAGACAATATTCACAGAAATGATACAGTTCTCAGAATTCACACGTGTACGACAAGGAAATCAAATCTATTGCACTCCTCATGAAACCATAGAGCTTGGTATTGCTTTAGATTAACACAACAGACTGATTAATAGACCTCTGTGGCTTGCTCTAGGGAGTTGCCTTTCCTGTCCACTTGATGAAACTGGACTCCATCAAAATCAATTCGGTTCTGTCTTCCATTTCCTGCCCATGCAGTCACTGTCCTAACCAGAAACAAAGGGAGCACCAGGCAACTGGCAGGGTGTGGCAGGGCAATGGCTTAGGGAAAACACTAGGGAAGAAAATCACTAATAACACCTACCAAAAGCCGGCTGGTAAGAGGCTTGGTCTTGGCTGCCCGAATTCCCTTTTTCATATACACTATTACGAGCAAACACTGGGACATGTTCATCTACTGTCTCTATGCGCTGGGTATGCATGCTATACAACTCATGGTATACAACATGAATGATTGAAATATGTCGTAATGGAATGTAAAAACATCCAGAAAAGCGCTTTTAGCTATGCAATACTAATAGTAGCATTATAATTACCATTACAGTATACAACACGACCCATTTTAAGCACAAGGCTTGGGGATGAGTGTGCACTACTAAGAAGAACCCACATCCACGAATACACAGAACAACAAGACAGAGTCTGACCAACCGCATTAGACTCACTGACGGAAAAATATATATATTATATCATATCTCAATCCACTTACAATTATCATGCTTACTCACATGTAAAGGTTAAAACGAACGAGATACAGATACACGTCCGTAACAATAAAGCCCTCCGTTTGTTGTTTTGCGGGTTATATCGTCAGCATCAAGTTAGCATGAGCTAACTAGCGTGTACCTCTCTTCGGGGGAGGAAGGGGGGCTATAGCCGATAACTCCCACGTTTTTTTTTTAAATACACGCGTGTATAAAGTGGCCCAGATATCACGACTGAATTTCTGAATCACGTCATTTGCCCAAACGCGTTATAATATCATTTGAATTGAGAAAAGGTAGCACACTTACCGAGAGAGAGCTAGGACTGACAGCTAGCTCAAGCTCCCTTTAATTCCAAAATGTCTCCTCGACCAAAGGATCTCCCGGCAGCCTCCAAATCAAATGACGTCATCATGTACTTATGAACGCACGTTACGTCATATGGCGTGCGTATAGGATACGCATAATAATGTATGGAAAGCCATATGGTTAGGTTAGATTAGATTAGATTCGATTCGATTAGATTCACATTCATTGTCATTACAGTGCACAGTACAAATACACTACAGCGAAAATAATTGAACATCTAACCAGAGTGCAAGTGTTGCAGTACGGTGCATGGTAATATATAATGTACAGTTTACAGTTGCTAAAAGACAGTCTACTAGGTATAGAAGTTATAAGATTACTTAGAGTATGTGTGAGATATGTGCATAATAATAGGTATATCTATATATATATATATATGTACACAGGTAAGTATACAAGTATTTAACAGGTATGAAAAACAGGATAAATATATATAAATGTATCTGCAGCCATATGGTTAGATTAGATTAGATTAGATTCAAATTAATTGTCAGTGCACAGCACAAGTACAATACAGTGAAAATAATTTGGCATCTAACCAGAGTGTAAATGTTGCAGTAAAGTGCATGGTAATATATAATGTACACAGTTGTTGAATAATATGTAAAGACAGTCTACTAAAGAACTACTAAAACAGGTATACAATAATTTATAGAGTAGGCATGAGATATGTGCAGAATTATATATATATATACAAGGTAGGTATAGAAGTATAAACAGTTAGTGAGCAGGGGTATGCAGTTGTATCAAAATATAAATATATATAAATGTATATACAGCAGGTAGTGAGCAGGGTTGTGTAGTTATATCAGCAGTCGAATATTAAGATATATATATGGTAAGCACAGTAAAAATGTACATGACTATCATACAGGTATGTAAACAATAAATATGTCAACTATAGGTAGAGGAAGGGAGTTATGGTGCAGAAAACGCCACAAATTTGACGCGTTAAAAGTGACAAACGCGGTCCAGAACGGTGTCCAAACTGCCAACATTTGTCTATAATGCTAAATGTGAATGAATGAGGATTTTTTTAGAAAATATGTTGTAATAATAATGCATTTGTATTGCACCTTTCATTCACAAGAATCTCAAAGTGCTAAGTAAAAACAATCGTAATTGTAGCACACCACGAAATAGACGATTTAGAGTTTGTGATTCCTTTATATATTGTGCATGCAAACAGCCTTTCAAAAACTCTATAGAAATATAGGAATTGAAGGTCCAACTTGTGTTGTTCTTCATCCACGGGGTTAGGCGAGAGGAAGGAGAAGGACACGCGCCTTCTGTCCGTTCCATATCTCATGACGTCATCGCTCCCCCGGGGTTTGAGAAACATTGATTAGATTAGATTAGATTAGATTAGATTAGATTAGATTCAAATGTATTGTCATTGCACAGCGAAAATAATTTGGCATCTAACCAGAGTGCAAATGTTGCAGTAAAGTGCATGGTAATATAATAATAATATAGTATGTATAACATATGTGCATAATTATAGGTAATATATATATATATATATATATATATACGGTAGGTAGAGTAAAACTGTAAAAATGTATATCTATTTTAGAGGTATGTAAGCAATGCATATGTAAACTGGAGGCAGGATAAAATGGATGCTTTAATGGATGCTTGTATACTGCGGGAGGGAATAGGGAGTATAAGCATTCCAATGTACCTGTTGCAATTGGCCAATAAAAATATATTGTATCTTGTATGACTGCGAACACCCATTGCGCACACCACACCCACTGTGCGCACACCCACTGCGCACACACACACACACACTGCGCACACCCATTACGCACACCCACTGCGCACACCAATTGCACATACCCACTGCGCACACCCGCTGCGCATATCCACTGTGTTCCTTTTTATGACATTTCATTGACCAAAAATGCAACGTCACGAGCGTCCGCCATGTTGGTGGGTATACAAACATTGAATATGCCTGACGTCGTAAGCACTCTCTCAACAAACATCCAATATTCTGATTAGTACACCAATCTGAGTGGATTGTGAGGATTGTTTCTGTCATACAACCTCGCCGGCGCTCCTAAAATGATAAAAAAAAAAATTTGTTTTATAATTTGCAAGAACTTAAAATATATATATTACCTGAGATGAAGGTAAGCATTTGGCATTGAATCCAAACCTCTCGTGGTAATAACACAGGCCGGTGTCCTGCGGCCACTGAGGTGCTGCTGCTGCCCCAGCGGTGATCATTGTGGCCCCAGCGGTGATCATTGTGGCCCCAGGCGGTGATCATTGTGGCCCCAGGCGGTGATCATTGTGGCCCCAGCGGTGATCATTGTGGCCCCAGGCGGTGATCATTGTGGCTCCAGGCGGTGATCATTGTGGCCCCAGCAGTGATCATTGTGGCCCCAGGCGGTGATCATTGTGGCCCAGCGGTGATCATTGTGGCCCCAGGCGGTGATCATTGTGGCCCCAGGCGGTGATCATTGTGGCCCCAGGCGGTGATCATTGTGGCCCCAGCGGTGATCATTGTGGCCCCAGGCGGTGATCATTGTGGCCCCAGCGGTGATCATTGTGGCCCCAGGCGGTGATGAACTGGCTGGTGCTGGAGAAAACGCGGCCGCACAGTGCAGGAAGAACTTATCGGCCTCCTCAGCCAGCTCCCGGCAATCCTGATGGCGGTGTTGGCCAAAGCATTCCGCACTTCAGCAGGCAGCTGCCTAAAAACCGTTGGGTAAACAGGAAACCAGGCCTGTGGTCCCCCAGGAGATTGAGCATCCTGTCCATCCGCTCAGACGGCTTGCTATCGCCGAGGCCTTTGCCAAAGTCCAAAGGTTTTAAGCAGGTGAGCCTTAAGAGCTTTGTATTTGTTTTTATACTTGGGATCTCTTAGCAGGCTCACCACTCTGCCTGCTGGGGAGCACCCGAGGGCCGACACCACGGGGTAATGTTTAGTCTTGTCCGCGGTGATATCTCGCAAAGCGAACTGCGCCTCCGTCTGGGTGAACCATGTGGAGGCTGAAGATTCCCAGACCTCTGGCAGCTTGAGGGACACCATGTTGGTCGACATGTTCGTTACGCTATCTCTGAATACGTCCAGCAGAGAATCGGGGTCACCAGTGTAAAATATTTCCATTCTGCAGGTGAAGGATGTGAGCTATTGAAACATAGAAGAAGGGTGACGTGGTCATCTCCGTCATGCTCCTCTCTCTTAATCTTTCCAGCTGTTTCATCCGATGTGTCTCTCTCTCTCTACTTTGGCGGGTGTTTGTACAACCCTGTTATTTTTAATTGTTTTTATCAAGCGGGCGCTTGATAAAACAACTGAAAGAAACAACTTAAAAACAATGAAACAGCAGTTGGTGACAGCGTCCTCCTGGATGTAAATAATTTCTCCACAAAACTGTATATGTGCACTGTACTCAGAAACAATGTGAAATTAGAGATAAAAACCTGAAATTTGAGAAAACAACGAGTTATTAGAGAAAACAACCACGAGTTGTTTTATGTATAAAAATTTTACCAGCCAATCAGAAGCCGGGGATTTTTCCAGACAATCAGAAGCTGGGATTCAAACCAGCCAATCAGATACCGTTTTCACACTGCATACGGTAATCTCGAAATATTTGACTATAATGCAACATGTGAGTGAATAAGGATTATTTTAGAAAATGCATTTGCATGCGTAATAATAATGCATTTGTATTGCACTTTTCATTCACAAGAATCTCAAAGTGCTAAATTGTAATTGTAGCGTGGCAACAACAAGCTTAGCTTTTCCATTAGGTATTAGCCATCAGTATCTACAAGATTCTACACAGTGAATGCCAATAATATAGCATTCTATTGCTATAGTTTGCCAATAGTTTAGATATCTGTTGAAGCTAGCCTAAATATTAATAATATAATTATATAATTATTACCAATCATTACAAATGATTACAAAGTATGGCATTTAATACCAGTCCACTAGTTAATACAATTTTACTATTTGAGATAAATAAACAGTGATTACTGATTTCTTTCACAACTGTTTTCATCTTTTTTTTAGGTCCTTATCTAACCTGAATAGGTCAAACAAAAACGAATGGAGAACTTGTGAAAGTGGAGCCACTGATCAAGAGTGGGACATATTACTGAAATATAATCAGTCATTGCAATTCATTTCTGTCTACATCTGTAATATGAGTTATGTTCCAATTCAAAATTAAATATGTCATGAACAAATTTGACCAGGTTGTAGGCTACAACATAAACGTTGCCACTACCTTTTATTTAACATGGTCCGTGGTTAAATGACATGGGCCGTGGCATCAGAAAAGGCACGTCAACACACACAATTTCCTATCCCCACGTCACTGCCGAGTCAGGGACCCCAGGAAAGACACTAACTACACCACGTATGACGTCTATTTCGAGGCGCTCTCTGGGGCCACCAAGTGGATTAAATTGTGTTGCAATCTGTTCCGTGTCTGTGCTGTCCAATGTGTCCTGGTTAAGAGGTACAGTAACTATTTCAGGCAAGTCTATCAATGGTGCCCTTACTGGAACAGAGGCTTCTACAATCCCAGCAGCAGGCGGAGGACCAGCACCACCTTCTCCTGCTCCTGCAGCTTGAGCACAACCACTGCTCATACCCACTGCTCACACCCACAGTACTGTATCAGTCACTTTGCTGCTCTTTTTTTGGTTTATTTTTATTGTATATATTATTTTTATTTTATGGTATTGTTTTGAGATGTTTACTGTAGGGCCTACTAACTACAAAACGCTGTGTTTTTTTTACTCACTTGTCTTCTTCTTCTTCTTCTTCTTCTTCTTCTTCTTCTTCTTCTTATTATTATTATTATAATTTGTCATTGTACAGCACAAGTACAGTACAGCGAAAGGAATTTAGCATCTTACCAGAGTGCAAACGTTGTAGTAAACTGCATGGTAATATATAATGTACAGTTGTTTAAAAATATGTAAAAACAGTCTACTATAAAACTACTACTAAAAACAGGTATACAATTACTTATAGAGTTATATTATATGAGATATGTGCAGAATTATAAATATATAAGAGGTAGTGAGCAGGGGTATGCAATTGTATCAAAAGATAAATATATATAAATGTATATACATATATAGGTATGTAAACAATAAATATGTAAACTATAAATATGTAAACTATAAATATGTAAACTATAGGTAGAGAGTTATGATACAGTGCAAGGCCGTTGAAGACATTGATGGAAGCCACTCTTGAACTGCAAATAGTTCTCAAAGTCTTCTTCCAGAAAATGTCGGCTGCACACCCGAGCTTGCCTGTCCGTCCTGGGAGGACGACAAGATACAAGATATTTGTATTGTATTGTATTATTTCAAAGTGACTGTTAGAGCAGCAAAGTGGCTGTTAATGACAACATTTCGCCAACCACTGCCTTCGTGTATGAAGCTTTTGTCCCAATACCTTGCAGTATTTCGTGATACAATACGGCATTGTGTCGATAATTGAACAATCAAAATTTAACGCACAATGCACATGCCGAACAATAGTGAATGACTCGTTTGAGCACTGTCGACGTCACAGCCGTTGAATTTGGTCACGTGAAAGAGGCGCTAAAGACAAAAAGAAAAGATACATTTTTTACAACAACAACAAAAATAAAATAAAATAGAAAATAGCAGCGGGTGCTTGTGAAAAACTCAGGTTATATTTAGAAGTTATTGTTTACATGTTTTCAAATGAGTGGCAATGATAAGAAAGTATCCCTTTAATGATTTGTCAACACGAAAGGCGATTTCACCGCGTCATCAGTGTGCGACTGTCGAGCATGCATGCAAGTTACTGAAGGACGAGTAGTGTCTCGTCGTCGCCGGATGATGACGGTGAGACTCCTAAAGTAAAGGTTGGTGCATCGTTTTTTCGCTTAATGTATAGCAAATGTTACGGTTTCATCGGAGGGTGAACCTAAACCACGTGTGTGTATGTAGGGGGGGGGGGTACTGTCTCATTGTGTGTCGTCCAGTCTCGATCTGCCACACATACTCGTGTCTGGCAGCCCACCGTACAGCTGACACCTAGCGAGTTAACACTGATGTGGATGTGTCTGTGGTTGGTTGTATGCATGGTACTAACGATAACCCCCCCCCCCTCCCCCTTAACCTGTCTGTCTGTCTGGACAGACCGTTTAAAGGGGGTTATAGTTAGTACTATGCCTACAACCACAGATGTCATCAGTGGTTGTATGCATAGTACTAACTATGTGTAATTAAAAAAAAGGGGGGGGGGGGGTTATCGTTAATACTATGCATACAACCACATATGTCATCAGTGGTTGTATGCATAGTACTAACGACCTAACTAACCTGTCTGTCTGCCTGTCCCACACAGTCGTGTGCACAAGAGGTAGCCATGGCGATGGCGTGTTTGAGTCGTGGTCTGCGCAGCCTGTCTCTCCTCCCGCAGACCCCGGTGCTCTCATCACAGGTACAGATTACTGCAACGATGGGATTGTTTTTAAAATGACGTTTCATTGGCACATGATGGCAACCAGGTGCGTTTCTGGGGGTGCAATCGAACATCATGAAGTCCAACTGGGGGGGGTGGGTGTAATCTAATGTCATGAAGTCCAACTGGGGGGGGTGTAATCTAACATCATGAAGTCCAACTGGGGGGTGTGTAATCTAATGTCATGAAGTCCAAGGGGGGGGGGGGGGGTGTGTAATCTAATGTCATGAAGTCCAAGGGGGGGGGGGGGGTGTAATCTAATGTCATGAAGTCCAAGGGGGGGGGGGTGTGATATAATAATAATAATAATAATAATCTGTTGGATGTAATCACTTACCTTTTTTACAGACACGGGCTACATTGAGACCTGCGATCAGCGTTCAACTGCCTCTACCGGCCATTGTGAGCCACGGTACTCCTCTACAACTATGCAGAGGATTCATAACAACGGCGTCTTTAGACCAGAACCGCAGGTTTTGGAAACAGCGGGAGAAATACACCATCAAGCCCATTGGAATGAAGAAGACCGGTGGCAGAGACCACACAGGTTAAAGACTATAACTAACTGCAACAATCTCACCAACGTGTTTTTATAATGGTGGAGATGTGCAGGTTATTTGCATACATCTGTGGTGAGGTTGGTTTTCTCCAGTGTATGCACAAGGTAATTTCCCTTCCCTTGTCACACAGGCAAGGTGCGGACACATGGCATTGGTGGGGGCCACAAACAGAGGTACCGCTGGGTGGACTTCCAGCGACTGCGCTTCGAAGCTGGAAAAGAGGGCCAGGTCTTTGAAGAGAAGGTGGTTGAAGTGCGCTATGATCCATGCAGGTATGGTGCTTCTTTGGCTGAAGCTGTCAATTTTGGCACTTGCACATCTATGTTCTTATTCGCATGGTGCTGCTGTCGGAGACCCGTTTTATTTTAAGACATCCCCTCATCCAACTGTATTAAGCTCTCCTTTTGTATGGATGACATCGTCATCCACCTGCTCTTTATTGATTGTCTTTGGAAAGGTCTGCAGATATCGCACTTGTGGCAGGAGGAAACCGAAAGAGGTGGCTCATTGCCACAGAGAACATGCAGGTCGGAGACATAATCAAAACCTCTGGAGTCATCGGACGAATGGCAGGTCTGGGTTCACCCTTCTAGATCAAAGATGTGTAACATGTGGATTGTTCTGGGCCACAAGGTTGTGTGGCCCAGAAGGTATTTTTAGATTATTGAACTTCTATTTCACCACTTCCATAGTCTCAGCCAATGAGGGCGATTCATACCCGCTAGGAGCGCTTCCTGTGGGCACTCTGGTGAACAACCTGGAGTTACAACCAGGCACAGGATCAGTTTTCATTCGTGCTGCAGGTAATATCATTATTTTCCTGGTGTTCCCCAGCATATGCTAACTGCTTTAATGTAACAAGATACTTCTGGCATTGCGGCAACCAAAGCTAACATGTGTTTTTTGTTTATTCAGGTACAAGCGGATTGCTGCTCCGCAAAGTCAACGGAACTGCAATCGTTCAGCTTCCCTCCAAACGACAGGTTCAGGTGAGCTTCGGAAAACTGATGTAGATATCAAATATCCATATTCTTGACCAAGTACCTGGATAATGAATTTGCAACAATATTGTCTGTAGTGGTCTATTGGTTCTTTCACCAAATATCGTCGCAATGGAATTTTTTTATCAATCATCAGTAATGTGGATGTAATGACTAAGTGGGGTAAAGGCAAATAATAAACAGCTAGAACAGTCTGGTAAGTTTAAAAAAAAGATGACATCCCTTCACTGTAATGCAGCCTTTAAAATGTCTAGTGTGTATTTCACAGCCCATACAACAAAGCCTTATTCCCTTTTACTAATAACCCTGCTCTGGTGCTCAGGTGGCGGAGACCTGCATGGTGACGGTGGGGCGTATCTCCAACATCGACCACAACCAGCGGATCATCGGCAAAGCCGGCCGCAACCGCTGGCTGGGCATCCGGCCTTCCAGCGGCCTGTGGCAGAGGAAAGGAGGCTGGGCCGGGCGCAAGATAAAACCACTGCCCCCGATGAAGAGCTACGTCAACCTCCCCTCCATTTCAGCCAACTGACAACGCGGTCAACCGTGCCCGTCTCGCTGTACGTGACTGAATAGTTTATTTGTGTTGTTTTACAATTACCCTGAATTAAAGGTGGGAAACGTCATGTTTTGGCTACATTTAACTCTGGGTCAAAGATTTGTGTTCTCAGGCAAATACATGAAACGACAAGTTCTCATTGTACAGAAGATTACAAATTTTATTTTAACACAAATGCCTGTGACAGCATGGAAAGAAACAAAACCATATAAAAAAAAAAAAAATCCAAAACTATTTACAACTATAGTAAAACATGCAAAGAGTAACTCATATTTTCTTAGTGGTAAATTTAAAAATACTGTCATGTCATTTAAAATAGTGTTTGTGCAAAGACACTTGGGCAGCATTTCAAGTCACCGGATCAATGAGGTGGCGCTCGGCAGCCTGTGTAGCATGACCACTTAAGAAGAAATTAAGCATAAGTTATGTCTAAAGGTTTGCTCACTGCAGTGCTTTAAGTTTGGTAAGAGTTGCCGCAAAAGCCCAGAAAAGCCAGCTCACTGATCCATTCTTGTTAAACACCCCCATGCTACCTTTTGTATTTCTAGGGTAAAAGATAACAGAGGTCAAATACATTGAATTACACTTGTATGCTATTTTTTCTGTAGTTTTTAAAGGGCTATCGCTCTCTCCCAGGCTAGCACATCACGGCTTACAAGTGTACGTACAAGGGCCAGGTTATCTCTTGGTTGAGAATTTAGCGAGTACTTCTTACTACTTAAAATAAGAGAAATGGAACAGCTCGGGTATACAGTCACAGGTAGACAGGTGGTGGGGGGGGGGGGGGGTCGTTGAATACATTTTTTTTTTAAACATCAAGTAGCAAAGACAATAAAAGCGCAAACAAATCAAATACTTGTCAGACTTGGGAGGCGCTTAATCCCTAGGGGGTAGAGGGCTCATGTTAAACTTTAATAAAGATAAGCTTTCTGATGACTATAGGTAGTGGTTTAGAACTCGAAACATCGACTCCCAAACGCTTCCCGAGCCAGTGTGTCTCCTAATGGAGCCAAACCGTGGATTTAACCACAACAAAGTGCATTACACAGTGGGAGAGAAATGTACAAGAAATTACATATTGGACTAGCGTTTGCATTTTAGAAAATCAAATGAAAAAATAATCATGGATTATTGAAATACATTTGGCATCTAGAAAGATCAGAAATAAAGATTCATTTGTGCTTTTAAATTTAGTAGGAGGGGGGGGGGGGAATTTGCAATTCACAATAGTACATCTTGTATAGTTTATATACAATAGTATAAAAGACAGCTTATCAAAGCTTGAAAGTCTTCACTTTATATAAAAAGCAACAGGTCCAACATCACCAGAAGGTCCTTTTTTTTTGTTGCTATCTCTCAAAGGTTTCCTATTGCAAAAAGTTCACATAAGTAACACACTTCAGGGAGTACCATAAAATATTTACCACACCTACACACACACACACAGGCAGTGACTCGAACCCTCTCCTCATCCCCTCGCATCGCACGTGGGACATTGCTGTCGACGCACCTTTAAAGTCAGACTTTCAAAAAGTCAAAAACTATAAACATTTCTTAATATAGGCATATTCAACACTGAGTGGGTAACTTGTCTTAACGACGTAACATTTAACATTTTTTGCACTATTTCCATATCAAGCCACATAGGGGAATTATTACACTTTTGATGTTCTCGTTTAAAGATGTAGGATATATATTTCTTTAAATAATTTGGACCAATATGAGCCACAAAAACATTTTTGGAAACTCTAAACAGATTTCTGTATAGGGACAGAACCGAGCTGAACCCAGCCATGTGACGCAACGCCAAAAGCTCTAAACCAACGGGAAATTTGGCACAATCACCACACATCCTCTACTCGAACCCATGACATCCACAAGGACGGGTTGGCGACAAGTGACTCTCGCGTTATATCCTCTTCTAAACACAAACCAGACAAACACGTGGTCAGAAACCCCCAAAGTCACCCCATGTCATTCAGAGAGGGAGGAGGGGCCGGGATGTCAACGCGAAAGGGAATAGGTGTGGCTGTGAATTTGAAACCAAATAAAAACCCTTTCGAAAACCTTCAAACCAAACAGGACATGTCAGAACTAAAAGGCAGTCTTACATTTGGCATTCAGCTGTAAGGAGTATAAACTACGCAGTTCTCCAAATAAACCCTGCCTCGACGTGGTCAGCTGTCCTGTTCCACGGTCCACACCCCGTACCCCCCCCCCCCCCAACACACGAGAACTGCGTTGCTTACATCCATGAACAAAGCACTGCGCTAATGCACTGTATGTATATATATATATATATATTTATATATGTGTTACATATGCGTTATAGCTACATTCATAATAGCTACCATCTAGAATACAAATACTTCAATTGTTATGGGTTTTCTTGTTAGGTAAACGGGGTGCTTCGAAGCAACAAGGCAGAAATAAAACAGTGTAGTATGTTTGTCGCTATGCAATTTTTTTTCTTGTTTTCTTTTTTTTAACTTTAGTGTGAAAAATAATATTAAAAACCAGAACACTGTGAGTTCATTAGAATGGAAGGAGATTCCATCTAGATTCACAGCAATATTCCAATAATAAACATCCAATCAATCAATCAATCAATCAATAAACATACACAAACGGTCTCGAGCAATCTCATACACACCACTGCACACATCGCCGTCACACGCCTCCATCTTGTAGAGTAACAATAGACCCAGAATTTCACAGAAATAATAAAATGTTAACGAAAAACAAAAGTGCAAACACAGCTGCCGTCAAAATGAATTGTGGCAGTTCTTTCAGAACTCAAAATTGTTTTCTTGAGGTGGCAGCACAAATCTTACTCAATAGATACTTGTTCTCTCTCGCTCTCTCTCTCTCTCTCGCTCTCTCTCTCTCACTTTTTGTAGTGTGTAAATAAAACAAAAAACAACCAGCAACAACAACAACAATCGACATTGAAGGTTTAAACGCATCAACTTGACAACATGGAAACTGGCTTGCGGGGGCCGAGCTGAGCGCACGTGGTTTGGGGAACCAGTAAAGGTTTCCACAGGAAAAGTAGAACTGCCTGGACCACCGGAGGGCCACATCACCCCCCGCCCTCTGGAGCTCTTTCTGGGGGGACGGGGGGGACGCAAGTGCAGAAGAGAGCCTGGTGTGGTCGGGAGGGCCGGGGCTAGGGGCCGGTTGTCAGCCAGATGGGCTTGGGGGGGGGGGGCTAAGGGCCCGTTTGTGGGCCGGCCTGGGGTCACATGGGCTTGGGGGGGGGCTAAGGGGCCGGTTGTCTTCCGGCCCCGGGTCACATGGGTTTGGTGTAACCGAAGATGCCCACCGGGAAGTGCTTGACGTGGGTCGGCCACTGGGCGGCCAGCTGGAAAAACTTGACGTCGTTCCACTCCACTCCGTCGATAGAAACTACACACGGAGAAGATAAACATTCAATGAGTACGTATGGAATAAGATTTCATTTGCTGGGGTGGGGGGTCGGAAACATGTACTTGTATACACTCTGCGGTGATGGTCATTTAAAACACAATTTGCAGAGAGCCTGCGGTCATACCTGACTCTACCACTAGATGGCAGCAGAACATTAGAATATAATCAGAATGCCTTTATTGTCATTGAAATTGTGAAGCAATTTTAACAACTCTTTTTTTAACACTCTTTAACAACAGCAATTAAAAAACCGAAATTATTCAAAAAACTAAACTAAACTTAATAAACAGATTTAGGTGAGTGTCACATGTGAGTGCATTGTTGTGTATTGGTGGTGGTGTGTGTGTGTGAGGGGGGGAGGCACATGTGTGTACTGTTGGGTATGTATTGTGTGTGTGCGTGGGTGTGTGCGTCTGTATGTACATGTGTGTACGTGTGTGCATGTGTACGTGTGTGCATGCGTGGACAGTACATGTGTCTGTGTGTGCGTGCGTTCGTGTGTACACGTGTGTGTATGTGCGTGTGTGTTCTTGTGTGTGCGCATGCGTGGATAGTACATGTGTGTGTGTGTGTGTGTGTGTGTTACCTCTCAGCATGGTGTGCTGGTGCTTGGCAGTGCAGATCAGCCTGCTGATTCCGTCGATCACTTGGCTCTTAGAGTCCAGCTCTTTCTCCCTCGGCTTCTTGCTGAGGAAAATCACTGTTGCGGAAGAAAGGTCATCATGAACTACAAGCCAGCGGACCGGCAACAAACCAGCAGGATCCTGGCTCTCCGGGGCCCGCAATAAGACCGTGGACCGGGCAGCTGTTGGCTGGCGGCAACGCATTTATACTTGGAAATGGAAATGATGGCCAAACTTAACTCAAACACACTCCAGAAAAATCACTGAAATGAAACAAGCAAACAAACCAAACCTATTCTCAGTTTGCTGAACACTTTTCTTTTCGAATAGCTGCACTATGCAGAGAAATGCAACATCAATCCAGTAAATGAAAAGCGTTATAAAAAATAATAATAATACAAAATAAATATATATATATTCTTACATTTTACACAATCCACATTTTTTAACCTACTAATTGCCACTTCGGTTTTTTTAACACACACCCCCGATCACACACACCCACACCCGATCACACACACACACGCACGTGCACGCACCTTTCTTGTTCTTCTCCTTGGTGACGACGGTCATGGCCATGCTGGGCGGCGGCGTGAGCTCCCCCCCGCAGGGCAGGCGGCTGACTTGCAGCGAGCGGAAGTTGCTCTTCAGCGTGTTCTTGATGCCCACGTCCCGCTTCTCGCCCTCCTTCTTCTTCTCAGGGCCCTGCCACGTCCAGTAGTCCACCTGGAGGCCCATCACCTCACCGCCCGGGCACGGAGAACTGGAGGGGAAGAACCACCACCACTCATTACAGTGCACTGTTAAACGCTTGCTTAAATGCTTTGAAACAGTTGTGCACAATTCAAAACATGTACATATCACTATATTGTTCTTTTTATGTTTTTTCTTTTTATTGTATATAGTATTTTTTATAGTATTGTTTTAAGAATTCATACTGCGGGAGGAAATGGGGAGTAAGCGTTCCATTGTACTTGTTGCAAATGGCAAATAAAACATCTTGTTCCGCGATCGTTCAGAGAAGGGGGGGGAGGGATGACTTTTAACATAATGTGAATGCACGAGCACACAAAATAGAGGCCTTTGTTCACTACAAGGTCGAGGAGACGGATCACACAAACTAAAGCCACGGGGCCGTGCGAAGAATGAAGCTGTTGAATTTTATTTAAATGTCAAAGTTGTTAAGGAGCCGAATCGTCTAAGCCAGCGGCGCTGCCGGTTTGAAGCCCCAATGTCCATTACAGTACGGGAGTAGGCATCGAGCTCCTTGAGCAACGAGCCCAACCACCGCTACCGGTTCCTGAATGAGTGACTGCAAGTCACTACAAGTCACTGCAAGTCACATTGGACAAAAGCTTCCGCGGAAAGAATGACTACTAATGGTGTGTATAGTTCCTAAACCGCTCCATTCAAGAGGTTTTTGAAGTGCAACGGAATGCTTACTCCCCATTCCCTAGTAGGAAGTAGTAATTTCAACAACAATACTATACTACACTATAGGATGCTATACTATACTATACTAAAAACAAAACTATATTCTTTACTATATACTATACTATAAACAACACAATATACTATCCAATACACTATAAACACTATATACTATACTATAAACACTATATACTATACTCTATACTAAAAACAACACTATATACTAAAAACAACACCATATACTATACTATAAACAACACTAAACTATATACTATACTATATACTATAAACACCACTATATACTATAATCTATAAACAATATATACACTATACTGTAACAATACTTTACACAATAAAAAAAGAGCAATAACTTGACTGATGGATGACACAGTATATACATATTGCGAATATTCAGTGACGGCGGAGCTCGTCGTCGTCGTCTCGGTTTGTCGCCATGGCGACCGAGGCCAGCAGCGGTACCCACCCAGCTCCGGAGAGGGCGGTGGAGACGGAGGGGGACTGCGGCGGCGTGCTGCCGATCTCCTTCCCGTACGGCCCGGGGGTGGGCGGTGTGGGCGACGACAGGACGCACGGGTTCAACACCATGGCGTCGTCAGAGTCCACTGAGGGG
>CM051018.1:9868189-9870689 GCA_027704905.1 Muraenolepis orangiensis
CCTTTGCCTGAATTATTGTACTTCTACCTGAGCACTGGTTCAGTTATTGGAGACTTGTTTGAAATTATATGCACTTTTGACTTCTGGTGACGAGTTGTTCTCTTACCTTCCTTTGTTGAAACACACTACTGTAAGTCGCTTTGGATAAGAGCGTCTGCTAAATGACTAATGTCATGTAATGAGAGAGAAAGAGAGAGAGAGCACGAGAAAGAGAGAGAGAGAGAGAGCACGACAGCAAGAGAGTACGAGAGTACGAGAGAGAGAGAGAGAGAAAGAGAAGAGAAAGACAGAAAGAGAAAGACAGAGAGCAAAGACAGTGTGTGCCTCGGCCAGAGGCTGCCCAACGAGAGCCAAACAAGATGCAGATGAATACATTTCAAATGCCATACTTGCATATAGGTCGTTGGGAGGATTGTGTGCGCCATAAACACACACGTGTGTGTGTGTGTGTGTGTGTGTGTGTGTTGCGTAGAATGTAGAACATGGGGGAAAACCTGCGTCCAGCATGCGGGCCGTGATGCATGTTTGTCAGTTTGGGGGAAATATCACACTGAGTGGAAACAGACCAAATGTGTGTGTGTGTGTGTGTGTGTGTGTGTGTGTGTGTGTGTGTGTGTGTGTGTGTGTGTGTGTGTGTGTGTGTGTGTGTGTGTGTGTGTGTGTGTGTGTGTGTGTGTGGTTGATCCAACTTGGCTGGTTGCTGTTGGACTACTGGCAAGCAGGAGGATTTGAACAGCGCTCTGCAGTTCCCACCGTTCACATTGTCTAGCAAACAGTACAAAATAAATAAATAAATAAATAAATAAATAGATGAATGAACTCAAAGGCCAGGCGCTGTTGGAAGAAGAAGAGAGCACGACAACTCAGAACCGTTGTCATGTCGGCGTAGTTCAAGTCCTCCCCTAGCAACCCCGCCCGGAAGAACGTGAGAGAAGACAGAGGCTCGTTTCCCGGGGAACGCTCTCATCATTCTTTTTTTATTTGATTTATTATCGCACAGCAAATTAAAAACACAAAAAATCAACAAAGGAGGGGGAGGGGGTTTAGCCCTGCTTGGTTTGGCTTCAGGGATAGGCACGTACAGGACAAGAGAGGAGCCTGCTTGGATCAAAGTCTCAACTGTGCACATTTGAGTATTCGAGTGTGTGTGCGTACGTGCAGGCGTGCATGTGCACAAGTGCGCGCAAAACCGAGAGGAACTGTGAGAGCTGCAAACCGTCAGTGTGGCCAACTGGAATGAAATCAATTTAAAATGATTTGCCTTGATTTGCTAGGTGGATGTCCAATAGCTCTCATACACGGCAGCAGCTTCTACAATTATATGCCCCGTCCTGTATCCTGCACGCCTCATGCTGAACAGGCGTCACTGACTCCAAAATAGGGGCCATCAAAACGTTCACAGGGAGCGGATCACAAGAAGGAATGTCCACACTTAGTCACGAATGACCTGAACAAATGACAGACACACACACACACACACACACACGACACACACACACACACAACAGACAGAGAGATACACACAAGACAGACACACACACACACACACACAAGACAGACAGACAGACAAACAAGACAGAACCACACACACACACAAGACAGACACACACACGCACAGGACCCGGCCCTTACCCGAGGAAGGCCGCTCTGTCCGGCAGAACAGGTCCCTCCACGCCGTGTCCATAAAGATGCTGTTGAAGCGGCTGTCGAACGACGCCACGTACTTGGCCAGGGGATGGGAACCTGTTGGGAGAAACACAGACAGAGCATGACTACTACAGCACCCACCACGGGATCACAGTTGATTATACCTTAAAATGCGTTTTGCACCATCCACCATATGTGTATACATCATCTTTTAGACATTTTATTGTTTTTGTTTTTTTTAAGTGTATTGTTAAATCTAAATCTGGAGGATTGAATCCTCTTCACTGGTCACGCACACACACACACACACACACACACACACACACACACACACACACACACACACACACACACACACACACACACACACACACACACACACACACACACACACACACACACACACACACACACACACACACACACACACACACGTGTTTCTCTGTTTTTAACCCATCCTAGTATTAGGAGCAGTTGGCAGCTATTTTTATATACAGCGCCCGGGGAGCAGACCTTCCAGTTCCCAAGCCAAGTCCCAACAGACTGAGAGAGACTTGTTTATAGTATAATATAGTATTGCATAGTAGTATAGTAAAGTATAGTATAGTACTGTTGTAGAAATTCATACTTCGTACTCGTCGACATTCCCAAAAAAAAAGTGTGGGCACGGGCACGTTTGCTTAGACGTTTTTTTTTTTTTTTTTAATGATTGTATCGTCGTGGTTTCATCTCCGTTGCCATGGTAACCTCACCGATGGGGATGACCAGGAAGCGGATGTAGCTGAGCCAGTCGGGCGTCTTGTTGGCCAGCTGCTCCACGAAGAACCGCAGGATGGTGCTCAGGTAGCACTGG
>CM051018.1:9873189-10085689 GCA_027704905.1 Muraenolepis orangiensis
GGAGGAAAACACACAAGACGGGGAAACCAAGGCAGGCAGGGTCAGAAGGTGCTCGAAACTCACACGGCACAGAGGGGAAGGGGGGGATCAGTAGAGGCCACTGCCTTCTTCTGCTGCTGCTGCTGCTGCTGCTGTTGTTTGTTTACTCCTCAAGGCTAGATACGTACATCTATTACACAAAACTAGAGGGAATACTAATAATTTGGCTCCATTTTGACAAGCGGTCCAAACGAATGGCGCAGTGCATGACCTGGGAATAGGCCAACACCAAAAAAACAAAAAATCGGCCAGAAAAAGAAAAAGAAAGAAAGACAGAACACAATGACCATCATCTTCTGTAAACTAAGAAAAAGTTGACCGCCATATTAGATTGACGTCCACTTCTATCGCTTGTTTGTCTATCATGTGGAATTGAGTATCCACTGTGTTACAATCAGCGGTGAGGATGTCATGGCGGCTACCTGGGAGACATGTGGTTCTGGGACTCCGTCTTGCAGAGCTTGCCCACCGTGCTGGCCAGCCTCTCGGTGCTGACGTCCCAGCCGCTGCTCACCTCGCCCTGGGTCTGGCCATGGCCCAGCCCGCTGTCGTCGGCCTCCTGCTCCTGAGGATAACACACACACACACACAGAGGAATCAGAGAGTGAAGCTGAGGACGCTTTAGCAAATACAGGACAACACAATGATGTTGTCCATGTTGTTGTTGTTGTTGTGTTGTTGGTCTTGTCATGCAGAAGACGTGCCAAGGCCAGCCGAGCAGGGACCAGGGCAGAGCTGGGCTGGCTCGTGTGCGAGTGCTTGTGTGTGTAGAGCGACAGCACAGCTGTTGTGGCCGACATCATGGTGCATTCTGAACGTTGGGGGGGCCGGGGAGGTCATGGCCGCTCCACGGGCTCTCCCCTCTGCCTCTCCCTCCCTCCCTCTCTTTTCTCCCTCCTGCACTCTATCGCCCTCTCTTATTCTCTCTCTCTCTCTTTCTCTCTATGCCCCTCTCTCTTTATCCCCATCTTTCATTCTCCCTCCCTCTCCCCCCACTCTCTTTCCTTCTCCCCGTCTTGCCCTCCCCTCCCTCCCCTCTCTCTGGGGTTCTTTAGGGACCCGGCTCTGTGGATCCATAATGGATGACCGTGCAGTTTGATTCTGCCTGCCTCTGCGTATAACCAACTGATGTGTTATTTTGATGTGTGTGTGTTTGTGTGCACAGCAAAAGGGCTGCAATCCAGCAAGGTGACGGAGGACACAAGCAACAAACAAACATACACAGGAGAGATCAGCCCAGCCACGGGAAATAAACACACACACACACCCCAACGATGGGGTCAGGGCTGATGTCATCCTGATAGCGAGCTCCCGGGGTCACTTTACATCTGTCCACGGTCAGGAACTCTCCACACTGCCGCCGGGAACACAAACAAACAAACACATGAGCACACGATAATCTTCTTTATTATTTATTTCAAGAACAACCTGGGAAAGGGGGAGGAGGGGCTATAACTACGCTATGTTGAATGAAATGAAATAACACACACACACACACACACACACACACACACACACACACACACACACACACACACACACACACACACACACACACACACACACACACACACACACACACACACACACACACACACACACACACACACACACACACACACACACACACACACACACACACACACACACACACACACACACACACACACACACACACACACGGCAGCGCCGGAGGGGCTCCATCTGTTCAAGTGTCCAGCTGGGACCAATGGCGTGGCAGCGCGGCAGACCACTTCCACCAGGAGAGGCTGCGTGCATTTCCGGGGGCTCGGTGACGCACGAGTGGAGCCGGTAGGTATAAATATATATCTCCAGGCAGGGGGGGTGGGGTGGGGGCTGCCTAGTGAGTGTGCCGCACCCCCCCCCCCCCTCCCACTTCACCACACCACAGACAAGGTTGCCGGGCAGAAAGAGCTCCCTCAGAACCACGGCATTTACGTTTCGTCGCACCACAATCAGTAGCCTGAAATGCTGCCCCCCCTGCCCCGATTGCTTCCCCGATACTTATAAACAGCTCTCCCTCTTTGGCCAGTCAGACTTAACAATGTCTTCTCCGCCCCTCGGCCCCCCTCCCTCCACCCGCTCTCGCTCCACCCCCTCCTCCCGCTCTCGCTCCACCCCCTCCTCCCGCTCTCGCTCCACCCCCTCCACCCGCTCTCGCTCCACCCCCTCCACCCGCTCTCGCTCCACCCGCTCTCGCTCCACCCGCTCTCGCTCCACCCGCTCTCGCTCCACCCGCTCTCGCTCCACCCCCTCCTGCTCTTCCCTTCCAATGTGACATAAATCAGCAGCAGCAGCAGCAAGGATTTCAGAGATCGTCTCCATCCCCTCTTCCCAGCAGGCCTCGGAATGTGTGTGTGTGTGTGTGTGTGCCTGTCTGTGTGTGTGTGTGTGTGTGTGTGTGTGTGTGTGTGTGTGTGTGTGTGAGAATGTGTGTGAATGTGTGCGTGCGTGTGCGCGGAGGGGGGAGTGGGGGTCATCTGGTGTCAGTCCCTATAAATACATACATAAGGTGGGGGTGGGGTGTCCTTCCTCTCCCCGTCCAGAGCTGCATAGCGGGAGGGGGATGGGATGGGATGACGGGTTGGGATGACGGGGGGGGGGCGACGGGGGGACGACAGTGTTTGGGGACAGCATTGGTCTCGTGCTCAGAATGCCTTGCCTTGCCTTAGGGGCGTGGCTGTCCCCAAGGAATTCCCTATTCCCCGAGCCTCTTTACATGGCTAACGGTTCGCCGGGCATCTCGACAGGTGCTCCGGGGGGTGGGGGCACTCTGTTTATGCTATGCTGAAAAACACATGGCGACAAAAACAAAACCTAAACTAAACTCCAAAAATAACAAAATAATAGACCAAGAGGACCACACAAGCCCCGGTGGGGGGGGGGGAAATCAGACATCCGGGGTGTGCTTTTGTATGGGAGTGGCAGGGATGAAGCACCACCACGAGGAAGAGGAGGAGGTGATGGAGGGCGGTCATCGACTTACGGGAAAGGACGGATCCTTGTGTTGGCTCTTTTGACTGTGAAGACTTCCGATCTCCGTCTGCGAGCTGGAGTGAGACATGCCCTCGAAGAACGGCCTGGAAGCACAAGCGTATGATTGGGTGACGAGACACAACAGAAGGGACCGCGTTTTCACTTGATCATCCGCGGCAGCGACGAGCCGCCGCTAGAGACGTGGCGAACACGCCGCATATTCTGCCGCGGTTTCCATGGCGATGTTCCAATGGCGTGAGAAGAGGGGACGTGTCTGTGACAAAATGCGCTCAGCAGTGTGTATGGATTTCATGGACGATAACACCTGCAGTGTCTTCCCACCTGTGCTGTTCTAGGCTGGCGGCTTGTGGCGGCTCCTAAGCCGCATTTTAATGCACCACTAACTAAGACACGGACCGCAAGATAATTGGTCTTGAAATGCCAATGGCACACTCGTTGAGGCAATACATAATCACAAATATCCGCCTGCTCTTTTTTTGTAAGTAAAAGCAAAAAAATATAAAAAGTTGATATATTAATACAGTATACAGTATATATAGTTATATCTCTGATTGATTCTGATGATAAGATTCAAGATTCTTTATTTTTGCCACATGTAAGTACAATGGAATGCCAACTGCTTCATTATGAATTTAACAAGATAAAATTCTGTTGAAAAATGCAATACAGCAATCTCGATTTGGAAAAAATGATAATGTTGTACAGAGCCCTTGGAACCCTGTGGGAGACACAGAGCTCCACCCACACACACACTGACTTGAGTTTGGGCTTCGGGGTGCTGAGCACACTCTCGTTGTCCTCCATCTCCGGCCCGCTGTCGCTCTGGTTGTACACCTCCAGACTGTCGTAGAGAAGGTCCAGGTCCTCCTCCGCCTCCTGGGTCGGATCCACCGGGTCAGAGTCCAGGACCTGCAACACACACACACACACACACACACACACACACACACACAGTTGAGCCGGCGATAAGGAGAGACATGCGTTCCAATTACGGTGACGCGTGTTTGACCGGGGCATCGACTACCGCTGTGAACCGGAGGTTTGATTACACATGGGCTAATGGGCCTTGGAGAGCGGGCGGAAGGAAAGGCAGTAAATAAATAAAGAAACAACCGGAGCGAGGCCGTCCCTGTAAATACATCAGTGTTCTGTTTTGGCCCTGAAGCGAGCTAATTAACATTGGCGCATTAAAGACCGCCAGAAGAGGGGTCTGGCCCTAGTACGGGGTGGGGCTGTATATCGTCGAGGGGTGACAAGCGGGGGAGGGTAGGGTGTCCTAAGCAGGTGATTAATGCTACACCAGGGGACCAGGAGAGGCAGCTCAGATAAACGCTCATCCACCCTTCCCCTGTCTGGCCCCCGCCCCGTCCCCCCCCCGGCCTCCCCCCCCGGCCTCCCTCCCTCCCTCCCTCCTGATGACCAATCCCATGTACTTAAGAGGACATGTTAGACCTGCACGGCCACCGCCCACCGCCCCCACCACACTGCAGAGAGGGGTATTAGGCCAACTGGATGATTCCTGTAGCCGGAAGCCGGTGGAGCCAAAAAAGCGGGTTAAACCTCTCACCTCAAATGCAGCTCCCAACCGTCTGATTTCATAATCTCCCTCTATCTATATTTAATTCAGACATCTGACATCTGGACAACTGGGCAGACTGCTATCGAGCCCGATAGGACCCGTTTGTGTTACAGTTGCATGTAAAATCTCAACGATTGCTATCATTTATGCCATGGCATTATGGTAACCACCGACATTATATACATTGCACACACCCACAAGTGACCTACATCCTGCCCATTACATTATACACATCTAGATCCGTCATCCTGTTATCGTACACAATATAACAGCCTATAGGAACCTTGGTTGTGAAATACAATCTGGACGTAAATGTACGAACACGGGCTCTGAAGCAGGACAATCCAATCCTTTCCTTTCCTTTCCTTTCCTTTCCGTTGGCCATCAGACTGAGTGGTCTAGAAGCCCACGCGGCTAATGGACTCACAATGCAAATCACTGGCCACTGGCGACGCATGCATCATGTGGTCCCAGAGTGGAGGAGAGAGAGAGGAGGGTGGAGGGAGGGTAGGTGGAGGGAGGGTAGGTGGAGGGGGAGGAGGGGGGGGGGGCATAATGATGCTGGAAAACCTCAAGAGCACTGAGGCACCGGCTGCTTTACGGGCAGCTCTCCCGCAGTCAGGGGCGGAGGTGCCAGAAGCAACGTGGCAGTCCGCCGTTTAGAGAGTCAATAGTGGGATGTATTCCACTGTCCAGCCCCCGGGCCAATTTAATAACTGATGTGTTCCACCGCTGACAGACCACGGTCCCGGAATCAAAATAAAAAAAGTAAATTGCGGTGCACGCTAAGCGCACGGCGACAAGGAGAAGAATAGAGCGGCAGTAGCTTCTCAGTCGGTTTGGACTTGGCTTGGGAACCTGGAAGGTCGCCGATTCAAATCCCCGAAACACCTGGTGCGTTGCTCAAGGGCACCTTGGCGCACTGCCAAGGCACCAGACACCTACACTGCTCCCTCGGACGGGGTATATACAAATAGCTTCCCACTGCTCCCAACACTAGGATGGGTTGAATGCAGAGAAACAAATGTCATTCTTTGTACGTGACCAATAAAGTGGTTTAGGAGCAGGTTTTCACTTCCTCGACTTGTTTCTCACCCACCCCCACGGCGCCACGTTGTTTGACCTTTGACACCAAGTGCGTTTTGCTTACCTCATCGGTCACCTTGAATCTCTTCAGGAGGGCCACAAACTTCTGCTTGAAGTTGGGTTGCTGTCAAAAGAAAAACATACAAACATGACCGTTTTTAGGGGGGGGGGGGGGGTCATTTTATAAAGTTACATAATCTCCATTGTGGATTACTCATTCACAGTGAGGACACATTAGTGTATAATCGCTCCGGTGAGCATGTTGGCGCTGTGTTTTGCATGTGAAGCCACAGGCCGTTAATGGCTCAAAACAAATGGACACTCTCAAACACAGTCCCTTAAAAGCATGTGCAGCGCAAACACAATTCCCCGGAGGGGGGGGGGGGGGGGGGGATGAAGAGGGGGGTGGGAAACAAGTTATATTAGTGGGCGGGTCCTGGTCAATGACAGACGGCCGTTAAGCTACAGAGAGGAGGGGGTGGGGGGGGGGGGGAAGTACCTACCCGCGTCATAGAGGTGGTCCGGATCATTTTCCTCCTGGCCTTCTTCGGCTTCCTGACCTCGTCGTCCTCATCGTAGAGATCCTAATTCAACAAAACCACCCAGAAATGTATGCCAAGCACACCTCGCACGACGTAATTTCACACCTACTGTATACCGGGAGAATACGTGTTGTGGCTTTAGTCCGCAACGGATGGAGCTTGAACACAGCCGGGACAATTTGCATTTGAAATCAAAAGAGAATTCTGTGTTCAATAGAGCCTCTCTGCTCAGAATGACTAGTGTGCCTGAGCCTGTTGGCACGTTTCATGGTATTCTTTAAAGCATCGCAGCCTCTTTCTGTACTACTACTACTATGTGATATGAGACACACACACACACATTATACATCTATATCGATATATAGATCGATATAGCTATATATATATATATCGATATATATATATATCGATATATAGATCTATATATCGATATATATATCTATATATCGATATATATATAGATCTATATATCGATATATATATAGATCTATATATCGATATATCGATATATCGATATAGATCTATATTTCGATATAGATAGATATATCTATAGATATATAGATATATATATCTATATATATATATAGATATATATCTATATATCTATAGATGTGTGAAATATAGGAGGAACGAAATGTAAAATAACTTGACGCAAAAAACATGGCGCATAAATCTCAGCCATTAACCGTTAAGATGTACAGTAGTCATATCAGCAGAACATGAAAGGCACGTCGACCTCTGGGATTTTGCCACGCCCTGGTTATATTACATACAGTATGTCTATTTGTATTATTTCCATGGGGGTGGGGGGTTAATCCCGTGAGGTAGTTGTGTGTGGGGGGCGCTGTGCGTCGGTACGTGCACTGACCTGGCCGTGCACTGCGTCGTCACTGGCTTCCTGCTCTGATGAATAGCTGTCATCGTCCTCCTCGGAATAGTTATCCATGTCTGGGGAGCGGTCTACGGCAGGCCACGCGCACACACACGCACAGAGGCACACATACACACACACACACACGTCAAAACAAAAGTAAGAACAAACATGCCCTTCATTGATGGTTCCCAACATTGCCTCGTTCTGTTTTTTTTATTTTTTTTAATAAACTGAACACCAAGGAAACTGAATTTAGCTCTCACACTTCTGTAGGTGAACCAAGAATGCCCTTTCAGATAATTTTACCGGTAGGGCAAATGAATTAGCTTACGCAACAAAAAAAGAAATTGTCACGCCGAAGCATATTTGTGAGAGCAATTTAGCACATTTTGATATTTGGTCCCTTCCACAAGTGGTGGGATGACGAGCAGGTCATCCCCCTCCCTCTCTTCGTCAGTCACGCATTTTGGGCATCAGGTTTGACCTACACCTGACTTTTAATGACCATATAAAACATTTTACACATCTGTGTAAAACCCTACATCATCTCAAAACTCCAAACTCCGTGTCAGATGCAGAGACACTTGTTCATGTCTTTATCTCATCTAGGCTACTGCAATGCGCTTTTTTTAATTTTATTAGGATCCCTGGAAAAGAGCATCGCGAAGATGCAGTACATTCAAAATAGTGCTGCCAGGATCCTGATTAAAATTCGTAAACATGAGCATATAACACTGACTCGAAATCGAAATCCTGTTACACCTCACACACCAATGCATAAATGGTTATGCACCTCCCTATCAAGAACTCATTACTCCACAAACCACCACCCGCCCCCACAGACTTGCCAGCAGCCTGCTCCTCAACGCCCCCCAGCACTAAGCTCCCCCCTGGGGGACAGGGCTTTCTGCTGGGCTGCTGCGCCACGCCTGTGGAAAGGCCTTCCTCATCATTTAAGGGCACCACTTTTAAGACGGGCCTAAAAACGCCTTTTTATGTTAATTAAAGTGGCCTAAAAAGGCATTTTTTATGTTAAAATAAGTGTTCACTATTCTTAGTAATTGTATTTAGATTGTTTGCTACATTTTTTACTTTGTAGCACGGAGATATTTTTTTAATGAAAAGTGCAATATAAATAAAATGCACAATCATAATTTTTCCTTCAGCGATTTCAGAGTGTCAAACTTGCGGCACGGGAAAGGTGGGGGGGGGGGGGGATGGGAGTGGCAGTGGAGGCAGTCACAAAGCCAGATCGATGTGTTAGCAGGCATGGCGGGACAGAGGGTGTGGGTACGTTTAATCAATGTCCTCAATTTGTCCTCTAATGTATTTCAGATTTTCGCAACAATCCTCACATTTTAACATTGTAAAAAAAAATAGCAAAAAACTTCGACTCGATGACATATCAACGAGTACTCGTTGTACCCGCTGAAAAACGTGTGGTGACCGAGCCTTCCAGGCAATATCACCCAAGCTATGGAACGCCGTCCCCACACCCCTTAGCTTTGCTGAATCTGTTGCCAATCTGTACCATTTTTAAAAGGCAGCTAAAGACGTACCTGTCTTTACTCATTTTGAAGCCACTTTTAGAAAGATGTTGCAGTATTTCCCACCAATGTACACATAGGGAAAATCTGTTTAACCTGTTTTTAAATAGAGGTTAATATGCGTGTCTATGTGCGTAACATTCACACTGGAGCTTGGCTGGCCACGCAGTTTTTTGGACCGGCTTTTTACCGTTGTACAGCTAGCGGGATACACTTGTAAAGGGCTATTGTAATGTTATATACACATTTTGAAGTGTGACACGTGATCACACTACACGCTGACGCAGTTGTGTTACACGTCCCGCCGGCATGCTATGTTAAAGCACACGAGGGTGCAAAGCAAAGCAAAAGCATAATAATGAATCATCTTTATGGCAATATTGCGGGATCTCTGAACAAAAGCTATTGAGAAATTGTTTCACGATGGGGGTTCCATTGAGGAGTGGGAACATCTTACTAAACATCTCAGCTCTTAAGTTGTGTTTTAGGAAGGATCTTTGTCTCTTTGTTTGAGACAGCTTGCACAGACTTCCCGATTCACTGCTGTCAAACAGCCAGATCTGGCCATTATGAAGGATCAGTGGCGAGAGCAGAAGGGGGAAAACCCATCTCCCTTTCCGCTCTTAAGAGTTTCACTCCTAATACTTGCCGCATGAGCTCATTCGTTGTGTTTGGGCTTCCCCCCCCTTAATAACAACCAGAACCGCTCAAGATCGACGTGAAGGGACAGGGGTCTGCATGAGGAGTCCCAGGGGTCTGCATGGGGAGCCCCAGGGGTCTGCATGGGGAGCCCCAGGGGCCTGCATGGGGAGTCCCAGGGGCCTGCATGGGGAGTCCCAGGGGCCTGCATGGGGAGCCCCAGGGGTCTGCATGGGGAGCCCCAGGGGCCTGCATGGGGAGCCCCAGAGGCCTGCATGGAGAGCCCCAGGGGCCTGCATGAGGAGCCCCAGGGGTCTGCATGGGGAGCCCCAGGGGTCTGCATGGGGAGCCCCAGGGGTCTGCATGGGGAGCCCCAGGGGTCTGCATGGGGAGCCCCAGGGGCCTGCATGGGGAGCCCCAGGGGCCTGCATGGGGAGCCCCAGGGGCCTGCATGGGGAGCACCAGAAACTGCCGAGTGTGGAGGCAACACCCCACCCTTTAAACCCCCACCCCTCTCCCCTTCGGAGAATTCCAGCACGAGCAGCACTTGAAAGTCAATAGCCGTGCGCATCTGTTGGGCTCTCAAATCAACATTACAGCCATGGCTGAAGAGAGCATTCCGTATCCCCCTGGCTGTCACACGGCCCCTGAATTAGAAGACCATATTATGTCTCTGGCCAGGGATCACAGATGAGTCACATACAATCCCCTGGCAGGGAAGGCTCCTGAAATTTCAGTCCGGGGTATTTCATGCAGGGTCAAAGAGGGTACCAGGGAGGACGGGGTGCCCACCTGAGGCCTTGGTCTTGCGTCCGGCCTGGCTGCTGCCGTCCTCGTGGTCGATGGGCTGGCTGGAGAGAGAGTACACGCTGATCTCCGCCACACGCACCGGCGCCTCCTTCACGTTGCTATGGAGACCCAGGATCTGTCCTCCGTCGGTTGGATGTTGCATCACCTGCCAGGGACACACGCAGCGTTGTGAGAGCCACGGTGGCTCGGAGATTCAACACAGAGCTGGTTCTAAACGCTACAAGTGCATCAGAAGACGGTGGCCTGAAATCATTGTCTTTTTGGTTCAAAAACGAATTTGTTTAGCTAGTATTAGGCACCCTGTCTTAGCATTGGTGGCGTTGCAGCCGATAAGGCTGCATGAATATCAAAGCATTAACTAACCGCTCGTTTTGTCATATTAACTAAGATTACGTCATGCAGCTCATTACTATACTATTATGGCTATTTAGACCCCATTTAGTCGAGGAGCAAAATGAAAGGACAGAACATTCCGATGACCGATGATCTCCCTCGTTTGGTTTCTGTCCAGTAATATCCCAACGCACGGCTGTACGTTCGCATGGCGCCCCAGCCTCAATATAAACACATTATCTTTCTGGCTAATTGGCTAATTGGCTCTGAATCACCACCAAGTCAAAGCACTAATGCAGCTTGTATAAATACATGGGAGTGGAAAGAGAAATGCTTTGGTTTTTTTAGCACTCTCCTGAGGAGGGAGGTAGGGGGGGGGGGGAAGAGTGCCGTTTTAATATGTTATTTCATTCAGCTGCTCTTAGCGCAGCAGGAGCCATTTTGCTGAAATATTGAGGAGAGGAGGTGGAGGGGGGTGGGGGGTGGGTTGACTTCTTAACCACATATTGCCCTGAAGGGCTCCAAGTGAGATGTACACCCCACAGCTGATGACAGCATAATTACCCCTGCTGGATACAGCCAATACACCAATCTATGGGCTAGTGCCCATATGCAGTGAAGAGAAGAGACGAGACCTTAACCTTACAGTGACTCCCCAGATGCATATCACCCCACAGCGACCGACCCGGACGCCTAGGGCCTGGGGCTCCCACCCAATCAGCAGCGAGCGACAGTTAGAGCCACAGTTTCACACATAGCATCTGCTGTCGCTCGCTCGTGCATGCGTGCGTCTCAAACAATTGCGCGTGTTTGCGTAAAAATAGGCCGCTGTGTTTACACAGGGTTTCAGTTAAACACTCGCGCACAATAGCGAATGAACACACTTGTTGTTTTTAGAGAGGCGTGTACGAGAGCCGGTTGGGGGGGGGGGGGGGGGGGGCGGGGGCAGATGGCTGACAATCTCCCCAACAGCATGTGTGATGATGAGGCATGACTCATCGGAAAAAAAAGAAAGACAAGCCCCACAGGAGAGAGAGCCTCTCAGTGGCTCTCTCTGGAAAGCAGGAGGCCATACATGAATGCAAATGGGGGAACGGCTGGACGCAATCATGCCATCGGAGAGAGAAAAAAAACAACAACAACATAGAAAGTGTATTTCTCTGGGAGCACTGGAGAGGCAGAGTAGGCGGTGTGAAACGGTAATAATTAAAGGGAAAGCGTTCCCTGTAAGCCGTACCTCGGCCATGTTGATCACTCCCACGGCCAGTGTCTTGTAGCCCAGGATGGTTCGGTTTTTGTAGCGCTTTCTCCTCTGCAACATGATCTGCAGTCGGTTGGCGTCCCTCTTCAGGAAATGGGGGTACTGGCAATCAAGAGAAATAAAAGGCAGGTTAACGGTCGCGCACAGCAGCCGAACGACAGGCTGGGCTGACTGAAACTCATTAGGTTTGTTTGGCCTGCAGTAAAATAAATAAAAAAGGATTTGCCAATAAAACAAGGACACCATCCAAAATGATTTGCAACACAGAAGACATGGCCTTCAGTGCAACTGTAGTTGCACTGAATTTGGGAGCAAAATGGTGAAACTGTCTATTGTTATTCAGAATACAGCATGTCACATCTGGACCAGTCTTGCGTATAGTAACCTTACTTTAACATAAGTTACAGACCTGGTAGAAAGTACTCATGTTCCCATATTAAAGCAAAGCTTTGTACCGTGTTAAAGTAGCATAATGAAAAAAGTATTGAGGGACTAATGCGTGAGTGTAGTGTGTATTCACCTGTAGTGAGAAGGTGAGCTCGAGGTCGGTCTCCATCAGGCCGTTGGGAGGGAGGATGTACTCGTTTGACCTCAGAAGACGCTTCGAGCCCTGGAACAAGAGTGAACGTACATCTGTGAACGCTTGGAAATATGCCAGAAAAACGGAACCTAAAAACACCTTTGGTTTTCATAAATGGGAGTTCTTCTTCCTACTAAAATCGCTTTTTGAAATGATTAGCATACCGTCCTGGACAATTACTATTAATTATTTTAAGTAGAACGGTAGCCCAACTCTACATCTCTCCAATGCTTCTAGAACAGTGAATAATGCCTGATTATAAAACGTCCTTATCAAAGGCACAGGTGTTTCAGCTGAAGTCATGACCTTGTTCATGCTCTATTTTGGAAAAGTCAAGGTCTGACATGAGAGTAAGCATTCCCTTGTACTTGTTGCAAATGGAAAATACAATCCTTGAATCTTGAATCATAAGCTGGCATTCATTGCGCAGGAATTGGCAGCACATCTCATCCTGTGCAAATTTCAGCGGCTGTGATAAAACTAGCATAATTGCGTCGAGGCTCCAGGTGACACAAAATAGGATTTGGTGAGCTCTGTGCAAGAGGCAGGATATCCTGTGTCGGACCTGGCCCGGTAAACGTATCCATTAATGGTGTGATCTAGCGGATACGACATTAGATCCTAATGACATTGGCTTGACTGGCCACACTGAAAGCTGCTGAATCATCCAGCGGATATCAGATGAACAAGGCTGTGATGGTGCACTAACTGGTCGTTTTGGCTTCTGAGCACAACAAGGGGAGAGAGAGAGAGCCTGGTCCCCCTGTGTTAGATTGCACCGTGATCTGAAGAGACACCGTCGATAGGACACCGGTCCCCTGGCAGGTCTACGCCACTGCTTCTGGCAGCCTCAGTCTCATTCCTCATGACTCCCATCTGGTGACTTTCCCTGAGACTGAACCTCGACGGCGATCCACCAACATGACTTATGGAGGGGTTGTGAACAGGTTGCATGAGAGTCTACAAAGACTTAAGTTCATAGTATAGTATAAAGTGTTACATTTTAGGAAATTCATACTGCGGGAGGGAATGGAGAGTAAGCGTTCCATTGTACTTGTTGCATATGGCAAATAATACATTTTGAATCTTGAGTTGAATCATTAAACTTGCCGAGATCTCGCTGAAGCGGGATAATTACACTCCCCATTCGAGAGTATAGTGGCAAACAGACACCTTATATCCAACACTCAAATCCAAATCATGGTACCAATCTAGCATGTTTCCCCATACTATCACGGAGCAGCACCACGCCACGATTATCAGAAACAGAATGTCTTTATTGTCATTGTACAACAAAATTGTCTAACAAAACTCAAGACACCCTAACAAACAAGTAAAAAATAGAAATGATGTAAAAAAAACAGAACAGTCCAGTAATAGTCCAACAGTACAGCAGTATTGTGGTTTCACTGAACCGTCAGTGTTTTGTAATACTGGATCAAACTGTGAATTCCCACCTATCTAGAATGCATCAGAGTGCTTGGAACTTAGGGGGCGGTGCGGGTTCACTTTGTTAATTAGCTTCCTTCACCTTCCTGCCCATCCATTTACCGATACGACCACATCGACACGAGCCGTGGACACAAAGGCCAGTGAGAAAAAGGGGGGGGGGGGGGGGGGGGGGAGGCCTTTCGGTTTGACCCAATCGCTGACGGTGTGTGTGTCAGAGACGGTGATGCTGGCGTGCATCCCAGACAATAGGTGGCTGTCATCAACTCTGCTAATGAGGCGCTGAGGGGAGCAGGTGGAGGAGGGCTCACGGAAGCTTGAAGCTGGCGGCAAACACGCACACACACACACTTCAATTATCCGTCTTCCTCGGATCAATCGAGCGGTGCCGAGAGAAAAGGCTAGCCTGAGCAGACACAATGAAAGACGTCATAGTGCGGAACATTACAGTGCTTTTAATCTGCCAGATGAAAGTCGGATGCTGGTGTCAAGATGTCAAAATAAGCTCTGAGTTTCAACCTTGCCTTTGGAATACAAGTACAATTAATTAATAAGGCGGATATCTGCGGATATGACCTAATGACACGTGTATTTATTGTCGTAGTGAATTGAAATACATACAAATACACCAAGGAGCAGGTAGGGCATCTGATTATGCCAAACCCCATCAAGTCATTTCTGTGAATTAAGTTTATTTGTACCATTAAAAAATAATATATATATAATAATAATTCTGCAATGTGGTCATGTGAACAGCTCAAGCACATATACAAAAAGAAACATAACAAGGATGGAACCAAACTTCTGTAGACAAGAAGTTTCTGCATCGTCAACACTGTAGTCCGGTCAAATGAATCAAGGGCCACAAGCCAAGGACTCTCAAACTGCCTGGAATCCAGCAACAACACTGTTGTGTGCTGGCAGGCAAAAAAGACTTGTCCTGAATGGTCTGCAGTTCTCCGCCCCCTCTCTCGCTCTCCCTCCTTCTTCGTCTCACTCTCTCTCGCTCTCTTTCTTTGTCTCATCCGCTACAAGCTTTTCCGCTCCCGTCTCCTTCTGGGGCCAAAAGAAGGGATGTAGAAAACCTCTCTAAGACACCAGGCTCCCCGAGGCCTGTGGGAAAGGCCCGTCTGTAGTGCAGATTAGCAGTCTATAGGATGTCCATAGTGCACAGACCAGCTCGTATTGAAACGTGAGAGAGACGTTGCGAGTCAGTGGCTCTGCACGCAAAGACGTATACAATTACTCTGGAAGGCATGTTAGGGCATCCGCGGTGAACTGCTGCACGCTGACACACTAGACCAACCGCGGGCTCTTGTGTCAGGCATTGTAAAAGGAAGCAGTTGTGGTCTCCACCTGGAGCTGAAGATTTTTGGAGAAGTTCCCACAGAACCAAAGGGCTTTACACAGCTTGCAAAGTTGAACCAGTTAACATACAACGTTGCACTGAAGATAGAACATTTAGGAGGAGGCCTGGGAAGCAACCAGATGCAGTGTCGAAAGAGATGGGCCTCAGTCTCCATAGGGCGAATCTGGAGGATCCAGCAGTCCTACTATTCTGTAGCATAACTTCAGGGGGAAGACGGACACAGAGCCTGGGTCGGAAACCAACAGCTGCAGGGCAGGGGGTGGAGTTTTTTTGCCCCGAGATCCAATTGGATCTGATAATGAAAAAATATATATGAAGGACGCCCAGACAGAAAAGGTGCTGCTAGGTTTGATCCCCCCCCCCCGAGTGAAGAAGGTCCATCTTTACCACGTACCTTTCGTCCGTTATGACTCCGGCAACGCTGACCCTAATCTGATCCTAATGGTCAGCCTAATCACCATGCAAGTTAAACAGCACTTCCATGAGTTTCTCTTGATATCAGCGCTGAACTCGATATTACACATAATGATTTAAACCAGGACCCGACCATAATGAAACCTCCCATCCAGGTCCCGGGGGGGTTGGGTCCTGATCCTAGTGTCCGGGTAGACCCGGGAAGGCCTCTACTTCAGACTTAAGATATGAATTATTAAGTCTGATTTGTGAGACTGCCATAGGAACCATTGAGAGGTAGCAACTGAGCTGCTCCGCCTCACAGCCTTACTTACGGTCTCAAGGTTGGGACAATTTCCAAAAGGTCAGTTTGTTACGATCGGGGCATGTAGGCCACTTAACCTAATGAGCTTTGTGTAGGGGAGACAAGGAAAAGAGCCTGAGATGGAAAGGATGAGAGATGGAGAGAGGGGGCCTTGGGTGAACCAGAGAGTGAGACAGAGTGTAAGGGCATGGGAGGATGATGGAGGACAGCTAGAGTATGCTGGAAGGGGAAGTGATGACATACAGTAATGGTGGCTCTTCATCTCTCTCTCTCTCTCTCTTATTCTGTGTGTCTCTCTCTCTCTCTCTCTCTCTCTCTCTCTCTCTCCCCCTCTCATATATATATATATTAAACTTCAGCCTCTCCAACTCTCAGTGTTCTCGTCGACTTGCAGGAGATCAGATTTGATGCTCTAGTTTTCCGCGGTGGTGGAGGACGGAGCGTGCTGGCACAACCTCCGGGGACAGCTCGGAGCTCAAAATGGAGAGATTTCACGCATTGGAGACCCACCCAGCGGCGGATGAGTCCACACACTGTGCTGATTTGTGCCAACGCTTGCAGGAGGATTGTGCCGAGGGCTGGAGAAGATAACTCGTTATCATCTTTTCACACAGCGACTCAGCACATTGAGCATAAGTAACAGTAGAAGGATAACTGCCAATGAACTATACAAGGTGGTGGAACAACGTGGACATGCCATACTACTCATTAGGTCCCCTGTGCTGTATGCATTAGTAGTAGTAGTAGAACTAGTAGTAGTGTTGATGTACTAGCTTTTTAGCGGCAAAGACTGGATGTTTTACATTTTACACGTTGAACCGTGATGCGTAACAATCGACTGGAAAGGAGCCATGTTGAAGGGCGGGAAAAGCCATCACGTTTATGTGGTCATCCACTTTCATTTAATTTGACAACTTCCTTAAGACATCGTGGGTTTTTCTTCCCCGCCAATAAGCCTGTGTGTGAGAAAGGCTCATGTGAGATATCCTGACAGCTAATCAAGCTGTGGCATTAAATACAACCGCTCACACAAACGGAACCTCAGATAATGCATGAAGCATGAAGTTAACTAATTCAGACTGCGGGCCCATACTTAAAAACTCCCATTATCCCTTTGCATTGCACCAAGTTAAGCATTAACTCCAAACATCTAGGGTCATTTCGAAAAGGGATGAATGAGCTCCAGTCCTTGGGAGTTTTTAACGATTTCAGAATCTCTTTAAACTGATAGAAATCCATGGCTGACTTGACAGTGTTTCTTCTCGCAGGGCTAAACAAGTGGCGTCACGGCACACAAACCAGTCTGTAGTGGTACCTGGCTGTCACCACGGCCACGGTCGTCTCCCCACACCCTGAACCACATACACCCTGAACCACATATCCATGTTTGTTATCATCACAGGAGTCTCTTCTAACTTCTAACGTCTCGTTGCACACGCACACACACACACACACCTCTATGTAACTATTTCCAATATGTGCACAGTGGGAAAGGGAGAGGAAAGAGTCGATTCTTCAGCTGAAATTAGACTCTCCTCCTAGAACATTCCTACTTTCACTCGTGCAGGGCATTGTATTAGAGTTCCTTTTATATTATTGGCTTTTTATATTTCTAAAAGGCAAAACTTCCTCTTCTTCTTCCTCCTTTGCCACAGGTCCTCTTTGCTGTGCCTGCGCTTAAAAACATGTGGTTGCTGTTCCGAGGCATGGCCACCAGGCCACGTCCTTCCTGAATGCCGAAGAGGAACAAAGGAGTCCCAGACCCTGGGAGGGCCTCGTTTCCACATGAACACCTCGGGGGCTAAGTAGGGTATTTGCATGTGTGCACATAGTGTATCCACTGCCCTTGAGATCTCCGTTAACGTCGTGTTTACAACCACTGCGGGCGCCAGCTGATGACTCGATAAAGCCCGGGAAGCTTGACTGCACATAACATAAGCAGCAATATCCCCACGGTCATTAAAAGGGAGAGAGCAAGAGTGAAAGAGAGAGCGAGAGTGAAAGAGAGAGAGAGTGTGAGTGAGTGAGTGAGTGAGTGAGTGAGTGAGACAGGTGAAGCCAGGGCGGGAAGGTGTGTGACGGTACACACCCTGGCATCCAAGAGTTGTGCGACATACGGGGGGGGAAAATAAAAACAGGTTGGGCACCAGGATATCACCATGTGTCAGCCGTCCAAAAACCATTCTGCAATTCCAGCCCCACGACACAAAAACCTCCGGTGACTAACAAAGTTAACGCACCTGGTGAGTGTGGCAATGCTTGCTCTACGCATTTTCATAAGCACCCGAGGAGCTGTGAGGGGGGGGGGGGGGTAGTGACTCAGTGGTGTAAGGGCTACCGCTAAGAATGGGGTTTTAATGAGTTTCAAGGGGTTTTAATGAATTTGACGAATTTGAATTTGTCACAGGCTTTGTGAGAGATATATATCTATCTATATATCTCTATATCTCTATATATCTCTATATCTATATATCTCTATATATACTAGACCGGTTGCCTTGCCTACACATAGAGGACCAAAGAACCAACCATACGGAGACCGAAGGACTGCAAACCATCAGCTTTCCATCACAGCACAGATTTCACAAAATAAAAGACCCACCTGTATTTTCACAGCTATAGACAGCGAGTTGAGCTCTTTGTCCAGTTCTTTGAGCACAATCAGCTTCTTCAATGTGAGACTGCAGAGCCTGTGGACAGACACACAGAGGGGGGGGAAAAGAAGAAGAAGAGAGAAGGGATTAGAGACATGAGTAACACCCCTCATGATCTTCTTCACACCATCGAAGAGTGAAACCTCGATCATTCTCGGGTTTCTTTGTTGGAAACGATTGCACCTTTTTGGGACGGGATGGGGATGTGATGGTTTGGATCACTGCATGATCCATCCTAACTTCTGAGAAGCAAGCATGACTCAGGTTTTTTTTTTTTTGTTCGTTTTTTTGTCACGACTGAAAATCATTTACACCTCAGTGTGGTGACTCATTTCTGTGCTATCTTTTTATCATACCTTAAGATTCTGGGTGTGGCGGTCAATAGGTAGCTTTGCCGGTAAACACTCAAATTTGATGAGGAACGTCATGTCCCTTGTTTACCGACTCTCCCATTCCCCCCCCCCCCCCCCGCCGTGCTGGTGAACGTGGCTTTCCCTGATTCCCATTCTTGTCAGTTCCTTGTGGTTCAAAACCGGATTAATGTTGAAAAAAAACCCAACACATAGGACCAGTAGTAATGCAAGATAGAGTGTTACGTGGTTAAGGATTAAGGATGGCTTTTATCCACAGGCAGTGCGCCTACTGAACTGCTGGGAGTGCGGCCACTTTCATCACATTGTCATTAACATTACACTAGCACACTTTGCTGGACTTTCTGGACTCATTTTACTTCAGTTACTGCACTGTATTCATGATGCTGATGCACTACTGGCACTTTAAATGCTTTTAAATATTTTTGCACAATTCAAAACATGTAAATATCACCGTCACTATATTGGTCTTTTAATGTTCATTTTTTATCGTTATAGTATTTTTATATGTTAGAATTTAAATTGTTTATGAATTCATACTGCGGGAGGGAATGGGGAGAAAGCATTCCACTGTAAAACATCTTGTACTCATGTGCGCATTTTCTGAATCCCGCTATACACTCGGATGTTGACGTGCCGCGCTAGCTTTGAGCAATCTACCGTGCGGTACCCGACGACAGACAGCAGTTTTATAACTGCTGTCTGTCGTCGGGTATTGCACATAAGATTTTCACTCACTGCTTTATACTTGTGTAAACTGTGAAGTGACAATAAACTTGACTTGACTTGTTTGCTATCAATATTAAAACAAGATGCATGTACCTCGACTTGCGAAAGGACAATATATATGTATACGTTGGCAGGTATACAAGGCCTCATAACATCATATAGAAGTTGTTTTACTGGGGGACATTTAAGCCGAACCATCTGGGGTGCTCGCTCGAAGGGGAAAGTTTGATAGAGTGGCGATTTCTCGGAGAGCTATTAGACGGGACAGACAACATTATACATGGACATTGTGAGAGGGTATCTGGGAGATACTGCTGCCGGGAAGAGGCTGCCCTACGGAGGAACAAAGAACAGTGGGTGGAAAGTCAATCATCTTGACCTTGTCAAAAAAATTATCCCTCTCTCCCTCCCTCTCCTTCCATCCTCTATATATTTCCCCCTATATCTTCCTCTCTCTATATCTCTCCCTCTCCCTCCCTGCCTCTCTCTACCCCTCTCTCTGACGGACAAAGAGGCTCCCATGGGACACTCACAACTATGCCGCGGCCAAGACTTCAGAACTTCCCCATGACCCACTTTCTGGTGGTCCGGTTGCGTTAGACTCCGATCACACTCACACCACACCAACCCAGTGGCAGGGTCTACCCAGGGGAGGGTGGGCTGTCAGGGGCTCGCCGGCTAAGCAAACAAACATCTCTCGCTGCTCATCCACTTTCTTTGACAAAGTCAAAACGATTGCATATTTTCCATCCTACCTCACAGTGAGCCACTGACACTGGCTGTACTCCGGTATATTTTACATGGCATGGAGGCAGTTGCACGGTGGTTGTCTTGACACACACACACACCAAAAATAGAACTCTTACAGGTTTGATCCTAGGAAAACCTGTGTAAGCCTTGCAGCATGATAACCACACATTTTTCCCATTTAAAAAAAACACCATCCAAGCATTTCTAAGTTGACTGTCAAGCCATGTGCACAAAACCCACTTTGCATTTGTCCTGCAAAGCGGTGGGCCGGAAAGGTTTGGCAATTCTCTGCAAAACTCCCTTAATCGCAAATGTTTTCCAAGTCCGTTATAAACTCGACAATAATGCTTGATGGCTGTTTTGTTTAAGAATGAAAAAGGAGCCATCAGGGTCTAACGTTGAACGGCGCACGTAATTACATTGGTTAGATGAGTCACCAGTCACAGTGCTGGGAGAAGGAGGAGGGAGAAAGGGTGCACGTGAGACTGAAGGAGAGGAGGAGCAAGACAGCGAGAGAGGAAGAGCAAGAGAACAAGAGGTACCAAGGCTGACTGACTCGCAATGTCTCTATTCCATCCTAGGCCGCCTCTATCCCTCTCCCTCCCTCCCTCCCTCTCTCTCTCGCCCTGCTGACTGGGATTCACATGTAATTAAAAAGGCTGCAGGCGCCCAAGGGTCACCTAGGGAACCATTTTTCTTCCCTTCCATTTTGTTCCGTTAGACAGTGGCGTTTTATCTCCACCATGGCCCCCCCGGTGCTGTGCGCCGCGGCCCAGAGTGAGACTCTGGGGGGCCGTTTGCGTGGCTCTGTGCCATGCCTTCTCTCCCACGACGCGTGCACACACACACACACACACACACACACACACACACACACACACACACACACACACACACACACCACACACACACACACACACACACACACACACACACACACACACACACACACACACACACACACACACACACACACACACACACACACACACACACACACACACACACACACACACACAGCGTACACAGCTACCGTGATGATAGGCCACAGACCAAGGTATCAAACCCATTCCACCAATCACTGCACTCTAGCCGGTGACATATCGCTGGGCAAGAGAGTAGTACCCGGGTTGGGGGGGGGGGGTGGTTAACTTGACACAGAGCAGAGAGTGGCTAGTGTCTGCCACGCTTAGTGGTTGTATTCTGCAGTATTGGTGTGTGCTGGTTTGGTTTACAGGGCCGCTAATCAACATTTACTGACTGAAGGGCGGCGGCCCTTGGCTATGCTCCGGGTACGTTGGTGGTGGCCTTGTTTTGTCTGCACTGTGACACCTTGCACCTCTCCCTCCGCTTCAACGTGGGGCCGTCACCGTTGCAGCCTGGGCTTCATCGACCTTCGCCGTTGCTTACACTTCAAGTCAATTTGTCCTCTGCACACGCCGCCACACACACATTGCATGCGTGTGCACGTCACCTCAACAAGACTCAACAAGAGAGACCAAGAGCAGAGCTCACACCCCCCCCCCCCCAAGGTTCACCCGTGGGACGGGCTGGAAATCAATACCACGACAATTTGGAAGCCCTCCAAAGTGCCAATTATTAAAGCTACAAATCAAGGGTCACGTATGGCATTTTTTTTATCACATGTGCATGTGGAGAAAAAGCAGCAGCAGCAGCAGCAGCAGCAGCAGCCGTGGAGGGCTTGGGAGGAGGCAGAGCCTTAATAGGTTTAGCCTACATAGCGGCACTCTGCCCTGCTCGGCGCTAAGTCCATTAGCGTGTCCAAGTCAAACCACTATAACATCACCAACTGTCAGCTTGACCGTTGCGCTTCGAAAATTAAAGCCAGAGCTATTTAACAGGGGTACCCTTTTAAAGCAGCTCATGTTTCTTCTCGTGGAGAAGAAACAACAAAAAAAAAAGGGAAATGTCAAAAGAAAAAAAGAAAATAATACATGGGTGTTAACAACACCCCCAAAATAAAATAAAAAGGATAAGCCAAGCCAGGCTTGTGCATCCATAGTTCGGTCTTTGTGCTGGGCTACGCTAAGCAGCTCACCCAAACCATGGCCGGTGTATTCTTCTACACAGCACCAATAAAAGACATAATCCCCCCTCTCCACACACACACACACACACACACACACACACACACACACACACACACACACACACACACACACACACACACACACACACACACACACACACACACACACACACACACACACACACACACACACACACACACACACACACACACACACACACACACACACACACACACACACCCCTTATCGGCCGTCCTGTGCCGCTTCACAGGCTTATCTGCGAACCAGACAGGCCGGTTGACAAAACATCAAACAACAAAGTGCTTAAGAGGAATGCAAAAACCAACTCATGGGACGGGGGCCTCCGATGCAGATCCAACACAATAAACAAAAAAAAACAGCCATACACGCATCTCCAATTAGCGGGTTTCAGGTCACATTGTTGTTGTAAAAATGCTGAGCTTTTTCACTCCAAAAAAACCCCCCACAAACAATCATTTACCATTTTCCTTTTGTATCCACCATTACCGCCTCACAAACAGAGGGATGTTGTTTTTCTTTCGACTGTTACTAAACTAAAACTGCACTAAAACACAAATCCATGTCCATGGTGTTGTATCAACAATAACACAACACAAATTAAATGAAACAAAAGGTGTAAATATTCAACTCGTACAACCAAATACAGGAGCCCTACAGGGCAGGATCTGGTGCGCTCCACCTGAGCTGGACAAAAGCGCCAACTTAAGCACTTTTCATCAGATGGGATGTATTGTTATGGACACACACACACACACACACACACACACACACACACACACACACCCCCCCCCCCCCAGGCTGTACAAAACAGATTAGCAGGCAACGGGGGTCGGGGCGCTCTGCACAATACACGAGTAAAAATAGCAAAGTAAACACTCTAAGATGCATGATACACAATCACCACCTCGTGAGCACGGAACAGACAGGTACGAGGTGTTGAACGAGGCCTTTCAATTAGCAGGCTGTGACATGGTAACATTGTGCCATCACCTGTATTTATGCTGCTGGATAAACATGAACACAAGGAGAGAGCCACGGCAACTGTAAAGTAACATATTTCCATTTCCAGATAGACAAAGAGAATTGAAAAGGAGTAAAAAATAAATAAAATAAGAACAGGCGGTGTTCATTTCCAGCTCCCAGCCGCCACTTAAACCTCCACACAACGCAATTTCCATTATTCACGTGAGAATCTGCATTTAAAACTAAATCTAAATCATCCAGAGAACAAAAGCACAAGCCCTGATGAAATCCTAGTGAGGTGTAAAGGGCTCCTGTTAAACCTACAGTTTTATGATGACATATGCCGTTTACTGCCTGCTACTACTACTACTACTACAACTACAACTACTGCTGGCCAAAACCCTTCCATGCTTATCTTTACTCTGTCAACAACTAAAGCAATCAGGCAGACAACTCAAACAGCCATGGGCAAATATTTGGTTAAAGATAAGAGGTGACCCATGATTTCGCCTACCACAACTTTTTATTCTGTAACAATAAAAACACTTTTATGAAACACTTTAAAAGTCAAGTAATACAATTTAATTTGACACCCAGATGGGGGTGTAACATGTGAGCTTCATTGTACAACAAGCTATTTTCAGGACACTAGATGGTTATAGAAACTCCTGTGCTGCATGCATGCATGACATCTCGTGCCGCCATCTGAAGTCTGATTCAACTACTTTGATTGACATGAATCCGAGGCGTCTGGAGGAAACCAAAAGCATGGCGGGTGGCGGATTTGAGGTTGGAAGTCAAGAGCCCAGAGGCATTCATAGTTCACCTAGAGAATAAATCAATTTCATTGGCCTCGGGCTGACCTCATCTTGTTTGCTGTCAGGTTTGGCACTTTTGGCAATTTTAGGACCACACACACACACACACACACACACACACACACACAGTTCTATGATTCAATCAAGTATTGATTCGTTGCATTCAATACCCTATTTTCTTTACTTACAGTACTGCCGTGGTTATAACGCCTTTCTATAACTCATGTGTTCTCTTTGTTATTAACAGCACCCGGTTTGTGAGCAACTATAGCTGTAACATAAACCAACATTGTAACTTTCCATCCTCAAATGTATTGGTTATCAAGAAAGAGGCTTTACCTTTACCAACAATGGTATTGGCAGAATCCATCCCATAGAGTACCTTTCAAAAATGTACCTCTTTCAACAGGATAAATAAAGCTAGCTTTCATCATGACAAAGATGCATTGTTGTGTTTCACGCAGTGGTGACCAACAGTGACTCTCAATGTGACTTCTCATCAAGATACAACATATGAGTGCCATCCATCATCAGGATAACATGGATCCATTGGCCTAAGTGACCACTGGCAAAACCATAGCTCCCCCTGACCTTTCCCATCCATTAGTTCTGCACCTGCTGCCATGCAGAGACTATTTCTAGTCCTGCTTTGGTAACAGCACAAAGCCAAGCCGTAAGCTAGCGTTTTAATGGGAAATAAAAGAGCAGATTACCTAAGTAGACTGGAGTTACAGTATAGTACACATCCATCGACTAAAAATATATAGCGTCATGTTAAACTTTACACTTGGGGTCACAATACAAATTTAGGTGGAGGCGGGGCTGACCTTCTAGCCACTATGGATTAGTTTGTGGAAGGCAGATTAAACCATGGGTAATTGATTCGCTCTATAGCCCGTCACGCCCCCACCACCACTACACACATCGACGTCCGAAGAACAACCACCCTCTGCTAAATGGAGACAGGGGCACCTTAAGCAGCTTCTGATCTGCCTTTCGCAGACACGTTCTTTCGACACAGAAGAAGAACTGGCTCGGTATCAGAAAAGGGCAGCAGCACAACAACAAAAAAGGAACTCTCAACTAAACGCTGCGCAGCCTAAACAAAAAAAGTCTCTGTTGCAACTTTTCCCCCTGCTCAGCATTCTAGATCATGTTTTGCCCGCCTCATGGCGGCCGTGGGTCGGAGCACAGCAATAGTCAGAGGCACAAAGCAGTGGGTGGGTTGGGGGGGGGGGGGGAGGAGGGGAGGAGGTGGAAGATGGAGAATGAGTGACGTAACTCAGGGATGAATGAAAAGAGAAAGCCTATGGTTTGCCAAGCCGAGAGAGATTTTCAAAAGTATGCTTTCAATCCTTTTCCATTAATAGAAGAGAGAGAGGAGAGAGGAGAGAGAGAGAGAGAGAGAGAGAGAGAGAGTGGGGTGAGGGGTAGAGAGAGAAAGAGAGGTGGAGAGAGAGAGGTGGAGAGAGAGAGATTTTCAAAAGTATTTTCCATTAATACCTTGTTACTTCTGAATGCGCCAGCCCCGTTATCGCTGCCCTACGGTCGTGTTATGTGCCATGTTCCCTGGACACAAACACCTCGACGCTAAGACCAGCGTGAAACACGGGGAAGCGGTTATACCCCGGAACACACAGCCCACTCTGAATGAAACAGAAGCGTGTTTTTCATAACAGATACACGTGCATGTCTAGCTACACAACATCATCTAAATCTAGTGTGCGCTTCTGAATATTTCATTGCCTTACAAGAAAAAAAAATACCCAAAAAGGGAAAATCTTTTCATGGTTAAAACTGGCCCAGTCTCCTTTATGTTATTTTCGATTAAATCCAGGGAGCTTTACAACAGAGACGAGCAGCAAGTTGGCTTGCGACGGTCTCTGGAGATAGACAGGGACGAGTCCAGAGAGATTAGGTTTTTGGGAGCCGTTCATAAAAAAAAATTTCCAATCCAATCGACATTATGAGCGACGATGACTAATCCAGGAGATTGCAGGGATCGGTCTGAGCAAGTTCAGCAGAAGATTAGTCTGCACTTAGCCAGGCACACAAAAACCTATTTTAACGGCCCAATATTTCTGGTCATCTGTGCCAGATGGCCATATGCTGGTTGGGTTTAAATTCCCTCCTCAAGGATGTTGAGTGAGAGGAGGAAGAGCCTCTGACCAGGGCAGAATCAGAGAGCGAGCGGTAGCTTTGTCTGGATTGTTCAATCCCGGAGCTTGACTGCAACAATTGTGTTCCCCCCCCCCCCATAGTAAAACACCTGAGCACTATTTAAACATACACAGATGCATCAATACATTTGAACAGACAGACAATTGCAGGATGGATTTGTCACCTGCTTTATACAACGGCAATTTACAGCATCAATGGAATGGGTTCAACTACCGTTCACTTTTTGCAGGAGAAGCACCGTAGCAGTTTGGTCATTTCATTCTGGGATGTTTGAAATATGAAAGACAGCTTTACATCATCCTCGCTCAGGAGTTACCGACACAAGAATCAAATGTGCTACTACTGAATAGCAAGGGTAGCAGGCGGTACGCACTCAATGTGGGTCATAATATTAGCGTAGCACAGTCCTTCTGTGTATTAATATATATTTTTGTTGCACTTCCATGTACTACATCACTGCCAAGGGAGAGAGATGGGTTTTCTCGGGGGCCAGCTGGCGCCAGGAGGACCGCGGCAACACAGGGTCAATGAAATGAAGCTGGAGAAGAGGAAGTGGAGTCATCAATCAGGTACGAACATACACTGAAAGAACTCCAGCAGGTGAACACAAAAATGCGGATACGGGAAGCAGATAAAACCAGTTGGCGTTTCTCTCTCTCTAAGGCAACAGAAAGAAGACACAGCGGCTGCACCTTGCCGAGCCCCATCACTCATCTGGAACATGGCAACGCCAATCATCTACTGCAGATCCAGAGTCCTGTAGGGCTGATGCTGGGATTACCAGCGCATTTCGTGGAACAGAAGAAACGCCCGTGTCCAGAGCACCGGAGCACAGCTGTGGCGTCTTGATTTTATTTCCGCTCTGGCGAGTGGGGGAAACCCATGTCCCTTTTTATTTTTTTTTCTAAAATCCAATCTTGAAAAACACAGGCCTCATTTCGACCCGTCACGTGCACCGCAGAGCGCTAACTGCTAACACACGGTCGCTATGAGGTGGTCTTTGAAGAGACCGTCAACACGTGCTGGCGCTACGTCTTTGGATACCAGCGGGAGGCCTGGGTGAGTGAGCTCACCGTTCACACAAGGAACCAGGGCGGCACACTTTTAAGTGGTAGAAATCCTATTCACTTTATACCACTTGCTTATGCAGCGACGCACACACATGCATTCCAATGCAATCTCTCGCACGGGAACTAGAGAGAATGTAAGGTCAAAGCACCGTTTCTTGAATGTTGGCCGACAGCCAGAAATCACATTGGAAACACATTTAGCCAACAACACAACTGAGTTCTCGGGCTTCTCGTGACACTAATGATGGCGACGGCATTGCGTCTTGAGACAGCTTCACCTTGGGCCACTCGCTTCTTCTGACTGCACCACATCAGTCGTGGGAACCTGTTGTTGCTGTGGGACAGCCACAACATGGCTTTCCTCTGCAGCGTTTGCCGATGAGGTCGGCAGATTCGCATTTGTTGTGGACACAAAGGAAACGTATGTATATGATAATAGATGCCTTAGTCAAGGATATGCCCTGCAGACACACACAAACACACCCGCACACAGAACCGATGTAACAGCAGGTTGATGAGGCTCGTTCTTGACTTGTTGTTTGTCATGTGCCTTAAGTAGCTGTTTTTAACACAGCCCTGGTCAGAGTGAGGCGATGAGGTCCTGACATGGTCACAACTGAGCCATCAACTTGGGGACGGCGGTAGCTCAGTCGGTCAGGACTTGGCTTAGGAACCGGAAGGTCGCCGGTTCAAGTCCCCGAAAAACACCTTGGAACTGCTGAGGTTGAGCTTGAGCAAGGCGCCAGACCCTACACTGCTCCCCGGGCAGCTGTATATACACAATAGCTGCCCACTGCTCCAAATACTAGGATGGGTACTAGGACTGTGTGTGTGTACATGTATGTGACCAATAAAGAAAATATATCTAATCGAATTAAGGTGGATTTATTGCTGGTGAAATGCTGTACACTGGAGGCTTCAAAACTTGCTTGCGATAGCGGCAAACCCACTTCTAATGGGAAAATGGTGCCAAGTCAGACAGATAATAAAAGAGAGTAAGCATTGGAGAAGATAATAAACTAGGTAATACAACCATTACATCGATAACACAGCTAGAATAAACAAGTATTATAGTCAATCTAAATCTGGAGGGTTGAATACTCTTTATTGGTCTCATACATGTACACACACACAGTAAATCGTTTCTCAGCATTTAACCCATCCTAGGGAGAAGTGGGCAGCTATTTTTATATACAGCACCCGTAGAGCAGTGAAGGGGTCCGGTGCCTTGCTAAAGGGCACCTCGGCAGTTCCCAGGTGTTTCAGGGACTTGGACCGGCACCCTACCGGGTCCCAAACAAAGTACCAACAGACTGAGCCATCCTGCCGCATTTCCAATTATTGTATTGGGAATGTTGAATCTAAAAGATCGTTTTGAGTATTTTTTGTTCTGCATGTTTATTTGTTCTCTTATGTTTAATGTGCAAAAAAAAAAAAAAAAAGTGCAGATTAATCCATTGCAGGCTGTATCCACCAATGACGAATGAAGACCATAAATGAATTACCATCATCACAGGCAAACCAAATGAGAACACACACACACACACACACACACACACACACACACACACACACACACACACACACACACACACACACACACACACACACACACACACACACACACACACACACACACACACACACACACACACACACACACACACACACACACACACACACACACACACACACACACACACACACACACACACACACACACACACACACACACACACACACACACATTTTGGTTCATCCAAAACGTCTATCCAGGCTTCTATTGACTTCTACTATTGACTTTTCCTTGGCGCAGACGTGCTTACTTTCAACACTTGCATGGTTTGTGTTAACAACTCTCATGGTATTCTTGACACACAAGTCAGACTGAACAAAGAAGCCCTCCTAAGCATAGACTCGGCGTTGTCAGACAGACAAACATTCTGTATGTCCAATTCTTCTTGATTAGGCCAGCGGTAACAACTGGTAATGGAGATTAATGGTGATGGATAAGGGTAATGGCTTTGCTGAGCAGAACCATCGTACAGCCATTTGTAACGTAGGCAGTGAGGTGTTTATCTACTGGAAGGGGCGAGTAGTGCGAGTTCTCCCAAGTGCTGCAGGACCCCTATGCTTTTAAAAGGTCTGTCGTTCGCATTCATCCATCCACGGCCCAGCAAAGGGAAGAGTGTTTTGTCCCCGAAATAAACAGTTTCTGTGTTGCTGCTGCTGGCACACATGGCTCAGGAAATGCCTCAAGGGGGGAGGTGGAAAATATGAGAGAGAGAGAGAGAGAGAGAGAGAGAGAGAGAGAGAGAGAGAGAGAGAGAGAGAGAGAGAGAGAGAGAGAGAGAGGAGAGAGAGAGAGAGAGAGAGAGAGAGAGAGAGAGAGAGAGAGAGAGAGAGAGAGAGAGAGAGAGAGAGAGAGAGAGAGAGAGAGAGAGAGAGAGAGAGAGAGAGAGAGAGAGAGAGAGAGAGAGAGAGAGAGAGAGAGAGAGAGAGAGAGAGAGAGAGAGAGAGAGAGAGAGAGAGAGAGAGACGAGAGAGAGAGAGAGAGAGAGAGATTCACCTAAAACGCTTAATACGACAGGATTGTGTCATGTGCTTTTTGTCTCAAGAAGAGGGGGACCTCCCTCCTTGAGACCTCCACCACTGCACAACAATCTGAGTCGTATGGGGGGGGGGGAAGGCTTTCTGGACCAGTAGCTCACAACTTAAATATAGTAGAGCAATCCTCGATGTAGTCTACCCACACCTCCCAGAGCGCAGGAGAAACAGGATTTCGTTTTTTTTTGTGACCATTTGGTCACTTTTTGGTTGTTCAGGAATTTGAATTTCTTGCAAGGAAATTCTTCTTCTTCCTTCTCCAGGAAGCAAAGGGAAGGAAACACAGAGAGGCCCGGCACAGTTCAGGAGGCAAGAGTGAGCATAGGAAAAGTTATACTGGCGGTGTCCAATTGTTATGCGAAGGCAGCAAATGTGCAGGGGAGGGCAAGTGTGAACGAATAATCAGGACGGCACCTATGCAAATACGGACACACCGTCATGAAAGGTCTGACATAGTTTCGTCAAGTTGCCAAGTAAAGTTCGAGAAAGAAACAAATAGGCTATTCCTGAGGGTAGTTCTGCGTCTAGCCAACATTAATGTTTACAATGAGCATCGCCACCTCTCCAACTAAAACAGTCACCCGCTAAATTCCACACTACAGATTAGTTAGCTCCATGGCAGGCCTTTAGGGTCATCAGCATTAACTCATATCCATACATGTTTGTAACGGATCTTGTTATCAAATCTTTGAAGTGTCGAGGAGCGGGTTGTTCCCCGGCTGTAAAAGCATTGAGGTAGAGGACGGTTGTTGATGTAGCCGTTTAAAAAATATGTCCATTAGGAATGACACAGGCCAGCGCGTCACATTCCTGGAGGCGCCCTGGAGGTAGTTGACGGGTCCTTGTTTATGAGATCCATGGGGAGCCGTGGGATTAAACAAAACAGGCCTTGTGTGCAGTGTCGGATTATAGCTCTTCTTTTCCTCCGTTATGAAATCAGATAACCAACACATCTTGTTGGTTGGCATCTGTAAACTATTGTGGATTAAATACTTGGTATCGGTTGTTGAAATGTTGAAAGAGAAAGAGGAAAAAGGTTCAGTGTTTGACTTTTTAGGGACATTCCAGAAGACTACCAAAAAAGCATCAATGGTTTTCTTCTGCTCAAAAGGGGCTAATATGCAATGTACTCTTGATATTATTATTAAAGGCATTGTCTCGCATTTTTGGCCTACCTTCAGTACTTTTTCATATTCAACAGAATCAGTTACTTTGGTCAGCGGAATTCATGCAATGTGCTAGAAGAGCTGTCCCGTTTGCTTTGTTTATTGTTATAAAGCTATAACCAAGATATACTAAGGGTTTGGCCTTATTCGTTATAATTACTTTACTTTTGAACAGGAAGGGGAATGGTTGATGCAGGATATTGACAATCAACATTTATAATTACTGAGAAATGGCATAAATTGCTTCTCATCAAGGAAAGCTAATTAATCAAATGAGTCGTCCTTGGTCAGCACCAAGGACAATGAAGCACAAGGTTACTCAAATAAAGACTCGAGGAAAAACAAAGCATGCACTGCTCCCGTTCGTATAGACCCAATTTACCCAATGCAACGGGATACACGCTCATCTTGGGACACCTATGAATTACAAGTACAGATAAGCCTGGCTTTCACAAGATAAAACATCAAAAGTCAAAGTTTCTTTGAAGCTGAAGACCACAACTTATAAAATAAATTGAGCTCACTTAGTGGGCTGGCATGGCCTGGAGGAAAATGTGAACTAGGAACCAGAAACTCGCCATAAGCTGGCAACTAGTCCTATTCTGGACGCCCGTGAACAAGGCACGAACAAGGCCGTGAAACTTAATCCCCGGGACTGCTTGCTCTCTGCTGGCTTCAAGCTCCCTGATGCATTTTACAGCAGGGCTCCGTGTGTGAGCCTGCATGTTGACAAGCGATAGGGACAGCATGACTTAGAGTAAATTGACAATAAACCTTCAGCAGCGAATGGCTAAAGGTGGCTATTTGCGGCTGCATGACGTGAAACCAAGCTCACACTGAGAATACATTATAATTAGAAGGAAATAACCATGCATCAAGTGCACCAAATACGGTTGTTGTTTTTTTTATTTGGGAGCCCCGTTCTCATAAAGTGGAACTAATTAGAGATGAAGAAGAAGGGTAGCAACTCTGACCCGTGGCGGTGCATAAACGCCTTCCGTCGGCAGGGAGTCATCTCTCACAAGCTGCGACAGATTCAACATCCTCGGGAGATAAACATAGCAGAGGCCTGACCCCTGCATTGGTGTCATGCCTCCAAATACTGCACAGTTCTCTCAACAAACGTCTTTCCTGAGCCAGAGATACACGCCCAACAGACAGCTTCATCCCACCCCTTGCAGGCCTGTTAAACTAAGGAAAGTTGTAAATAACTGGCACCAAAACAGGTGAGAACACCTTAAACAAAAAAACACCATGTGTTACATGTGGTATAGGAGAAACAGTCATCCAATTTAGGAAGTATTAGCATAGTAAACAACACCAACACAAAAAAGTAACGATGGGAAAGCAACCAGCCACCATGAAAACGAATTTACATACAAACAAATTAGGAAACGGTCTTTCCTTGAAAACTGAAACTGCCAAATATTCGCTCGGCTAAGGAAGGACAGCCGAGAGGAAAAGTGAAACAACTTGGCCCAGCCCCTGAAGTAGTCCTGCCCTCATGGAACCTACACCAGAGGCATGTCAACAGCCCGGTGGAGCCACCATTGTACAATGAGGGTACAGAGGGGCGACAACACCATTACCTCAATACGTAGCATTGCAATAGTTCAGAGAAATGTAACTGGCCACTGCAATATTGTTTTAAAGAACAAAACCGCAAAACTAAAAACACAGCACTTATTTATTTATTGCATACATTTTGGTGCTTTCCAAGTACCAGCACAGGAACAACGACAAAAAAGAACAAACAAGCAAAAAGTGATAGATGACTTCACTTGGATGTGTGCCATTCAGCTGGATGTCCACATATGCCAGGGGATAGCTGAGCAAACAGCTGCACACAAGGAGACCCAGCCCCTGAAGGAACGCCAAGACACAATTCCCAAAAGCTGAGGCCCTGGGTTGGGGCTCGAGCAAAAACTTTCAAAACACTTACAGAATACAAGAGCAACCACAGGCCAAATAAAGGTTGCTCTAACAATGCCACAGCTAGCCTATTCACCATTGAAATGATACACTTTGCAGCTTCACACCTTACAGACCATCAACCAAGACCAGCCAACTGAAGTGTTCACGTGCCCAATAATGGGACTTGATCCTTTAATCCTCACTTCGTATTATTAATAATCCATAGTCGGCCTCAACCTTATTCATTTTTAATAAAGGCTGCACCTCGTATTGAGTCCTCCATGCTGGGACTTGAGGGGATACAGGAAGCAAAAGGTGAGCGATCATTAAATGATGCTGAGCCCTGTTTTGCAGGTTAGCCCGGTACGCTCAGGTTTCTGCTGAATGCTGCTGTCGCCGGAATAGGACACACTACTTGACCATCCAATGCAAGATGTTTAGTCTGAAACTTGACATTTCATATTAAATCTGGACTGTCAAACGTGCCAGACTGTCAAACGTAAATAAAAATGCATAGTTAACCATACAATTAAAAAAATATATGCCAAAGCAACACTGCAAAATCAAGTACTCAACCACCATCAAGTAGTAAAACACACAGTTTGGATGTCAAGCATTGTAGGATTTCATTCATGCCAACATACTCCGGGCACAGAAAAAAACAAGCAAGAAAATATACAAGCTTGCATACAGTGTGGTGGAAGCCCTACCCTGGCCCTACCCTTCCATCAGGGAGGGAGCAGATCTAGGTCAAAGCTGATTAATGTGCCCACAGCTCCTGTGGGCATCTGGATCAGGTGGCAGCAAATGCATGCTCTCCCAACGATGAATGCCATCATTGAAGATGATGACCACAACGCAAAAAAAAAACACTAGTGTGGAAAAACAACATGAGCTGGACATGTTGCCTACAATACGTACACACACTGTACTGATCATACCACACTACAATGGGTTTAAAAAGGGAATACGTTACGGCAGACAGGCCTACTGGCGTTGCTTTATTTATGCCATTTAACATAATATATTAAAAGTAATACATATTCATAAACGCAGAACGAAAATTGCCACATTCACCTCGTTTAAACGGCGCATGTTACTGCTTTACGAGAAAGGCGGGTATTAGTTATTTAATACTTGGGGAAACGTGTGGCATCCGTGTGTCTATATTTATAAGTGTGTGTTTTGCATGGGATGGGATGACATGCCATGATCCCATTGAGGCACAGGCCTGCGTGGGGGTAAGGCATCACAACCCTCCTTATATTCACCCGGGTTATATATATGCAACGGCCTTTCGAACACACGATTTAACCACCGAAGAACCAACAGTTAGCCGTCAAAGAAACATTTAAAAAAAAAATCTTTATGTAGCTTTAGCATTAGCCATCCACTCCTAAGGACAGTTAGCGCGCTAGACAGGGCGCTAGCAGGCTAACCTGTTTACCACCGCTTCAGACGAGTCGTGTAGCAGCTTGACTGAAGCCGTCTCTAACACACACACACACGGGGGGGGGGGGATTCGAGCACCGTTCGTTCATTCATCCAACCATGCCAAAACGAGTCACGCCACACACAGGTTTGAAACACTACCTCGGAACACAGCTCGGAGACGATCGGTCTATTTCCCAGGTTGCAAAGAGGTTCATGGGCACAGGCATGGTGCCGGAGCCCGAGCCGGAGCCCGAACCCGGGACACCAGCCCCGGGAACCGCTCCGGTCGGGAGGGTCGCTGGTGCCGGTCCACCGCCACCGCTGCTCGGGTTCAGGAAAGCGGCCCGAACGCCTCCTCTATCCACAGCCGCCGCCGCCGTCATCACCTCCTCCTCCTCCTCCTCCTCCTCCACTGCCGTCGGAGCAGCTCTTGCTAACTGTGGGTCTGTCGCCGGAGCTGCAGCTTCACCGAGAAGTCTCTCTCCTCTGTGAAGTCCTGGAGCTGATGGACTCACTGACTGACTGCCTGGAGGTGTTGATAGGCGGGGCGACTTGTTTCTGTAGTACCACAGTAAAGGCATAGGGGGCGTCGTTGAGGCTGGTCCCTATTTTATTTTTCATTTAATTTTATTATTGTTATTTATTTATTTATTTATTTATTTATTTATTTATTTATGTATTGTTCAGCCATGCACCGTCGTCTTAGTATTGTATCAGGAGAGTGTGTGGCGATAAATAATTAAATATTTTTTATATATTTAATATTTAATTAAATAAATATTTTAATTCCCACACATTCTTAGCTGTCATGCCGAAAGGAAACTCTTTGATTTACGTCCAGAAGGGTATTCAAAGTAATACACCGTTATATTATTGAAAATCAAGAGTCAACGTCAAAGTAACAGAAAAAAAGAGAAAGCGTGCATACACTGCCACCTGGTGGTGTTGAAGTACTCTGTAGAGCACGGGTGTGCAAGTGTAGGTCTAGTAGTGTAAACGTATTTATTTTTGCACACCTTTTTCCCTTCCAATAGGTGTCAGAATTTCTCTACCATGAAATAAAATAGCCTTAAGCTGGCATCTCGTTCTTCCCGCTCTCCAAATTGCTCTCATTTTAAACCAATCTCCCTCGCCCTAGGATAGTGCGTGGCATAATTAGACGTGTATGCATCATAGCACTATGACACTCCAAAAAATATATATAATATATTAATAATAATTAAAAAATTATAATAATAAGCCTAGTTGTAGATGATAGGAGCAGGATACTGCATACTGGCTTGGGTGTTCCACTCCCCACCAAAAGTTCCTAGATTTGAACTCCAATGTTCACGTGTTGGAGCTGGAGGGGCATCCAAACCTGACCAAGTCTCATTGTATAATAGTGTCAGCTAAATGACCAAATACTGGTAGATCAAAGTGTGGTTCACTTGATTAGCTCATGCAGTTGTATTATTCCATGACATTTCTTCTCACCTTGGGATGTTTTTAATGAAAAGACTGCATACATTATGTATGATGTTGAACAAACCGGTTTTGGATCAAAATGTAATCATTAAAAGGATTTTAATTTATTTATTTAAATTCAAAATACTTTTTTTTTCCAGACTTGTTGTTTGGGTACAACAACAGGACATAATCCAAAAAACAAGGTATTGATTTTGTTAGATGCCAGGTTTCAATCCTGTGCTAAAAACAACAATAGGTTGGATTGCTGCACAAGGGATTTGAAAATTGCAGTCTCACACACACACACACACACACACACACACACACACACACACACACACACACACACACACACACACACACACACACACACACTGTGCCACTGTTTAAATGAAGGCATTCAAGGGCACCGATTCCTGCCACAAAAACCTGTCCAACGGGGTGTGATGTTCCTCATGCCCGGAGAACATAAGGTCCTATATGCTTCTCCCAAAGGCTTTTCCGCCACCAGATTAGTATTTTGCATGCTTCTGGATAACCTCTCCAAAATACTACTTTAATGTGGATTGGCGATTGTAAACTGTGGATCACATTTAATACCACAGCTGCCCTTTCTGATTTCTTCCCCCAATGAACTGTAAACTGTGATAATCTGTGAGCTCAACCTGTTTGTATGCGTTATGCGGCAGTGCAGTTTGCACCATGAACACAAATTAAGGAGGAGAGGAACGGAGAGCACTTCCAAGTCCAAAGACAAAAGGATGCATTACCGTAATGCTGATTTCCAACAAGTGGGATCATTTTATACCAGTGCGTATCCTGTGTGTGTGTGTGGGAGTTGTGTGATACCTGCAATCACCTGAGTGAGATGAGGTTGTGTTCAAAGTATCGCTACAGATGTTGTAAATAAGGAGTACTTACATTTATCTTAGTTTGTGTCCCCAGGGGCGTCCACATCTGCATTTATATTTCATTTTGATCAAACGTCTCGCACGATAAAGGACAAAGGACGACAAAGAAAAATGTATTCAGCCACGTCTCATTTGATAGGTGTTTTAACCCTTGATAATTACAGTATTTAAGCTGTGTGGCATTTAAAAAAAAATCTTCACATCTTGCTGTATATACACCATAAAGGTTTCTGTCTGATCTAGATGATGTGACACGTTGGTCGATAACAGCGACAAAAGAACGAGAGTCAGCTTATCTAAAATGTAATGAAGTTTCAGATAGAGGGAAAGGGGTGAAGGGTCGTTCTGGGCAATCTCAGCGTATCCATTAACCCCAAAAGAACCCAACAGAGGCACCATTCATCAGCAAAAGTATGTGCACCGCGACTGTTGTGTACCCCCATCACCCACTTATATTACAACAGGCTCCAATGGCAGCGCTATTGGTCTCCGATGAGCAGCCACACACACACACACACACACACACACACAATTTATAGGTCTTGTCTCTGTGTAATCTGTCGGAAAGATTGCCACATGCTCGGATGGAACAGATTCATCCGAAACACATCTATCTCTCATTGATAAGGCCGCTGTGCCCATCTCACCGCTAATCACGCTCCGAGACACTAAAGGGCTACCAGCGCGCAGACAATCTAATTAAGGTTTTGTGAGCACGGCAAATGAACTATATTATGTCCCTCATGGATCATATCCTCCCTTACTGCCCAATCGATGGACAATTTCCCGCTTCTGTGATGAATCTAAGGTATTGCCATTAATCCTTTATGTGATCCACAATCTTTAGGGCTCGATGTTATCTTTAATACTCAAATATTGACAAAAGGGTTTGAAACGCCACCGCCTCCACCACCCTCTACTCCCCTCCTCCTCCTCCTCCTCCTCCTCCTCCTCCTCCTCCTCCTCCTCCTCCTCCTCCTCCTCCTCCTCTGTGTAAATACATTGCTGGGTGAATGTATACTATATGACTATGGGCCAAGGATATCCAGGTGCTGCTCCTCTGTCAGGTCACCGAGACAAAGGCAAGCGGGGGGGGGGTAAGCTTATGTGTGAAGAAAGAAGTCAGCAAAAAAGGCCTAAATACACAGCCACACTTTTATCGAGTCAGGTGCTTCTCGTATAAAGGAACAAATTAAAACGATGGCAGACATTGGGTATTCGGAGAGACATAATTCAATAACTTTCCCGAAGACTTAGCCTGGGTTTTTAATTGAGTTTTCTATCGGCAGTTGCCGATGGCCTTCATCGACATGTGTACCGGTACACGCTTGATTGGGTCTCTATATCTCTTTCAATCTTGGGCGGACATTAAAGTTTGGGTTTGTGTGCATAAAACTCTCTCACACTCACACCAAAGTGCCTCATAAAACCTACCTTCCTGTTTTTCCATTCCTCACCCATCTGGATGAGGCCGAGGTAGACACATGGGGAGAGGAGATCAAATGAGAAAAAAAATGGCTATGGAAAAACAAAAGACTGCAACGTGAAATGATGGTGAACATCCTCGCCTGGCCCATGTATGCAAATGTGAGCGCCATGCAAACCGTCACCTCATTTAGTAGCACCACCACAATTCTACGGTCTCTGTGGCATCGCTGCAGCGCCGCTGATTTCCTGAGAAATGTGCTACTGGGTTCCCACGGCACTCATTGTGTTGTTGTTTTTTTTTAATCTCCGGACAATGTGACAGACACAAAGACACAGAAGCCACGAATGGCATTAGCATGAAAGAAAAGCGTGCGGCACGGGGGGGAGTTGGGAAGACAAACACGCTAAGACAAAAGGCGTACAGGAGTCCCCAACACCCGCTCTCCATCCTCAGGGGAGAAGCCCAACGCTGTCAGCCCAATATCAACACGGGGTGGATTTTTATACAAGGCGAGGCAGCCGTAAGAGACGAAAAAGACAGGGGTACGGCTCACTGTGTCTATCTGTTATTCGTTCAGATCAGGGGGCATTGTTGAGTGGAAGCATTTTACATTTAGATTTCCCAGAGCAGAGATAGGAAGAGGAGGACACACCTTAATGACACGGCTCTCCAGCAGAAAACCTCTCCTAATGAGCTCCCTTCAGCCCCCGCGATTGTTTTTCTGTGTTCGGATTTGTAGTCGACTTGAAAGTGTCATGTTTTGTCGTCGTCGTCCCCCACCAACCCCCACACCTCCACTCTATTAACCCAAATACTGGAGGAGAGCAGCGCCCCCCCCCCCCCCCCCCCTTAGGTGAGTGTGAGTGCAAGCTCCTATTCCTTTGAACTTCATGGTAATCAGTCTTTGCCAAACTTCCACTATTCTCCCCCCGTGGAATGAAAAGGGTATCTGTCTATCACGGAAATTCCTTTAAGTCATTGGCAAAGCGACTGTAATGAGGAGTGAGCTCTTCTGAAATGCCACCTCAGGGCCGTGAGGCGAGCAGGGGGCCACGGTGACCACCTTGACCACCGGGCAACTTGCTGGGGGTTTCGTCCCCACCTATATCTTTCCCTGATACTCGTAGCGTGTAGCTACAAGGGCCGCTGCCATTTAGGAAGCATTTGGGAGCATGGGAATGTTATAGTTCCTATGTTGGTAGTCATGGCCTTTAGTTATTCATCATGAAATGATTTGTCATTATGGGGAAGACGTTGTGTTTCAGAGTGCCACAAGGTTTCTCATGTGAGACGTTGCCAAACAAAGTTTCCATAAGCCTAGGCCGTATTTTTTTTATTTGACCATACTCCAACTCTCTTGAGTCCTTTCAATATGGCATGATAGGAGTATCGCCAACAAACAACCACTCCCATGATGCATTGTGAAGTACCTACCTGTATATGCTTGGATCGCAGCTTCTCCTGCTCAGTATGTGAGTTCAGCTTCTGTTTCACAACAGGTTTTTTCACATTATTTCCCTTTTTCTATTTAAATTGCACAATTTAGCTAGCCTAGCATGTTTTCAATGCATGGGTTAACACACACAGTAGGCATATTATGTGGTTTGTTGACAATTCATCCTTTTGAGGCGATTTGTCAACAAAAACAATTACAGATTATCACACACTTCAGGGACGTTGTATGTATATATTTATATTTTTTAGATAAGTCACAGCATTGCATTACAGATGTGACGTTTCCTTACAGTTCTGTCAGCATGATATGTCAATTTCTGCCATAATGGACATATCGTCCATTCTCACAGTTTTTTCCCTCGATGCATTCCCCATGCTGTCAAGCGAACAGAAGGTATAATGAATAAATGGTAAATGGACTGCCTTTTATATAGTGCTTTTATCCAAAGCGCTTTACAAGTCATGCCTCATATTCACCAATTCATACACACATTTATCCACCAAGCTGGCTGTCACCTTGCATAGCTGACATTCATCCACCGACGGTGGTCGGTGGATGAATGTCAGCTATGCAAGGTGACAGCCAGCTTGTCAGGAGCGGTTAGGGTTAGGGTGTCTTGCTCAGGACCAGCAACCTTCCGGTTGTGAGATGACCGCTCCACCTCATGAGCTACTACTGCCGCCAGAAATAATGCAAATGTAGAGATCAGCAGAAGAAGAAGAAGAAGAAGAAGAAGAAGAAGAAGAAGAAGAAGAAGAAGAAGAAGAAGAAGAAGAAGAAGAAGAAGAAGAAGAAGAAGAAGAAGAAGAAGAAGAAGAAGAAGAAGAAGAAGAAGAAGAAGAAGAAGAAGAAGAAGAAGAAGAAGAAAGACGAAAAGTAAGAAAATACAGAAATGCATGAACCTTGAGGCTCCAAACTCTTCTTCTGAAGGTCTAAAGGGGGCCTTTGCTCGCGGGGCCCTCCTCTATTCCCAGGTGTAGGAGCGCAGTGGTAATGGATGGGGGGGGGCATGCAGGTTGAGTGCCGGCATTGTCCCTTTCAAATGCTTTTTGCACCATTCGCCATGTTTATACTGTATCATCCATCAGTAGCTTATTGATATTTTTTATAGTATAACGTTGTATATAGTATAGCATATAGTAGATAGTATAAAGTGTTGTTTATAGTATATAGTATAGTACACATAGTAGGTACTATATATTGTTGTTTAAAGTATATAGTATAGTATATAGTAGGTAGTATATAGTGTTGTTTAAAGTATATAGGTTGTATTGTGTTGTTTATAGTATCGTATAGTGTAGTATTGCATAGTTCAGTAAAGTATAGTATAGTATAATGGTGTACATAGTATAGCATATAGTAGGTAGTATAGTAAAGTGTTGTTTATAGTAAATAGTACACATAGTAGGTAGTTAGTATATAGTGTTGTTTAAAGTTTATAGTATAGTATATAGTAGGTAGTATATAGTGTTGTTTAAAGTATATAGGGTTGTATTGTGTTGTTTATAGTATCGTATAGTGTAGTATTGCATAGTTCAGTAAAGTATAGTATAGTATAATGTTGTATATAGTATAGCATATAGTAGGTAGTATATAGTGGTGTTAATAGTATATAGTATAGTATATAGTGTTGTGTAGTATATAGTGTAGTTTATAGTAGGTAGCATATATAGTGTTGTTTATAGTATATAGTATAGTATATAGTACTACGTAGTATAGTGTTATTTATAGTATAGTTTATAGCGGGTAGTATATAGTGTTTTTAATAGTATAGTATTGTATAGTATAGTATTGCATAGTTCAGTAAAGTATAGTATAGTATTATGTTGTATATAGTATAGTTTAAAGTAGGTAGTATATATAGTGTTGTTTATAGTATATCGTATATAGTAAGTAGTATAGTGTTGTTTATAGTATAGTATTGTATCATATAGTATTGCATAGTTTAGTATAGTATAGTATTGTTGTTGAAATCCATACTGTGGGAGGGAATGGAGAGTAAGCATTCTATTCTACTCCATTGTAAAAACATCTTGAATCTTGCCATTGGTTGCTCAGCCGCTCTCCCCGCCACCAACTGCCCCCGGCCCAGGGGCCGGAGCACAGCTCGGAACACCAAGCGCTGTGATTGACGGAGGTCCGCCGTGCTTGGTTAACCTGCCCTGAACTGAGACCCATCCGCTCTGCTAACTCTCTGTTAGCTCTGTTAGCTCTCTGCAGACACGTCAGGGCTGAGCGGCACACAAGCACCTCGGATTCAACTGACGGAGCAGAACAAGGGCAAAGCAATGGCTTGCTTTGCAAGCACAGCCCTGGGGGTCAGCAAGTGCCAGAGTGGTGACTTTATCATGCTGGTGAGGCTGGTATATCAGGAGCAATACTTGGCAAGAGTAAACTGTCACAAAGAATAAACAGGCTTTTGAATTGAATTGAAATACCTTTTTTTCCCAGAACTTTTTTTTTTTTAGCTGATAGCTTGATAAGGACTGAAATGGTACACCCCCCAGGTGCACATATGCACCTGCAGGTGGATTTGCAAAAGACACATTTATATTGTAGCACTCTCAATTGTTTACCATTTATAACCCTTAAAGTCTGTTAATTTAAATATTATACTAAATAAAATGCAATACATATAATGTTATTGTCTTCAACTGAAGATGGATCATTTTCTGTTATTGTTGTATTCTCTGATAGCTACAGGCATAATTGTAGTGTATAATTTATTGATAACTCCGAATTTATGTTGCGGTTCGCTCCCGTGTGTCAAGAACGTAGAGTTCCTGAATTGCTATCAAACATTCACTTCACTTCCATTGTTGAAACAAAATTGGATGAGAGTCCTCAGGATGCGAATGTTTTGACGTCTCAGTTGCTTCTCTTGTCTGTAAAACTTCGAGCACGTCCGCGGCCTTCAACCCAACTCAAAACCGAGTGGGTGGGTGGGTGATTTGTTTCACATTGTTAAGCCAATTACTGTCTTACTTGACAAAAAAAGTCTATATAGTATTTAATAACACAGCAAAGCCTCCCGTGAAACCATTCGGATGACTAAAAAGTAGGGTAGGTTTAATTATAGGAATTACGGTTGTGGTAATTGTCAGAATGAGAAGGTAAAGATAAATAAATATCGATAATATGAATACATAATTAATATTATGAATAATATTACTTTCTATTATCAAAAGCTCCAGGGAATTGGATGAAAAAATACGACCCCGCAGACACCCAGATCCCCGATAAGCAGGACAGAATTTATGAAACCTAATAAAAATGTCATTTCGTCACTCATTTTTGTAGGACAAAAGGATGATGTCACAGTTTGGACGTGGCTGTGTAGATTCTCATTAGCGAGGCTCTCACTGTTATAAGGCTATGGGGGGTGGGGGGGGGGGGATCAGAGAAGGCAGTGACAGAATGTGAAATGGCTTGTTATCTGGTGCCAGAGAGAGGCGTGTGGGCACCAGATGTTATCTCCATGTGGGTAATGGGTTATCCCATCTCAGGGCACAGATTACTCATCTATTATCCGTCCATCCCTCTCCCCGTCACTTCATCATTGAAGGGATGGGGTGGTATATAGCAGCCACAGAGGTGTTTCCTATCTTTTCACCAACCTGCAGCTGTCAGCTCGGGGTGTCTTCCCCTCTCAAGCACACCATGGCCACACAAAGAGACTCTCGCGGCCCTATTAACCACCCCCTCCCCCCCCTCCCCCCATACCAGCTCTCTCTCTCCCCTCACGTTAACACATCCCCATTCTTCAAAATCCAAAGTGCTTTGCTCACCGTACACATTACCGCCGGTAAGGGGTTGGTGCAACAGTAAGTGGTTGTAAGGATTAAAGATGGTGATAAGATGGTGACCCCCAGCACGTTTACCCGCCCCCTGCCCCCCCCCCCCCCCCCCGCCCCCCCCTCCTCCCATGTAGACGGTTTCGAATCGACCGGCGCACCAACATCACCTTGCCATGGTATTGATTCTCTCATGCAGCACACCACCCCGTATCAGATGGGTTTGTATAAATTGCACATGACAAAGTGGTGAAGCCCCCCCCCCCCCCTCCCCGGGGGTCTCTGGACATCAGAGGAGCGGCGGCAGACTGTCCTTTAAGCCGCAGGCACTTCATTAGCGTGCCTTAAATCCAGCGTTTTGACTCTGCCCTGGGAGGAGCATTTAGCTTGGGCTGTTGGGGATCACTGCTATCAATTCCATTGCTGTGGTAGGAATACCCAAAGAGTATTGGTTGTAGGGGGTGAGGGGGGTGGGGGGGAGGCAGAGTTCTCTAAAGTGCTGTCATTCCCACTGAACATTCGGAAAATCACGAATGTCTGAACTGTTTGCTTCCTCACTGGCAATTTGTTCCATCAACCGGCCATTAAAGCAGAGAGAGAGAGAGAGAGAGAGAGAGAGAGAGAGAGAGAGAGAGAGAGAGAGAGAGAGAGAGAGAGAGAGAGAGAGAGAGAGAGAGAGAGAGAGAGAGAGAGAGAGAGAGAGAGAGAGAGAGAGAGAGAGAGACTGAATTGCACTCTGGCCAGAGAAAGTAAGCAACCGTAGCCTCTGGATTGTTTTAACAAGTCACAACACGTTTCCACGCTAACACACATCACGGTGAGAGGTAGAATTATCCCGCAGGCCTTGAGTTAAGTTAAGAAAGCTCAAGAAAAGCCTGTATATATAGCACTGCCTTCAGTGCCTTCATAGTGTACGACGGAATCAACTATAGCAACTGAAGCCGCCCTGACGGAGATAGAGTTTATAATCAAGTAGATTACTAAATGGATGAAAGCGGCTTCAGCAACACCTCGAGTACGGCGCTTACGCTCCACACCGCTCTGCTGAGCGATGGTCTAAATTAGCATACTCCTTCACAAATGGTGTGCAAGTGATTGCCAAGTGAGCAATTGATGATTATATTGCTACTATGCTATTGACGTATCCTCATTCATCAGTGCTGGGTTAGTTCTGTTGGTACAATTAGATTTCTTATTCACTCGTATTATAGCTTGGGTTGGCAGAACCGTGGACCGAGTGTATTCATTCATTAGTTTGTTTGCAGAAAATAAAGGCAAACGCAAAGCATCTGCCTAATCAATCGTTCAAAACAAAACAAAACAACACGTTGTATGGATTCATTTAATTACCTTTACATAATTTGATGGATGGGCAGTCCAAATCTCTATTATACTGAAAAAGCCTGGTTTGTATTTTATGTACAGTATCTAGCCTTCACTTTAAATAATGATATATCATATATCATATCATTTTAGGTCAGATTAGAGTCAAGATTCAAGATTCAAGATGTTTAATTGCCATTTTCAATGTAATGTCAATTGCAATGTACAATGACAATTCTATACTAAATAATGCCCTAATGCATTCTTCTGCCAAGATGGGCGCGCCCCCCCCCCCATCTCTATTCTTCTGTGAGTGTCTGTTGTCCAAAATGTTAGGGATGGCCACCATTTTGAGAAACCGCAGTAAAAGCTCCATCAAACGGGGTCAATACAAATAGACCGCCATTATGTGTCATTTGAGGGAGGTTGTTTGGTGGGTGGGGGATTCGATAGCATTTGCATTTGGGTAACTCCTTACATCAGTCACTTTCTTTGAATTTTTTATTGTGTATAGTATTGTTATAGTATAGTGTTGTTTATAGTATAGTTAGTATTGTAGTATAGTATAGTATTGCATAGTTTAGTATAGTATAGTATTGTTGATGACATTTGTGCTGCGGGAGTGAATGGGGAGGAAGCATTCAATTGCACTTGTTGCAAACGGCCAGTAAAAAACGTCTTGCATCTTGAATCTTGAACTCCCCAAACACAGCACAGAATTCAATCTGAAATCGCCACACTCGGTGGACCCTCCTCATGTTTCTCCTTCGAGCGGGAGAGCTTGTGCTATCAAGTGAAGAGCGGTTTGTATTGTTATTCATGGCCTGTGGGTCAAGACTTGACTTACATCTTGTAAAAAGCACGCATCTTCCTACTAGAATCAACAGGACTGAGGACGTACGGCGGCGTTTCCAAAAAAAATCGGAATCCATTAGTCACTGCCGTGCACTTTAGCACGAGTTTAGCTCTCTTTATGAAGATTCTCTGACACAGAAAACTATTAGCAATGGTGTGGGCTATTTTATTTATTCATTTCACGGACGAAACAATGTGAAAGATGAAGAGGGATGGGTTCACACTTTGCTGCCTTTATGGACTCAGAGAGAGGAGAATAAGTAGGTCCTCGTGACAGCTGCTCATTGCCAAGCTCAGATCTGCTTCAGTGCCTCAAGCGTGTGTCCTTATATGAACTGTACATTGAAGTAGCACCAGGCATTAAGTCACATCTTTGATCTCTTGGGCCCCCCTCAAACAAAGCTTACTGGATGTCAGATGTCAGAAAAATATCTGGAGTATGAAAACAAACCCCTGAACACTACAGAAAAACCTCCTCTGTTTCTCGAATGACAAAATAAGTACATATCCCGCTTTCTCCATATTCCTCCATGTTTAATCAACTACAATATGTCAAAAACAAACATAAAACAAAACACAAACAAACAGCACGGCAGGTTTACTTGGAGAGAATAAAAGCATAAAAGGGCCTTTATTTAAAATTCAAGTTCTGTTTAACTTGTCTTCGTAGCTGGCTGCCAATATTTTCCCACTTCAAAGAACTGTTTTCATGCCCACTTTATACTGTGACTCACATCAGAGATGAGGAATATAATTGCCATAATGCATAATTCAGTCGTGGGGGGAAGCAGGGTGTGTGGGGGTGTATGATGAGACAAAATCCTTATCTGGGCCTCTTCTTCGAGGTCTAACAGACAGTTGTTTCTTCCTTTTCCATTTCCACAGCTGATGGCTCCTCACCTGGTCTCCTCTGACGCTCGCCAGCACAACAAAGTCGCCCACAACAAAATGAATTCTCCCCGCCTACGTCAGCGATTGCGCGCTACGTGTGGCTATACGGTGGCTATCACAAAGAAGTGTGCGCGCGCGCGCGCACACACACACACACACACACACACACACACACACACACACACACACACACACACACACACACACACACACACACACACACACACACACAAATATCTCTTGATATTTGTTGTGCCATTTTGTTTGTGCCTCACAATGGGTGGCGATGTTTCAAAGACTACGATTAGATCTGACCACAGAATTCAAACGGGAGGGATTTGTATTCTTCTGTGTGTTGTCGAGTCACTCGGCAGGTGATCCTGTCTGCAGATCCCATTGTCACTCACTCTTGTAAACATGGATTCATTATGTTACGAGGCCAGCAGCGCCACACAGACAAAGGGCTGTTTCCCATGCAGGACACACGATGGTTATGTTATTATGACTCAGTGTTCTATGATTTTGTGTTTCGTATGATGTCGTCGTAGACTTGCGTGGGACCCGTGCGTTGGACCCACGTAGCTTTTCTGCCAAAAGTGGCGAAAAACAAGCTCTTGATTGCTGGTGAAAAACCCACCATGCCCGTTAGCGTCGGCTAGTAGGTAGGCGAGGGTAGACCAAAAGTCCACCCTATCGCACACACTATCACACATAACCTTACCTATTAACACATAACCAATGACACGTGATCACAATGATCACATGACCTTACCTATTAACACATAACCAATGACACGTGATCACAATGATCACATGACCTTACCTATTAACACATAACCAATGACACGTGATCACAATGATCACATGACCTTACCTATTAACACATAACCAATGACACGTGATCACAATGATCACATAACCTTACCTATTAACACATAACCAATGACACGTGATCACAATGATCACATGACCTTACCTATTAACACATAACCAGTGACACGTGATCACAATGATCACATGACCTTACCTATTAACACATAACCAATGACACGTGATCACACTATCACACATAACCTTACCTATTAACACATAACCAATGACACGTGATCACAATGATCACATGACCTTACCTATTAACACATAACCAGTGACACGTGATCACAATGATCACATGACCTTACCTATTAACACATAACCAATGACACGTGATCACACTATCACACATAACCTTACCTATTAACACATAACCAATGACACGTGATCACAATGATCACATAACCTTACCTATTAACACATAACCAATGACACGTGATCACAATGATCACATAACCTTACCTATTAACACATAACCAATGACACGTGATCACAATGATCACATGACCTTACCTATTAACACATAACCAATGACACGTGATCACACTATCACACATAACCTTACCTATTAACACATAACCAATGACACGTGATCACAATGATCACATGACCTTACCTATTAACACATAACCAATGACACGTGATCACAATGATCACATGACCTTACCTATTAACACATAACCAATGACACGTGATCACAATGATCACATGACCTTACCTATTACATGCAAAGCACACAAGAGTACATATATATATAAGTGGTTAGGGGACAGGAAAGTCACGACGCATGGGACCAGCAAAGTCCATAAGCTGTAGACGGCAGAGCCTTCGTGTATATAAATATATAACAGCAGTCTGCTGGCCTCACTAAAATGTCACCAGGACACAGGGTTCGAGCAAAGACCTCACAATTTACTTAAAGGGATTTAAAGATAAGGTGTGTGTTCCGTATAAGTTGGCATGCGGGCAGGGCCGATTTTAGACTGGTGGGGCTTTGATTCTCATCTAAAATAACTATTTCTCTATTTTATCTTCTACAATTAGGTTAACCCCTTTTATTCAGGCTTCATCCAAACTGTTAGTTTGAAAGAAAAAGTAGCAAGGAGTGAAAGGACGAATCAGCAAATTGTCCTAGAAACATATCCCAGATCAAATCAACTCCACATCCTGGATGTCTCCCTTTCCCCTAGAGAGTGACCTATACATAATAAACCATTCAATCTTTTTTTGGGGCCAAAGGTCCAATCCTAGAATTGCCCCTTGGCACAGAGCTTGTGCCAAGGGGATTATACTTCTAACGTTCATTGATGGGCTGGGGGTCGCCATCCCATCAATGGGATGGAGACCTATCCTACAAGTTGAGCCAGTCTATCTCTTCCAACAGAGTCAATATACTGCTGGACACCAGGGGTGTGGGGGGGGGGGGGATTAACTTAACTTATATCCCTCATGATGCTACCTCACGCTGACCTCCTCTTCTTCTTTTAAAAACACTGCATTGCTTATCTTGATGAGACACTTGTGGTGGTCCATACACAGTGGGAATAACAAAATATTTCAGAGACGTCTATCTGGGCGTTCTTTGTTCTCCTTGTGATTCAGAAGGAGTCTGAAATCTAAACAAAGACCTCCAAAAGTGTCTTGAATGCCAAACAGGTTGCGGAGGTGCAGGTTGTTCAGCACTGTCTTGGGGAGAGATGGGGAGGGGGAGTGGCTTTCGACATCCAATTAGAATACAGGTGAGTTTTTGACAAAAAAACGTATTACTTATGTTGTAATTTGTTACTTGTTACTTATCACCTGTGGAGCGTCTGGAGTCGGAGAGAGACACAACGGCGAGGGAACACAAGTAAAATTATGACATTTGTGTTACACATTAATAAACAGGTATTAAGAGGTGGCCATAACACACATTTTTTTCAATGTATAATAATTATTATGTTCCTCACGTTCCTCAATTACGTGTATATAGCCGTGGACACATACATATAGATATGTATCACTATGTATGCAGCATGTATCCTTGCCTCGGGAGGGGGTACAACCCCCACAAAAAGTGAAGGCCTATGGCTACAGAACATTGCTAGGGGATCAAACACAGCGGTGAATCAAAGCCCTGCATTAAGCGTGGTTAGCATCCATTTCAGATTGGGCAACGCTTGTCCGAAATCTCCTCTTTTGACATAGAGAATTGTAAGATCTGTAATAAAGTGTAACAGCCAGCAAAGTGTCAGAACTCCTCTAAATCTAAGACCTTAAGAACAAACAAATGCAGGGCCTGCTGCCTTTTAGGAAGGAACCCACAAAAATAAATGAACTTTCCCGCAATTCAACAAAAGATGTTTGTGTGCAAATGAGACGAGGTGAATAGCTCCACTTCTTTCATTCATGTATATATATATATATATATATACACACACACACACACCCACACAGTACCTTAACAAGCTGTGTCCCATGCGCCCCACCCCCCTGTGTCCACAATGTCCCACATCTCTTGACGGTTAAAGGCTGCTGTTTTTTTGTGTTCATTGTGTGTCATTTCAATGCCATACGCTTTAAGCTTTGCACATCAAGGTCCTTCAGAACTCCCCCCCTCCTTCTATGTTATATATATATATATTTATATACACTAGTGGTTCTGCCCGCCCGCTTCTCCCTGGCCATGCATTCTAAGAGTCCCTGTGCCACGTAGCAGCTGTGACAGCCTTCGTCTGGGCCTTTCAGGAAAGTGTCCTGATCTCGCCCTGAATAAGATGCTTTCAATCTGCCCCAGGTGAGGTGGCGGTGCCCCTCACGACCTCCGCACACCCAGGACTCTGAGTCCAAACTTTTTTGCCAGGGAACCAACTTTTGTTTTTGTTCCCGTTCTGGTTCTTTGCTTTAAAAATTCACACAGCCTACTCTCGGTGACGGAACTGTCAGAATCGCATGAATTTGAATCGCTGGGTAGAATTTCTTTATTTTTTGTTGTCGTTGCGCAGTCCATGGACCTATTTACCCCTTTGGTAAAATATTCTAAAACACAATTAAAAGGCTGCTGCACATTATTCTTATGAAGAGGCTTTTCATCTCGTCTGTCTGAAGGCTCTGTGTTGCCATTCACTCACTTTGTCTTACCTTCCGTTACGTCACATTCTAGTTACTTTGTGGTCCTTGTGTGAACTTCGCATTACAGAACCGTGTCTATCGGTAATTCCGCTAGTAGTAATTCACGCTTGAAACTATGAAACACATTTTGAGCCAGAATTGCGTAAAAAAAAAAAAGGTCCCTACACATTAGGTTACTCTGTGAGACGACATGATGAGGACAGGATTGTTTTTCCTCAGACCGCTTGTGGATTTCCTCCAGTGCATCCAAGCATGTTCCACAAGTATAACAAGAATATAGAAAAATAACAACAAACAACACAACACATAGTTGGTAAAAAATATAATTCAAATATCTCGGATGCTTTCTTCTGATGTCATCTTGACCAAGTTCCATGTCATCTTCCACTCGGAGGCTTATAGCAGGCTTTACAGCGGTTGTTCACTATTACATACACACTGTCTTATGCTCTGAACATCGGATACGTGAATCCACCTCATGAAGTCACGAATTTACGAATTTCCACTCACGAAAAGGAAAACACCGATGGGCACTAATGCTGCAATGAAAGTGCATTAAGAAACTGCGCCAATACGGTGGAAACTAGCTGGCTGGAGTCCAACAAACAGGCGTGTGTTTTTTTCCTGCAAAGAATGCAAAAGAAACGGCCATGGAGACAATGAGCTCAGGTCACAAGCCCTGCAAGCAAAGCACTGACTGAGTGAGTGGGACACTTAGTCCAAGCACATACTCATCTGGTCCAACAGATACAAGAGGGTCGGAGGATCTATCTAAATTACACACACACACACACACACACACACACACACACACACACACACACACACACACACACACACACTCAGAGACACGCAAACACTTAGTCCAAGGACCAACTAATTTATCCCAACAGCCACACACAGACAGACACACACACACACACTCAGAGACACGCAAACATGCATGCACACAGACACACACACACACACACACACACACACACACACACTAAGTCCAAGTACAAACTAATTTGTCCCAACAGCCAAACACACACACACACACACACACACACACACACACACACACACACACACACACACACACACACACTTAGTCCAAGGACCAACTATTTTGTCCCAAAAGCCACACACGAATGCACGCAAATGCTTGCACACACTTAGTCCAAGTACTAACTAATTTGTCACACACACACAAACACACACACACACATAAAAACATGTCTCCCCCCCCCCCACCCCAGAGAGAAACAAGAGAGCATAATTCACTCAGAAGGATGAATTGCTCCTCTCAGAGAGCTGCTTCATCACTCGCACAACTTATTTGTGTTCCACGGTGTGAGACGCCATCGCCCGGTGTTAAACACACCGAAAGCGAGAGAGCTCTCCCGGGGGGCCGGCGGGGAGCTCTGCCCCCGATAAATAATTTAGCGCAGATATACATAATGAATGCGCTTCCCCTCAAATGAGCATTGTTTAACAACAGCGCCGGAAGAGAGATAACAGACAAGCCCTTCGGTGAGCTATCGACAGCGAGAAACAGTACGTGGAGCCCCGAGCAGAAGACAAGGGGTCTGCGTACGCCTGTGGGCCCTCTAAGGAGATCAGAGAGGAGCGGGTGAAGGCTGAACCACAGACACAGGCAAGGCAGGGGAAGCTATGACGAAATCAGGCGTGAAGGAAAAATGTGTTCTGGATTTCCTACGTGCCTTTGGGCAGGTATTCACTCCTTCTGTTCTATTATATTTGTTTCGCACGGCTCGCTGACAGAGGTTGTGGGTTCCTTTCCCAAAACCTTCCTTTTGGCTGTTCCGTGCGGAGGTGGTGTGTTCAGGTAGATGGAACACGGGAAAGACCCCCCCCCCCCCCCCCGACCTCCTTAGCGGGATACGGCTCCCCGAAATCAGGGCTCACCATCCGAAACACCCAGCTGCTCATCGGAGCTCAGCTCCGGTTAAATAAAGGTGGACGCGGTGCCACACGCAACCTTTTCCTCACTTTTTTCCCCGAAAGTTAAACTCTCTCAAATCAAAGTATACTGCAGCAATCAGAGATTGAGTGTTGGTTGAGCTATAGGTGGGATCCAGGGAAGATACATACAGATGGAGAGCTGAACCGGGGGCTGTCTAAAAAAAAAGGAAAACCGACTGGCTCGACAGAGGAGAACCACTGCAAGATTCAAACTGTGGAAATGAGGTCACCGTGATTGTCAAAAACTTTTTCTAGAAATAGAGAGAATGTTAGGAGGCAGTTTATCTACTGTTTAGTTGTCCTTGGATACCCCAGGTTTGCATCCCCCCCCCCCCACCACCACCAGGTTGAGGGATAGTTTTTATCCACAGGCAGTGCACCTACTGAACTGCTCGGAGTGCTGCCACTTTCACTTACACTTACATACTTTGCTGGACTTTCTGGACTCATCACAGTCACTACACTGTACTGCACTGTATTCATCATGCTGCTGCACTACTGGCACTTTAAATGCTTTTAAAGATTTTTGCAAAAAAACAAAAAAAATCATGTACATTCAACACATGTACATGTCATTTAAGTCACTTTGCTGCTCTTTTTTGGTTTATTTTATTATATATATAATTTTAATTTTTATGGTGTTGTTTTGGAGATGCATACTGCAGGGGGGAATGGGGTGTAAGCATTCCAATGTACTTGATATTTTGTACAAAATATCAAAAATATCTCTATATCTTGTATCTTGTATCTCTGTAGTACGAAATACCTGTTCAGAGTCATGTAATGTATTTCCGATGTCTTTGAGTAAGATGCGTGGCATGTTTTTAATAGCTCAATGTTCCAGCAAAAGCAGATGGTTAAAGGGGCGCCATCCTATAATTGCTTTTGCTTTTGATCAGTGAAAATGTTTACGGTGCAGGATCCCAGACAATTCACATTTTTCAAAAAAATACATGTACAAATTACATTTCATCGTCTATATTCTTCTAATACTCTTTCGTCTTTTTACTTTGCTCTCCACGTGGTTTGATGGGATACAGCACCTGAAAACAAAAAGAACCTTAAAAACATTGCTTGTTCAAACTAGTCAGCATAATTAATGAAATGAATATTTAACAGCCAATATTATTGATAAGCCTTGAAGGACAGGCTTGGCGCGGTTCAATGTTTCTGTTATTGCCGACATCGCCAATAAAACAACGGAAAGAGGTAATGTTTTTCTGCTACGAGACAAGCGCGGTGTGTGTCGAGCATAACAAATAGACGCTTACATCGATGCCGGGGACATTCACTGCTGTCCGAAGAAGCGCATTAAAGGCGAGTCAGAGCTGGGCTCTCCCTTCGGTCAACAGAGTCCATTCTTACAATGAATACAGCCGTGATGAAATATGCACGCTTAAGCGACAGCGGGACAGTAGAACAAAGCAAACAGACTCTCGTGAGCAACCCAGCCGCCCGTGTGGATTCGCTGCCGCTCTGCACAGAACACAAAAGAACATCATTGGTCAAATATGGTCGGAATGGATTCTATCTGAGGGGCCACAGCCACAGACGGTGTTCCTGTGTAGCTCGGTAGAGGGATAGCATGAGCACTGCAGGGGTATGGGGTTTGAGTCACACCTGGCATAGGCCTACAATACGAAAGAGAAGAAGAAGAAGAAGAAGAAGTAGAAGAAGAAGAAGAAGAAGAAGAAGAAGAAGAAGAAGAAGAAGAAGAAGAAGAAGAAGAAGAAGAAGAAGAAGAAGAAGAAGAAGAAGAAGAAGAAGAAGAAGACGATGAAGAAGGAGAAGAAGAAGAAGGAGTAGAAGGAGAAGAAGAAGAAGAAGAAGAAGGAGATTAGAAGAAGAAGGAGAAGGAGGAGGAGGAAAATGATGCCGGCCTTTCTTCTAGAAATGAATGTTCAAAGTTTTGCTTGGGTTATAGTTTATGGTAAAACTCTTGACAAAGTGTGCTACTTAAAGTGTCGACTCATTACTCTGTGTACTCGTTGTATCGGTACATTATGCAGCGCACCGTGCAAAGTGCGGATGAATTAATAAGATGTTGTCATGGCTTGTTCTGAGTGTTTATCTGAGGATGGGCAGCGCACCCGTTTCCACGGTAGATTGGAGTGCATTATTTGGGTCAAAGCCCCCTCATTAGAGCCAATTACAGCTGCTCCAGGCTTTTCAAAATGTCTTAATTGTGCATTCCTTGATGCCCGGGGAGATCCGGGGATGTTTATAAAACAGGGGGGAAAATACGGAAAAAGAAAAAAGCTAATAAGACCATATAAATAAATATCTAAAATAAATCATCTAAAATACATGTTATCTCCCAATTAGGTGAACCACACTGGAAATTGACATGCCCTCAAAGACTCTCGACAATAACGACCATCACTTGGGGGGGGGTCATGCTGTTCTTCTGGCATCTAATTTGACCTAACGTGATCAGCGTCAGCTTTCAACAGACTTCAACAGGCTTTTAGAATCTAGTCGTAATAGTGATTACTGTAATCTAGTTGATTACCGCACACACATTGTCACATGAAAAAAAATTCTGAAATCTAAATCTGGAGGATTTTGAATCCCTCTCTATTGATCACATACATGTACACACACACAATTAGTTTCTCTGCATTTAACCCATCATTGTATTAGGAGCAGTGGGCAGCTATTTTTTATACAGTGCCTGGGGAGCAGTGTAGGGGTCTGGTGCCTTGCTCAAGGGCACCTCGGCAGTGCCCAGGTGGCAAAATGGCAGCTTTTTCCAGTTCTTCCACTCCATACTTGGTCTGTTCGGGGACTTGAACCGGCAACCCTCCGGTTCCCAAGCCAAGTCCCAACAGATTGACCTAATGCCACCCTTATGACATCGTCACATGACCCGCAGGTCATCAGAAAGCGACAAAAGGCTTTGCGATTTCGGTAGAGAACCCTTTCTTGATTTTGCTGCACACACACCCCGTTGCGGTGGACCCTCTCCCTGCATTATTGTGCAAAGACAGTTTTGTACCTTTGTGAAAGGACCAGGACAGCCACTGTTTTTCTTTTGTTATTTAACGATTGTGTTTGTTTGTCTGTCTGTTTGTTTGTTTGTTTGGACATCCCTGTTCTCCCTGTTTGCTCGCGGGGTCCTGTGCCCCATTATATTGGCATTCAAGGTTTACCCCTAGTCATAGGTTAGGCTAGGCTTTAGGTACGAGACACCCGTGTGTTGAATGTTATATTTCTGGATTATGATTTCATTAAAGGCAGGTTGTTCCCCTCTCTTCTGTACAGCTGACTCTGTAAAGGGTCTGTGCTGACATACTGCCTGCTTTTCCGTGGCGGGACCCGGCACTGTGGAGTGCCGGGTTGAATACACACACCCCTTGTAGTGGTGTGTGTATTCTTCTTCTTCTTCAATCTTGACACTGCATGGTATTTTGTGTGTTTATGTTAGATGTGACGTGTGTCGTGCGTGCTTTTGTTGGTGCCTGCTGTTCCCCTCCTTGTCTCACCACATGTCATCTGGGAAAACGTTGTGCACAAGCAAGACCCCACGTTCTTACCTCGAAGAATGTTAACAGATTTCTTCCTATCTAATTCATTCACTGTCTTGCTTATTCACCTCATGCCTCTGGTTTTTTAAATGGGACTATATATATATATATATATATATAAATACTATGTATATATATATATATACTATGTATATATGGTATATATGGTATATTATATAGATATATATGGTATATATACATATATATATATATATATATATATATATATATATATATATATATATATATATATATATATATATATGTATATATATATATACATAGTATATATATGTATATATATATTATATATATATATATGGTATTTTACTTGGGACTATATATATATACTATATATATATGGTATATATAGATATATATATAGTATTTAAAATGGGACTATATATATATATATATATATATATATATCTACATATATATATATATATATAAGTGAAACTCATCTTTGCACAAAATACATCTCTTGCAAATTGCTTCTGTTCGGGGAAGTAATAGATTCGGCCAAGCGACACACTGCTGGGTATTCTGAGGGCTTGAGGGCTCCAGCTCCCCCCCTGGGAGGTGGCATCGTCTGGACCTGCTACCGCACTCGTTTTCATGGTCTCTGATCCCTTTCTACTCATCTTTCTTGTATAATACCCTCCTATTGCCTTTAAACCACCCGTTTGGCAGGTGGTACCGTTTAACCTTTGCGAACAGTATGTTTAAAGGTCTTAAACCTTAAACATTTTTTATTAATTCAGATGTCATTCTTTCTCTGTTACGCAACACTTTCTCTGTTACAATTGACGGTGACTAAGTCTTAGAACTTATGACTGTGGCTGTGCTGAAGAGCACAGCACTAGTAAGAGTATGTCTACCCATTCGAGAATGAAATGTTGCTCTTTGTGGGTAATAGACATAATGGACACGGGAAACTCCACACTGTGAGGGTGACATTGAGAACACACATATAGAGACACAGTAGCCTGAAAGAGGCACATGGAATCACAGGTCACCCAACAAGCTGGTGTGGCACCTATGAACACACACATCGTGGGTGCCACACATCGCTTCATGTTGCTGCTGTGAATGCAGCAACTGTCCTTGTGAATGAAGCATTCAGGGTCCTTTCTTCATTTTCAGCACTGAAGGTTAGCATCTTCAAGATTCAGGATGTTTTTACTTGCCATATGCCATATGCAAGTACAATGGAATGCTTACTCCCCATTCCCTCCCGCAGTATGAATGTCCTACAATTTAACACTATATGCTATACTATGTACTATACATATACTATACAACATTATACTATAACGATACTGTACACAATAAAAAAAACATTAAAGTGACTGATGGATGATATGTATGTGTTGAATTGTGCAAAAAGCATTTAAAAAGCATTTTAAAGCACCAGTAGTGCATCAGCATCATGAATACAGTGCAGTACCGTGCAAAACAGTGCAGGTAATGAGTCCAGAAAGTATGATAGTGTAATGTAAAAATGGATGACAATGTTGTGATCTAAGTGCTTGTGTGTAAGTAAGAACAATAAATCCCTGTGGTTTTGGGGTTACTTCGTAAGTGAACCATACGATGATACTGACTTTGTCCTTCAACACAACAAGTCACACTCAAAGAAAGTCCATGGGGGCGGAGTTAGTGAAGTGAGAAGGTTGTAGTTAGAGTATGCAATCCCTCAACAGGAATGTGAGACGCTTAACACACACTTTTCTGAAGTCCTGTGATTTCAGAGCCCCGCCACTATACACTATACAGTAGTCTGTAGCCTTTCCATCACTACACTATACATCTCAGCTCCTGTTTTCTTCCCTGTAAGCAGCAGCTGCACGTTAAATAACGTTTATCAAACAGGATTATGCCAACCCATTGGCTACTGGCTGCTGGCTGCTGGTCAGGCTGCGGCCAAAAAGTTCAACGCCTTGTCTCAGAATTGTACATTCATTCAGTTCATTTAGCCAAATCCATGATTTACAGTGTTAAATAATAAATTACAAATAATACACTGAACGTTTTTATTTGCCACGTTTAACAAGTGCAATGGAATGCTCACTTCCCATTCCCTCCCGCAGAATACATTTCCTACAACAATACTATACTATACTAAACTACACAATACTATATTGTACTAAACAATACCATATACAACACTATATACTACTTACTATATACTATACTATATACTTTAAACAAGACTATATACTACCTACTATATACTTTAAACAACACAATACTATAACAATAAAGTGACTGATGGATGATGATGATGATGATGATGATGATGATGATGATGATGATGATGATGATGATGATGATGATGCAGTATATACAAATGTAACAAAGTAAAAAAATGGAAAATGTAAAACAATATGTCCCACTTTCTTGTGGGGCATGGTTGTTTGCTTGCTAAAAACAGTGCTTCACACAGTGTGGATGACAATCAGACACCAGAACAAGACTATAGGCTACCAAAAGACATAATTTCAGGTATGCCTTAAGGTGTGAACATAAGATATGTTTATCAGCTAGGTGAACCAAGCAGGGCTGTGTTATTTGTTTGTTTCTCTGTGGGGGTCCCCTCACATTCAGGCAAAATACATATACTTTACTCTGTCAAGTGGTATGTCCCCTCTTTGGTTTGTGTGTGTGTGTGTGTGTGTGTGTGTGTGTGTGTGTGTGTGTGTGTGTGTGTGTGTGTGTGCTTGTGTGTGTGTGTGTGTGTGTGTGTGCTTGTGTGTGTGTGTGTGTGTGTGTGTGTGTGTGTGCGTTTGGGAGTGCGTGTGCGTGTGTGTGTGCGTGCGTGCATATGCGCGTGCGTGTGTGTGCGTTTGGGAGTGCGTGTGTGTGCGTGTGCGTGTGTGTGTGCGTGCGTGCATATGTGCGTGCGTGTGTGTGTGTGCGTTTGGGAGTGCGTGTGTGTGCGTGTGCGTGTGTATATTCGTTGTTTCATCCATGGGAGTGTGGGTGTATGGTTTAGAAAAAGGCAGGCAAGCAGAAATGCAAAAGAAAAAAATGACTCAACATTTCCGGGGAAATGGAGCATGCTATGTGTGGTGGGTGGGAGGAGGTGAGGGTGTGTGCGCGTGTGTGTGTGCGTGTGTGTGTGCGTGTGCGTGTGTGTGTGTGTGTGCGTGTGTGTGTGGGGGTCCTTCCTCGGTTTTATTGTTTTTTCATTTTTATTAAGAATGCACTCTTTGACACCTGGAGCAGGTCGACCTCATCCTATTACCACCGCACAGACATGGCATTTATTGGAATGAGCGCGGGGGCGGGCAAAGAAGCACAGGCTCCGCCTCCTTTATTGGCAAGGTTAATAAAGCAAGGGCCCCCCCTCCCCCCCCCGGTGGTCATAGAGGGGGGGAGGAGGGGGGGCTGTGGGCCGCTGCATACGGTGATATAGGGGGGCAGCCGGTGTGATGGCAGGTGGCTGAGGAAATGGTGCAGAGTGCAAACATTGGAGGTAATTATGAGGTAATTACCCGGCATCGCCGCCATATGGAAGCCTCCTCATGGACCATATATCTTGGGGAGGGAGGGGGGGGGGCGGTTTACCCCCCACAACAGTTGAGGGGGGGGGGGGGATTACCCGTGTGTGTGTGTGTGTGGGGGGGGGGGGGGGGCTCTTGGCTGGTGATGTTGGTCCTTTTTGAAGCGATATCGGTGACTCTGAACAAGCAGGACACGGGGGGTGGCCCGTGATGGCAGCCGTTGGCAGTGTGCTTCACAACGCCGCAGTCTGCCCAGTTTCCGCAGAGATACATCATTCAGGAGGGGCTCCGTTGTATGTAGATCTGAGTAGCCGAATCGTGAAGCTTGTGAAGTGTAAAATAAATTTTAAAAAAGGTTGGGGGAAATGCGAGGTATTAGGTAAAAGTGGTGGCTAAGACTTCAGCTGTTTCATCGACAGGAGATATGCATGGGGTTATTTATAAGAGCCCCCCAAAAAAATATATAAGAAGAATTAATTACAGAAATTGCTGTTGCCGCAAACAGGGTTGTAAAACGTATGGGTCCGTTCAAAGCTTGCGTCGTCCTGCTATCTCCGTCGCATCTTCTATCTCCCTGTGTGATCGCTACACAGTAAGGTTTGAGCTTCAGCTACATGCATCTGTGTTCACTCCTCGTTATCAATGCTGCAAAGCCAATATCTGAGGCGCTTTAAATACTGTATATGCTTTTCATGCTTTTCATGCCATTATGGACTGGAGCTTGGGATGAAAAAGAGAGGGAATGATGATGTTGCAGGACTGGACCACAGGTGGTTAATTGAACCCGGGTCACTATGTGGTTAGCAAGTTATTCTATACCTATACCATATTTATTAAACCCATATTGTACAAGAAAAGCCAGACACGCATTTGAACAAACTGGTCGCAGCACAGCAGTCTGATAGACGTCACACCGGGATGTGACCCATTTTCAAACTCTCAATTTAGTTGTTGCCGGCAAGCTGCATGCACTTTAGCTGTCAGCGGCGTGCAACTTTTTCTGTGCAAAATGAAGATGCTATTTTGCCAATGCACTCATAATGCATGCCTTCTCACTCCAAGGAAGTGTGTCTTTGTTAAGCGAGAACATTGTTGGAAAAATAGCTTTTGAGACGTCAATGGTGCCTTGTTACATTCCTTTTTTAAGTGAAGAGATGGCAACACAAGTGCTCCTTCATTTGAGGTCTCTGCAGGGCATTATGTGTCTCAAAGGCTGTTTGAATGTTTTTGTGAATGTCCTTGCTTCATCAATTCAACTTTTTCAAGTACATGTGCTCTGTCGACCTGTCTGTGTTGCTTTTCATTGTCATGGTTTTAATACATCTTTGACGTATTTGACAACTTTTTTTAAATAATTGATAAATATTAGACTTTTCAGGTCTGTTTGGTATTTACTTTAACTGTTTCATCTTTACAAATAGTCGACATCTGTGTTGGTTAACATTTCATTACAATCCACTATATTGTTTCATATATGTTTTTGGTTTTTACTATAAAAGTAAATAGTACCTAGGCCTACTGTAATGTTAGAATACTCAATTGCTAGATTTAGTGTTGCATCCTGGCGTAATGTGACCGGCGTTTAAGAACCTTGCCAAACAATCCCTCAAATCCACGTCCCGTCGACCTTGACGTGTATTAATAGAATTAGTAGCTAAAAAAGGCAGGTGGTTTTTTGTTGTTGTCAATAAACGCAGTTTTCCGGTGTGTAACACAGGTACATGTTGGGCCATCGCTTCAGAAGCCTATCACACAAACAATCCCAGAAAATGTTCACAGAAAACACACTCCGTAGCAACGTCGTCGCCGACGAACTGGATGTCAACATGTGAGACGACAAATAAACTGCCTTATATAGGGAGGCTAAATCGACATGTTCACCCAATTTCAGAATTCAGCCTATTGCTACGACGTTGGGCATAAAAGTGGCCCGGCCGAGTCGTAAGCTATTCAGCCGGCAGCCGGAGCTTATGGCACACCCTGCGATAGGAACTGCTAGGTCTTTGATGTTCACACCAGTCACTGTCTGAGAGGCTTGGCGAGAAGCACAGAGGGGGCGGGGAGGATCACATGTATAATTGCTTATCTACACTTGCGTTGCGCTAAAGCCGTTCAACTTAATGGCCGATTTTTCCTTAGATGTTTCGGTAAACAAAAACAAAAAAAAGATCTTAACACACGCATTCAAGCGTCATGCTTATAGTCCCACGCTTCTATTAATACACTGGACTCATGCAGTCGACCCGAGCACAACACGAGATCAAACATATGCCCAACATGCATCCCTACAACAACTTTGTTCGCGTAAAAGCAGGGTTTAAATTGCGAAATTGGCTTAGGTTTCCTGACAAACGTGTAAGCAAAACAAATCAGATACATTCACATATACTACTCTATCTGTAGGTGTGATCTATTGGACAAATATATTCCTCCTCCATGGAAGGTTATCTGCTATCGCTCTGAGTGGAACGTTATTATATCGTAGGCCGAGCATAACACCTACAAGTCTGAGCTTGTGCAATATTTTTTATTACAGCCAATTGGCTACAGAATTCCTCTTGGCTGACATTAATGCACTGTTCAAGTTGTATGGCTTCGTACATTATACATTTGTGTCTGTATTTTACATCCCTCTCTGAGATGTGGGGATTTCTATATGCACATAGCAGCTGCCACAACCTACCCTCGATCAGAGTAAGATAATAGGTTCTGTCTGTTGGAGGAACGCAGCTGACAACAACTAGCATGAGTACTAAAGCTGATCAAAGCCGACTTCCACCGTCGGGAGTGACGACTAGGGGTATATCCCCGAACAACCCCCCATCCAATAATTACACCCATTTTTTTCAGATAAAGACCTTACACGTGTATAACCCTTGGCCAAATGTAATAGGTGTGTGCTAATTTCATTATCATCCAATGTTTAGTTATAAAGCTCCATCTGGTCGAAAAATGTGGAAACAGAGAAGTATTATATGATAATAGGTGACATCCTCAGGTCTTTCATTTGAGCTTAATTGGGGTCAATTGGACAATCGGTTCCAGAAATACCGCTGAAAATGTGTTTTTTATGTTTTAAAACACTTTAAAAAAACCCTAGTGGCGAATGTGAAAATCCATAGGGTCTTCCTCTTTAGGTCATAAATGGATATCCCAAATATGATGATATGAATGAAATTTAATTGTTTTGTTTGAGTTACCACGTTCACACTAAGGGGGAACCTTTCCTTGGGGATATAATAAAGGCAGCTGCAACTCTTCACGCCATTCGTCAATGTAACGTATGTGCGGGAAGACTGGCATTATACTTAAACTTAAAAGTAAACCGTTTACTTAAAAGTAAACCTGAAGACGCCAATTTGAAACCTCCTTTCTGAGTGTTTGGTTGAGAAGGCGAGCCGTAGAATGACCAGCCCCTAAGAGCCCTTATCTAATGACTGAAAGAAAGGGGAAGGGAGGAGTGGAGGCAGATAGTGAAGCATACACTACAACATTATTGATGTGCAGCCATAAAACAGCTGGAGCTCTATTAGCAGTTTAAGAGGTTGCCTCTACTCTCCCGAGACAAAGCAACATTAATGTAAATCTGGAGCTTGGCGAAAAAAGGATTGGTTCGTAGATTTAGTATCTGTAATTTTAGTAAAGAATTTTTTTTTTTAAATTGGAGAACTGATTGAACAACATTGAACTGTTCCCACTGAGAAACATGCATGTCAAGAATCTGCCAAATTATTGTCGCTGTACCGTACTTTGCAATGACAATGTGCAATAACAATAAATTTGAATGTAATCAAATCTAATCTAATCTGCATCCATCATCCATCATCATAATTTTCTGATTTTCGTTAAAGCTGTTACACAATCTTAACGACACATTGCCTGTCCCTCTGTGTAATTGAGTAAATGTAATTGGCTCATCTTATTTCCCACACTATAGGGGCTCATGCAAACCAAGAGCTTCACATTTTCAGTTAGTCTCCAATGAGTTTGAAGAATTTATGAATACAGAGTTCTATTCATGAACTCTGTTATGAAATCTCTTCCACATCATATTTCTTCCATAGCTCCTTATAACAGAGTACACTCTGTAAAGGGTAGGCCTATACAATAGGAAAACCAGAATCTTCATAAAACATTATTATAGGACATTTTGTAAAGTCAAAATGTTAAACAGCAGCTCTCGTTTCTCTCATTCCAACTTGTGTGCGTATGTGTGTGCTGGGCTTGTTATATGCCAGTTATGGAAACTCAACTGTAAACGACTCATACAATGCTGCCGCTAGGCTACTCTGCGGTGAATCTCAATTCAGTATCACATAATGACCTCCCCCATCCTAGCCGCCAGCCTCATGAGCTGTAATAATAGTTTATAGTAATAGTATAATAACTCTGGCCATTGATCAGCGTTGATCTGTATTGACAAGTTATATGGATCATTAACATAGATCAATGACCAGTGATCCAAAGTAACAAATCTTCTCTAATTTCATTCAATTATTTCATCCGGTTGAGTTTTGACTGACCCACATAAAATAAACAATCATTGATCAAACAATATTGTAAAGATTGCGCTTAATCGCCATCCTTTATCGTCTTATCTCTGTATCCACCGTACCGTCGGTTGTAATCCGCCTGTGCCTTGGGTTCCAGTTTAATAAAACCCCAGGACGGCCCGTGACAGTAGGCCTCCCACTAGAGCCATCCATATTGGGTCGACATCTTCTAAATAACTCAAAAGAATACCTTGAATGTCAGCATTATACACTGAGGAGGAGCGAGGATGATGAGGTCCACTGAGGAGTCGCTTTGACTGGCCTGTCATGACCGTAGTTATCCTTCAACATGAACGACGGCGGTGAAAGATGTTTAGTAGAGTCAGGACTTAACTTTGGATATCTCTGGGAAAATGGCATATTTTCTGAAAATATGACATTTATAATTATATAGCCGATGCATAATATAGTAACAGTAGGCGGTAACGCTTCAGATTACAACCCGCAGCGTACCGGAGTTACGGTGTAATTGATTGTACTAACGGTGTACCAGCTATGTACCTGTACTTACTGGTACGTACCAATACTTTTTTTGATGTACTTTTATTTTATGTACTTTTATACTTACTTATGTACGTGTATGTGGGCGGCAGGATAGCTCAGTCTGTTGGGACTTTGCTTGAGAACCGAATAGTTGCCGGTTCAAGTCCCCCGAAACACCTGGGCACTGCCGAGGTGCCCTTGAGCAAGGCACCAGACCCCCTACACTGCTCGCTGGGTGCTGCCCACTGCTCCCAATACTAGGATGGGTTAAATGCCGTGAAACCAATTTCAATGTGTGTGTGTACATATATGTGACCAATATAGAGGCTTCAATCCTCCAGATTTAGATAGGTGGAGATACTGGAGAAGAAGTTATGTATTAAACATTAACAATTCGGGAAATCTTGCAAATAATTTATATTGTCGTTATGTTTGAACTATTAGGTACCTATTCTATTTTTACACGGCATGTATGACCTACTGTACAATAATCCGGACCTTTGGGAGAAACGTCCAGAGAATATATACTATAGTTATTATTGAACTACTGGGTCCCTCTTTTATTATTACAGGGTAGGCCTACAGTGTGACCGCGGAACCGAGTCTATTCTGCGCGTATCAGGGTGGAGGGTGACTTCTGCATCATGACATTTTATTTAAAAAATGACCTTATTCCCAACTTCAAAGGTCCAGGGGACAGTGTATAGTCATGGACTGTCGGCCCCTGAAGACGTGTCTCAGCTGTGGTTCATCAAACTTCATATTGGACGCTGGCTTATGGCCTCGTGGCTCCGCCTTCGATCGGCAGACAGAATGCACCCACCCTAGACGCCACTCAACGACATGTTGACAATTTTGAAGTCGTTAAAATGTTGAAAATCCTCTCCCTGGCAGTTGTGTTCTGCCAGCATTACAGCTCCTCAAGGTGTGGTCATTCTTTTTCTCAGCTGTGTGCACAGCCTCCATTCATAGATAAATAGATAAAACACAAGGTACTCACAGTGCATATGTACGGTTAATATACTCTTCTGACAGCCAACTAACTGCAGTTCGTTCAGTGTTTCGGGCAAGTTCTGGGTAGTAACAGAGTAAGTTAGATACAGTGGTGGGAAAAGTACTGAAAATCGATGAACTACTAACTAAAAGTAACTGAAAATAACCATTTGAGAAAACTACTCAAGTAAAAGTAAAAACTTGGTTAATAAATGATTCTAAAATAAGTGCTAGTTACTTTCCATTTATATTTTTTGGGGTGTATGGGGCCAGTGCAAAATAATGAAAAAAACAGTTGTTGATACAACCGTTTTTAATAAAGTAGATCAGTTAGGCTAATCAAACCTATATGGATAGCCTATACTATAATCTCTCACTCTCTCCGTACTGTTGATGTTTATTTAAATACCCATTTGGATACGGTTTATTGAGAAATCTAATGAATTGCCTATTTTATGACTATGATCTAATTGTAATAATTTCCTGTTGAATAGACAGGGCTAATAAGAGGAGCCTATGAATAGAGCTCACTCAAGCCGCCGGGAGTTAGTTGAGTTAGGGCTGTTCTGTGTTCGACAATGTGTGGACCCAGAGGGACCGGCCACTGTACAGTACCTTGTTTTTTATTTGATTGAGTTTTGAACTGTTAATATTTGACACTGGGTCCTGGTGCTTCTGAGTAAGGTTGTGTCCGCAGACCTGAGGTATCGGGTAGGGGTGTGGTGGAGGAGGGCCCAGGTTATCGATGACTTTGTAGGCAAAGAGTAGTATTTTAAAGTGAATCCTATATTTGACTGGGAGCCAGTGGGGGTTGCGAAGGACCGGAGTTATCTCGGCCGCCGGGTGGAGGAATTGGAGTACACTAGGATGATTTCGAAGTTTCAGATCAGGGTGGACCAGGGGTGACCATTAACTAACAAATAATAGTTGTTTTTCTTAGGTGAAACCAAATGATATGCAGATCAATGAACAGATGCTGGAAGAAACCTGCAGTAATATGGACTATACATCAGTTATTGGTCTTAAATATGCACAAACCCAATGGAAGATCTAATTTAAAATGTTGACCTCTAACCACTTCACATCCTTGTAATTGTAGTCAATGATGCACTTTATGCAACTTTGAGGTTGCATTGCAAAAATAAACAATGTCTCACAGCATTAGATGTGTTGGGGCAACCCAACAAATATTGCAACCCAAGTAATATCTTACTCCATCCAACATCTAGAATCTCAGAGATAGTTCTCAGTTAGATAGTCTACATGCTGAATACTAACTAGCGTTTCGGGCACGTTTCGGAAACTAAATCAAAGACATAGCTCAGGTATCTGAGTGCTGCCACTATCATATCATATCATAACATTGTAATCCATATAACATTACACTATCATACATTTGCTGGACTTTCTGGACTCATGTTATTTTTATAGTGTACAGTATTAGTGTTGTATAGTATAAGTATGGTACATTGTATAGTATATAGTGTTAAATTCATACTGCGTGAGGGAATGGGGAGTAAGCATTGCATTGTGTGCATATGGCAAATAAACACACATTGAATCTTGAATCTATAAGCAATGGTTCATTGCTGTGCAGTTTAACTCTGGGTCTATGGCTGCTGGATGGCTATAACATGACACTAGTGTAGTGGATTTGGGTCACTCCTGAAATAGACAGCCAGCCAAGGGATATAAATCCACTTGGCCTACAACAAGTATGAGACGTTAAGCATGGGAGGTGTGGAGGGGAGAGGGTTAATCATTTCTTCTTGAATAATGGCCATTAGGAGGCATTCGTCCGTCCCCCCTCCCCCATGGTGATTAAGCGCCTTTATTTGATTCACCTGCTAATTTGATCAAAGGGCGAGTGTGAAGAATGCTTTTTACGTCTTGCTTAATTGTGTTCTAAGTGACACCCCTCTGTTGGGCTGCTATTCTGGGCTTGTGAAATGAATGTGTCGGATGTGAAATAATAATATTTTATAAGGAAAGAGCAGAGGGATCTGTGAAAGACTACAATATTGTATTATCCGTCCAACAATGTGTCATGTCAGCCCCCAGTAAAGCCACATCGATCACAAGATCCACCACTGTGAAATCCATCTTTTTCTTTTTTTATAATGTTTTATGGGATTTTGTGCCTTTATGGACAGGCTGGTGAAGCCAGGCAGGGACGTGTGTGAGGGAGTCAGAGGGAGTGATATGTAGCTTAGGCCCACAGCGGCTTGAATCAAGCCTGGGCATATTGCCTACAGAGATCTATCTTTACCTGGGCTTACATTTCAACATGTTACAGTGACAACGGTGGATTTTCCCGCCTCTTGTGACCAGGGAAGTCTATAATGCATCACATACACAGCACCATAATGGTACCATTCATTATAAGACAGTCACTGTGTTACTATTGGCTGTGAGTGTCTCTCGGTGTCTCTGGTTCCTGCTGTCCTTGTTTAAAGGGCTCTCAGTGCCATGGATCCTATGTCATTCTAGTCAAGTCAAGTTAAGTCAATTGTATTTGTATAGCCCTTAATCACAGTTACAATCTCAAAGGGCTTCACAAGCAAATCTTGAGAACGAATGCAGAGTGGGGGATTCCTCCTTCCAGGGATCGTTCAGGAGTGCAATGGTGCCATAAGTGACATAAATAGTAATGTACATTGTAATTTACAAGAAAATACAAATAAAGTACAAATAGTCAAATGAGAAATGATTTGTGTCTGTGGTGCTGGCCGGTATTCTTCAGGTGGGGATCACAGCGGCACACTGGAAAACAGAAGCAGACTACAGTGTGATTAGATGGGGTATGGTGGACAAGTTACATGTGGAGAACCTCTAGTCTAGTACCTATAGACAGCAGGGGTAGACTAACGGGTCAATTTAGCTGCAACGAGAGCTGAGGGGCACTCCTAGGAGCCAAACAACAAAGTACAAAGGTAGGCTTAAAGTTTAGATTTAAATATTTCAACAGAGTCGGTCGGCTTCCCTGGTTACAGGTGGCAGACTGTTCCACAAATAGGGCGCTCAGGAGGAGAACGCTCTATTCCCTGCTGATTTCTATCGGATTGATAGAAGGCCGGCTCATGAAGACCGGAGGGGCAGAGAAGGACAATTGGGAACAAGAAGATCCTTCAGGTATGATTCTGTTCAAAAGAACCCCTCTGCTGTTAGGTCTTGGATATTCCCCAACGGTATTCCATCAGGAAAGTGAACATTTGCGCCTCCTGTGCCCCAAAGTTGTGGAACACCATCCTTTAAAAGAGATTAGCAGGCTCTGTGAGCGTTAATTAAAAAGCAGTTGAACACTAAGGGTTTAGGGTTTAGGGCTATAAGCACTGTATTTTGCAACAACATAGTCATTTATCTGTGTGTGTGTGTGTGTGTGTGTGTGTGTTATGATTGGAGGAGAGGTGCGAATCTTGTTTGACAGAATGATTGGGTGAGATGTCAGAGAAGACACAGGCCGCCGGTGGGTTTCGAGAGGATGGGCCCCACAGAGGCCTTGACTCGCGGGATCACTCGATAAAACACTCTGCCTAAGGAGGTCAGGGGGGGTTGACAAGGTAGGAGTAATCGTTCAGATATATAAGACTGGGTCATCCTCCCCACTCTAGTCTACCTACAGCAGGTCGTCCGCTTCCAGAACGCTGCTGTAAGGGGGGGGGGGGAATTCATGAATAAAAACCCCACGAAATGTAACTTTTACTTGGCTGGATCGCTGGGGATCCTATAAGGGATATTATGAGGACAACATGAATATGAGAATATGTCAGTTTTCATTTGTCATTTCCACCTGATTTAGATGTACGCCAGCATACGGTGATCGTTAGCACTCAGCATGCCTGTGGAATGGCCTTCCTCATCATTTAAAGGCACCACAGACCCTGGTCTCCTTTAAGACAGGCCTAAAAACCTTTTTTATTTAGGAAGGCCGTTTTATGGATGAGTGCTCACAATGTTTTGTAATTTTATTGTGTTTGTTTGTTTATGTAACTTTGTAGCACTCTGAGATAATGATGCAAAGATGCATAGATGCAATATAAATAATATGCATTATTATTATTATCATTATTATTATTAGTACAGGATGTAATCAACGAGTGTGTGCATGGCTCTGTGTGTGTGTGTGGGTGTGTGTGTGTGTGTGTGTGTGTGTGTGTGTGTGTGTGTGTGTGTGTGTGTGTGTGTGTGTGTGTGTGTGTGTGCGTGTGTGTGTGTTTGTGTGTGTACACCAGCATCTGGTGTGGTGCCGTCCAACGCACATCACCACACCAGCACCATCACCACACCAGCACCGTGTCCAATGCAAGGTGTATTCCCCCACCGCTCTATTTGGTTGCAGCCTATTATTTATTCCGATGGCTCCCCTCCCTCCCCAACTGTCTCTCTCCCCCCCCCCACTAACACAGCTTTGAAGGTCATCATCGTCTCACTCTGATAAGGAAGCACAAAGAAAAGTGTGTTCACAAGCAAACGCTTATTCGCCCGTGTGCCATTTCCCACCAATGACGTAGAGTAGAGATGTCATGCCGGTTTAATCCATGTTGCCTGTTGGTTTCACCGTGCTGGAGGGGGATTCCATTATCTTTCTCTGTCAGATTCAAAACGATGTTCATGCAAGGCGTCAGAAAATAACCAACCGATGCATATTGAAACACTTAGGTGAAGAGAGAGCAAAGATAGATCAAGGAATTGTTTGGAAATGGAGTAGAGCACATCGTCCATTACGCATACATCTGTTGTTGTGGCTCTGAACCTATTCCACCCCCCTAAAGGACATTCTTCATTCTGTACAACAGTCACAACTGTCAAGTGGTGGAATATAAACATTATTTTAATCCAAAAATCTCAGCATGGTCCAAAAGGCCACAAAACAAACCTGCAGCTTTGCTGATTTGATTGGGAATCAATACAAAGGGAAATCAATCAAGCAGGCGTTTTCAAAGGGGCTAAACGACGAGTATGACACAGAGCTTTTAACAGGGAGGGTGAGAGGGAGAGGAATTCGATCCTGGTGAGCCAATCACAGATAAATCATATTAGATATATCCAATTATTCGAACCAACATATCCAATTCCCCATACGCATTAATAACCCTAATGACTCTGCCTCTTCATGCTTTCCTCATGTGGCCTGGTGAGACCATACCGACATTGGAAAACATATTGTAATCTGCAAGAAAAGCCTTCCTTGCAGATGTCTGTTTATCCTTTAAACATTGTTATTCAGTCTAGTTCAGATAAAAACTGTTTGAATTGCTACACTTTCCTCGCACCCCCCCCCCCCCCCCCGCCTTTGAATTTGCAATTCGGCAGACTGCAGCGGACCCTTGTGAGTCATGAGCGGACACTCCCTCCCCCCCCCCCCGAGCGCCGATTGGTCCTATCCTTTTCACATTTTTAGAAAAGGCTTTCAACAGGATGGCGGCCAGACCCGCCATCCTGCAGAGAGAAACAGAACGTGAACTTGTTAGACCGGGATGGTCTCACGAGGCTACAACTGATGTACTTTTCAAAGATTTTTTTTTGAAGACCAATTCCAACCACGACCGATCCAATCGCTTCACTAACTTGTCAGAGAAGTGGGACGTTTTCAACAGCACAGGCAGCTGAAAAACGGAAATATCTTTTGATGGGAAAACAGAAGCCATGGCTGTCTCAGTGAAGCCACCCTGGTTGAATTACCTGTGACTCCACAGTGAGCTCTCTGGTGATGAGTGTTAGCTGGTTTTCATACCTGCAGAATAGTGGGCACTGTGTCACACTGTGGAAACCCCCAATAAAATAACCACAATAAAAACGATTCTCGATACCAGAGCCATGGGCTATCTCCAACCGTGTTTAATTTTAGATTTGGAATACGATTTTCAAATCAAATTCATATTCGTGGACGTTTGTCCACAGGATATACACATTATATATTAATATATAGCATATATTTAATTGAAGATTATTCCAAAATCACTATCTGAATCTGAATATACGTGAAAATGTAATCAAATTGCACTTGTCAATGTATGAACACGTTATCAGTTAATGAATTGATTTCCCTATGTCACAATTTCACAATGTCAATTTTAAAGTGATTACATTTCTGCGAGATAACCTTTCCCCAAGATATGATGAAATAACTAATACAACAGCTGTGTTATGCAAAGCCCAGAGGAAGCCCTGTAAGTAAATGCAAAGGGTTTATGAGAAGAAGAAAGCATATGACATAGGTTACTGGACACATTCAATGGTCAATTAAGTAACAGAACCAAAACCTTTGACTCAATCAACACCAGGATGTTTTCTTCTCTAATTTAATTTGTGTTCTGAGGGGACGCCTGGCGGGAAAAGTTTGATGAAAGCTTTGCTGAAGAAGGCATTATGTTACGGGTGGAGAGGAAATGGAGCCAAGCACTTCTGCATTTTTACCATAAACCAAGTCGAGGATTTGGAAGCAGAGGATGGTTTGTATTTTCTAGTTTGATCATATAATTTGAAGCAAAAGTTTACTCTTACCCGACTTACTTTGGACTGAACAATAATAACTTGAATTCAAGCACAGCAAAAAAAACTGTTTTTTGGAACTCTCAAACTTAAAGTAGGAACATTCTAGGCTGCTGCAGTGAAGTGCATCTAAATGTGATTGTTTGTGGAGCCCACGGCCAAGCAAACAGCAAATCAAATCAGGGCCTGTCAAATGGAATCGGCAGGATTTCAAGCCTGCTCTGAAAACTCAGCGGGTTACTGCTACACCAGCCCTCCCACAACCACCCCTCCTTCCAGCCAGCATTGCCCAGCTCCACATGCAGGCCACGGCCATGAGGAACGGGATGTAGTCGATACACACAAGACGGTCGGATTGCATGATTGTCAGTCTGATCCTTTATTTTTGTGATGAAAGGCACGGGAGATATTCATTTAGCTTATTTGTGTCATAGATAGAACACAGAATAAATATGGGAGGGAAAGCATAATATAGAATATAACAAAAAAAGCAGCTGTTGTGGACAATGTCATTGTTATTCTGTGCCAGTGTTGTACTTTCGTAGGCGAGGCTAACAACACAAAGCTTTGATGGAGCAAAATGAAAAAATACAATATTTGTGTAAATATTGCCACATATAACAAATACAATGTTCAATCAATATTGCATCCAGTTGCCTCTGATGATTTACCTTTTACCTTTAAAGTATAAAACCAGGTTTTTTTATTTCGAATTTGGTTACATTGCTTTTTGTAAAACTGTAATATTATATATTATATCAGGAGCAGGGTGCTCAAGGACACCGAAAGTTTTTGCTAGGAGGAGCCGGGGATCAAACCAGCAAGGTTGTGAGGCGACCGCTCTACCTCCTGAGCTATAGAGGAGGTGAAATACACTTTGATACTTTAAATTCCCGGGATGAATGTTCTCTTTTAACTTTGTCTCAGAGGGCCATGTGCTTCTGAACACCCCCGCAACAGAGCACAGCATGATGGGAGATTAAACAGGCACAGCTGAACCTCTTCAGTGCTTAATTGGCTCTGGCCAATTAAACCTGAAGTACATTTTTGAAAAGCTTTTTAGGACTTTTAATTATTAATTAATATCCATCTATTTATCTATCTACGCGTTTGGTTGACGTGACAGGGGAACTACGGAAGAACACGTAGGCAACATGTATAACATTTCCTCTGTAAGCACTTTTAAATTGTTAAATAAATAAAAACGTGTTTTTCTGCAGCTGCAACAACATCCTTAGCAAACGATGTAATGCCTGGAAGGTTGATATTTGCTGATGCTTTGTAGACATAGAACCACGCTAATTAGAAGTGTTGAGAAAAAATAGGCTATTTTGTTGCGAATAGCCGAGAGAAGGGGGAAAAACTAACTCAGTTGTTTTTCTAAACTAACTCAGTACTAAACAAATATAAGCACTTAATTTTGGGCAAGTGTACAGCAAGTACGATGGGAGCAATTGTGAGGAGATGTGCTGTTGTATTGTTTTTACTGAAAGGCACACTTGTGTTGCAGCTCTCTTCTGTAAGCGTGTACATCGATGGCAATCATTAGGGAGGTTATTACTGGAGGTTAGGGTTGTGAGGGTTGCCAAGCAGTACAGCAGCTCCCTAAAATAAAGCACACTCTTAATAAGCCCATGCATCTCTACAGACGCCCACCTAAGACCAAACTAAACTGAACGCTACGCTGAAAAGCATAGGTAGGCATGCATAACAATACATTTCACTGATAAAATAAATAATAATTATTAAAAGAGGTAGGCCAAGTGGCCATTATCAATATTATACCCATTACAAATGTGAGGCAGCTGCTGTAGAGATAACGTCAGCTTGTATGTAAGTCAATTAAATGAATACTTAAAAATGAAAAATGAAAACAGCGAGCAAAGTTGGCGTGAAACAGTGCAAGGGTGTAATAACAGTGTCATTGCCATCTCCACTGTTGGCAAGCAATCCCCATGAAACAAAGTGCTGTAGAGACCAGGAGAAGAAGGTACGGCAGTGCCCTAACCTAACCCTAACAAGGGCCCGCTGTGTGTGGGACTGAGACGACGACTGAGGGCCACTAGAAGCTCGTTCTGCAAACTTTGGCGTGTTTGTAGAAGTAGCATTTGAAACTGCTGCATAACTTTGGTGTCTGTGGAGGATTAGGTAACGCTCAACGCTTCTTCTTGTTGTTCCAGCTCTCATTCTAACCAGTGGGCCGTAGGAGTATACTCAGTGTCGGTGTTAACCCGTAGCCGGCAGGGAGATGGAGAATCCAACAAGTCAAACTTTAAAAGGTAGAGGGCAGCTCAGTTCATACTATTCTTCTTCGTAAAACACAAAAAATATCTTGATTGGAACCCGGGAAGAATTTGGACAAAGGCTTCAAGGTAAAGCTGCGAAAGATAAGAGTTTTGTTCTTGTTCTGATGAAAACAGGCCTCTCTTTATCCAACTACTGAAATTAGTCTCTGATGTTTAAGCATATCCCGTTTTTCGGAGTTCTAGTGAAATCACTTGTTGCCTAAGCAACACCAGCATACAGATAAAGAGACCAGCAGTGCCCCTGCTCTACACCTTCATCAGGCAGGAGTTGTTTAGCTCAATAGAACATTGAAGGTCCCTGTAGACATGTTTTCTACTACTCTATACTATGCGCCGAGGGTTTCTTCAAGATTCAAGATGCAAGATGTTTTTATTTGCCATGTGCAGTAATTGCCCCCTAACTTGCTTAAGTCCTGACATTAATAGCTCTTATCATGTTATATATTCTAGCAAGTGTATATCCTTAATGTTGATAACACGCTCTTATCACAGCTACTACTACAAAATTGTGTTATTCATCTTGTTAATATGAATGCTTGTGAACTGCTCTATTTTTATGTTTGCGTACCTCAGCGTTATGCTATTGTCTACTTCAACAAATGCACTCCTTGTAAGTCGCTTTGGATAAAAGCCAAATGCCAAATGTCCTAAATGTAAATATAAATGTAAATTTAATCAAATGCTAACTCCCCATTCCCTCTCGCAGTATGAATTTACTACAATTGACCACTATATACTATACATTGTACTATACTTATACTATACAAAACTATACTATAACAATACTGTACACAATAAAAAGAACAATGAAGTGACGGATGGAAGATATATACATGTGTTGAATTGTGCAAAAAGCCATTAAAAAAGCATTTTAAAGTGCCAGTAGTGCAGCAGCTTTGTCGCGACTGTGCGACTGGGGGAATAGGAGAAGACTTAGCAAAGCAATTTACGGAGCCACCAGAGATCCTGAGAATCAGCCCATGTTTTCAGATCAAGTAATACCCAACGCCCCCAGAAGGCTTCCCACGCTGTGCGGCTCATTGATCCATGTGGGAGCCCTGGGAGTATATAAAAAGTTAAATAAATCGGCCCAACTCGAGGTAGCAGCTGTCGAGCCGATCGCGGAGGCTGCAATTAGAGGCGAAGGTTGGAGCCTAACCTTTTTGCAACAACGATCATTAGAAGTTTCACTGCAGGACACAATCAAAGTTGTTCTAAAGCAGCTCAGTGGAGCTGCCAGCCAACGGAGCGAAAAACAAATCACAAATCTCATGAAGAATCAACTATCCACGAGCATGTTATGTGTTATTGTGTATTGCTTAGTGTTTTATTGAGAATCTGAAGAACAGATATAAAACAAGATCATATAACAAGGTAAGTGCCATCATGTCACTTATGGCACCCATTGCACACTTAAACCATCCCTTGAAGGAGGGATCCGACACTCTGCGTTCTTCCTTAGGGGGGGGGCTAGGGTTTGGGGGGTGTTGTCGTAAATATGTGGCCTGTGAAGCCCTTTGAAACTGTAACAGAACTATACAAATCAAATTTAGACAAGATGACAATCAAATCAACACTGATATATGATGCTTATATGCGTTGATTATGGCCACCTTGCTATATCTGTTATGAATGTATCTTAAACACACCCTCTCCTGCAACACTTCTTACTTGCAAAATAGGGCCACACATTTACAATCAACATTGCAAACCACCTTATTTCTACAGCGTAGATAGCATAGGCAGCCGTCATCATGGGTTCCAGACCACAATACTAATTAGGGTACAACTCCAAGTGGGATATCCCTTTTGTGCGAACGATTGCTCTGCTGGGCCACTGCAATTATATCTTTTGATTTTACCTTACCTTCCCTCCGTGGAATTGACCTCATTTTGTTTTACTTTCTCTTTATCTTTCGATTCTTGGTCACCATCCACACTTTCCCAGCCTGACTGGGAAAAAGACAAGGGAGGTTTTGGGTAGTTCAAAATAGCCCCACCCGTCTGCAGACACCATTCGGCGCACACATCTGTTATGGCAGAAACACTCGTAGACCACATGGCTCCCAATTACCAACAGTGATTATAGCACCAAATTACATTTCTGCATTGGCAAAAAGCAGGATTAGACTAAATGGTAGTGAACGCATTACACAAACAACCACAATTCAAAGTGAAATGACCCCGTGAGAGAAAGCGGTTAGGCAAGAGGTATTGACCGTTTTCCCGCCATCACTACGCCAAGAATGGGCCTAGTATTCATGACTTTCTAAGCCTCATCTCGCCTGTGGTTTGATTGTGTGGAATGGGGTGGAGAGAGAGCTAGACAGGAATGACTTAAAAGAGAAGGTGATCTGCGACAAGAAAAAGACACTGACACAGGAATATGAATAACTTTTTTACCATAATGTCCAAATCAGTTGTCTGCAGGACTATGTTGGCATCGGTGATGTGTCTGTGGATTGGTTCGTCTCCTCTCCGTCGAACAGGTCCTTCTCAGTAATGCATGGAGATGCGTCCTCCTCCTTGTCTATTTTGGGTCCCCTCTTATTCAAAGTATTATCAAGTATTATAATGACCCCCCTGTCTGGCCCTAGCATTAGCAGCGTTGACAATCTCTAGCCTGGGCGCCTTCGAAAAAAAGAGGCAAGCAACCTAGGTGTTACCGTTTGATGCTCAGGTGACCAAAGTGTTGTAGCCAGTTAACGGAAATCAGGTCCTTCCTTTCCTTAATGCACTTTTATTCTGGTGTCAGCAGGTGACACATCCAAAGACTGCAGGTGATACAAAACGCTGCTGCCAGGATTTTAACATTTTACCGTTAGTTTGTTTTAAAGCCTTGAACTTTTTATTACCTGTTTTTTATTTTTTTATTGTGAAGCTCTTTGTTTTTGAAAGGTGCTATAAAAATAAAGTTCATATTATTATTATTATTATTTCCGTTTTGGAGCCAAAACGTCTCATTGCAGTACTGCACTTTGCATACTTTGTTATGAAAAAAGAACCAAAAGGTGAACCGGCAGAAAAGCATCTTTTAACAAATGTACACGACACTGGCCTTACAGCCGCCACAGAGCTACCATACAATACAGCCCAGAGTCGGGCTTCCCAATCCGCTTTAAGAAACCATCGCCGGCTGTAAAGGCTGTGAAGGAGGACGGGGAGGAGGAGGCTGTGAGTTGGCCCGGGCGTGCTTGCCGCAAGGCAGTTCTCCTGAGCAGCTTGTAATGGATATAATCAGCTATGCGCCTCGGAGAGCACAGGCATCATTTGCGCGAGGCTGGACTGAGGGGTGTGTTACACGCAGACCCTGGTGTTGGCGCCCACTACTACACCATCTAGAAAGTGACGGAAGCGCTGATTGGTCAGGCTACCCTAAAACAGCTTGGACTTGGGCTAGGAAATTACCGGAATGCTTTAAAGAGGAAAATGGTAGTAATCACTTTGGTATCGTTGCCAACACATCTGCCGTGAACGGCGTTGGCCTCTAACTATGATGATCACACGACAGCGGCCATTACATGAGCTCGGTCTGGAGAGCTGGTTTGGGCTATTATCAGCAGGCCGACTCTGCCTTTAGCTTAAGTGGGGGAAATGAATTGCACTACCACTTCTAACCCCCCACACACCTCCATGGATCTGTAGCCGACGGAGAAATTGTCTCAATGAAAGCGTGTCACACAACAGTATTTATACAATGATTTGTTTTTTTCCCCCGGGGACATTTACTTGTCTTTAAATAAAAATAGCGACCAGGGGAGAGAATGTTTGGTTAATGTTACAGAAGGCCATATAGAGAGAAGGCCATATAGAGGACGGTATAACAGGCGAGATAACAGACATAGGCATGCTTGACTTTTTCAGGATTCAAAGCTCTTTACAACTTCTGACTGCACTGAGGTACATTGCTTGGTAATATTTAAGATTAAACAAAAAAGGATTTGGTGCTGCGTTATCGGAGTTCTCGACGATTCGACGACTCGAGTTTGTGACATGATAACCTCACCTCCCTGGATGGAAAGCATTAAAAAAAATGAAGAAAATACACTTGGTATATTTTCTGTTCATTGTTCAGGGTACAAATCCGCAGAGAATCTGTCGTCTTGTATTTCCTTTGGCTCTCACGCAGTTAATAGATAAACATCACTGATCCTTCATCTCTAAAGCTTAAAATGAACAACAACAACCAAAAACATAACAGACACTTTGTATTCCCTGTTCAAGCTGCCCATGGAAATGGCTCTCTTGTCATTCTTTGAAGCCATCTTGGACGCCATGCATGCTAACGGAGGAACCTCCCTATCATCTCCCTTCATCTTTCTGACGCCTCTGAACGAGACTCAAAGGAATACAGAAGGATGTGTCTTTTTCGTTTGGAGGAACTGTTCTGTTTTCCGCAAAATGACATCCGCTTCCTGCAGGAAGAGAAGAGAAAGTCCTTTTTAAAAAAAATGTTTTTCCCATATCTGAAAGTTGATTTGATTTAAGGTCTTCTTTATCTGAAACTTTAGAAGATAAGAGTCTATAATTGACTATAATTGACTATAATCCAAGAACATTTCATGACTCACGGCAAGTGGGGTAACAAGCTCAGCCGTCATGATTCACTCCACACCCAGAGGACTACGACCAGACGATATAACTATATTTAAAAACATTTTATCTACAGGGGGGATGGAAGGTGAACTCTGTTCATAATTGCAGACTGCGAAGATGTAACGCTGCGTGAATATACGCTTACCTGATTGGCTGAAACGGTAGGAGCCATCTGATTGGCTACAGCTAACATCGAAAATATCAAATTATTTTAAAAACATACATTTGTGGATTTCTACTAGATGCATTTGAAATAAAAAAATATGTGTAAATATGTATTCAATTCTGGATTTGTTTTACATACATTCACACATTTGTGAATTAATAATAACACTGATCAGGTGCCACATGTCACATAAATGTCATAGTGAATTATGAAGCAAATGCTCTATCCTTCCATCATTTAAGATTGAAGATGTTTTTATTTGCTATTTGAGACAAGTACAAGGGAATGCCCATTCCCTCCTGAAATTTGAATATCCTACAACAATGCTATGCTAAACTATACAATACTTAGCAATACTATATGGTATACGATGCTATACTATAGGTAGTATATAGTGTTGTTTTGTTGTTCGGTTGTAATGTCTTTGGGTGGTGGTTCTCGATGCTGGTCATTCCTCAAGATGCCATCTGGAAATTAAAATAATCAATATAGCAATCTGGCCGCGTTGATCTTAAGGGATAGCTTTATTAATTGGCAGTTTCTGCCCAGAACCATTGACGTTTGTAATTTGTTTTTTTCATCTAATTGCTTAGCGGGTAATGTCAATTTATTAAATGATTCTTGGGTGCAGATGGTCCTCGATGTGTTCAATTTAAATCCAGTATGAGCGGTGTAAATCAAAACACATTTTTTTTTTTTTTATGGTGTTGTGTTTCGGAAAAGGAACGGTCAACCAGACATCTGTGCACTGAGCGATATCCTGTAAGTCATGTACAAAACTTCTTGGAGCAATTTGGAACTACAGTCAGGGAATGGAGTCAGTTTGTGCTCAAGCGAGTCGCTTCTGGCTCTAATCCGATTCTGTAGCGGCCATAAGGACCGGAATCACTTTGTCAGGTCACTCCCGTCAATGAGGTGTAATTACGGTGATTGTGGACTACTGCTGTCTCTGAAAGGCACATTCAGCCGTAACCACTCTAAATTCACACATCGCTCCCGGATTCTGACAAATAACCGCGTGCGGTGTGTGGTAAAATAAAATATCTCAACTCCGTCTCTCTGATTTACTGAATTATTCATTGTTCCGCAGATGAATAAATCATCTGCGGAATTAGGAATCTATAATGCAGCCAAATGAATCAAATGCAATGAAACCCTTATGAAATTATATGAATGCGGGTAGTTTGATTTAATTAAACCTCAATAAGAGACCTTACATTTACAAAGAATTGGTGAGTGTTAAAGCATGGCTAGAGCCAATTAGTTTAAATCATAGTGTGCGTGCGGGCGTGCAAATGAATGAGTGCGTGCGTGCGTGCGCGCGCGCGTGTGTGTGTATGTGTGTGTGTGTGAATGACTGAGTGAGATCGATGCTTTGACAGCTTTAAGGAAGCAAGTGTGTGTTTCAGGAAGACAAATATGGTCTCCATAGTAGCGGCAGGATTCAGCTGCCTCCCGTCAGCAGGCCTGGAGACGGGGCTTGATGTTTGTGGGAGAGATAGAGAGGAGTATTCAGTGCCGGGTTATTGGTGTTCTCTGCAATTCGATGACTTGAGTTTGATGATGACCTTTCATAATGACCTCGCCCCTGGAAAGCTTAAAAAAAAATATATATATATATATATATATATATATATTTAATACATCCAGAAACAAAGGTGAGGGAGGATCACTGTCTCACAGCCGGATAACCTACCGGCCGGCCTGCCCCTGTGTGTGTGTGTGTGTGTGTGTGTGTGTGTGTGTGTGTGTGTGTGTGTGTGTGTGTGTGTGTGTGTGTGTGTGTGTGTGTGTGTGTGTGTGTGTGTGTTAACCCCCCCGCAGGGGATGGGCAAACACTTACCGGGCCTGTTGCAGGAGGAATTGAGGTCTTCCCCTCCAACGTTATTAATACAAAGTTTGGAAGGTAAAACTAAAAACGCCCAGCGTGTGCCCAGCAGGCACCGCCTCTCCCACTATGGTGCTACAATGTGTAATAAAAAGCGTAGTTTGTTCTCACACATCCGGGTTTTTAACGGCACAGACTCCCTTATCTAGAAAAAAAAATGAGGGCAGGGCTACAGTAAAAGCCGCTATTAAGTTTTTGTGATGCACTTTCTATTACATTTGGGATCAGAAGCCAGCGGGAGCCAATTCAACAGTAAAGACACAGTAACAAAGGTTTGCACTTGTTGTTTTTTTTGACAGACAAATCCTCACTTAGGCTTCCCTACTCCTGAGGCTATGGCTAAACTTAACTGTGCTGTTAATACTTTTTATTTTTATTCAGAATAAGCGATAATAATAGCGGTGGTGCTATGGATAATGTATTTCATTGCACTATTGCAGTTGTACAATAAACTGTTCACCGGCGGTCTTAAACCAGGGGGTCTGCGCAGGTACTGCAGGGGGTCTGCAAAATATTCACATTTTTGTGAATAATTTAATTATAAATATATATATATATATATATATATAAATCAATAAATCAAAGAATCAATAAATATATCTATATATCTATATATCTATATACCCATATATTGCGTAAACTGTGAAGTGACAATAAACTTGACTTGATATCTATGTTGTAGCCATCCATCCATCAATGGTCTACAGCTTACCCAGGGAATTAGTGTACTGCATTTCCCAGGATGCCCCAGGGTTGGGAGGAAGGACACGGGATGACATACGCTTTTACCGAAGATTAGTGGTGTGTGTGTGTGTGTGTGTGTGTGTGTGTGTGTGTGTGTGTGTGTGTGATTAGTTTGTAAACTCATAAGCTGACATGGATCAATCTTGTGCCAACAGCTAAAGAAAGCAATACAAATCGTATCCGCTTTTTTAAAATGATGGGCTTCCTAAAGTAAAAGACCAAAAAATACAGCTTATTAACAATACAGAGGGGAAGAACAGAAGTGAGGAAAGGAGGGAGGAGAGACCCTGATACATTGATTACATGTATGTCTTCATGTCTTATAGCTAAGCATCAATGCGGGATATATTAACTGCTTAATACAGCATTATAAATATATTATTATCCCAGTCAACTGTTGCATTCTACTGGGATAAAATTCAATTAATGTATTAAAAATATATATATAAAGATATATATATATATATATATATATATATAGGGGGTCCCTGCTTGGTTTCTCAATCCACAAAGTGGTCCTTGGGCTGAACACAAACTAATTTAATTAAAACAATTGAATTCTTGTGCCCTGCGGACCCTTTAGATGACACACAGCATCCATTCAGCCGTGGGTTTGTCTGGCAGCATCTCCTGGTCAGGGCCGGCCGGCTCCGCAGACGCCTGGACGGTAGCACTGTACCCGGGGCCACTCCATCGGGCCTTTTATCAAGTGACTCAGTCATCACAAACAACGTGTGAAAGCAGAGAAGCAGAGAAAGCACGCGCCAACAGCATCCGTCTTCTGCGTATTTATTCTCTCTCTGGGAAAATAAGGGGGGGGGGGAGCAAGCAACTCGCACCAAAACAACATCGCTCAACGTTGGGCAATCCATTTTTCCCCTCAAATAAATGTTGAAATGTAGATATAGTTTTCTATAGTGCGAGGATGGAGAGCACGAGAGCAGAGAAAAAGCTTGAGGTTTTTGTTTTTTAGGGGCGGCAGTAGCTCAGTCTGTTAGGACTTGGGCTGGGAACCAGAGAGTCACCGGTTCAAGTCCCCGACACATCTGGGGCACTGCCGAGGTTGAGCTTGAGCAAGGCACCAGACGCCCTACACTGCTCCCCGGGCAGCTGTATATTCAATAGCTGCCCACTGCTCCTAATACTAGGATGGGTTTAATGCAGAGAAACTAATTCCACTGTATGTGACCAATAAAGAGGATTCAATCCTCCAGATTGAGGTTGAGGAGGCTACCTGCAGGGGCTATGTTCTCCCTTATGCCGTAGCTCTGAGGATCAGAGAGCACTAATGTAGGCCAGGAACCTCCCGCCAACCACCACCTCCAACTCCACTCCAACCTCCACCACCTCCTCCTTCTCCTCCACCCGAATCCCATCTGCTCCGGTTCCTTCCCTCCCCCTTTTTTTCTTTTAAGCCTTTTCAACTGCAGTGTTCAAAGGGTGTTCTGATGACTAACACGGCCCACATCTCAGTATCCTTCCCTTGCATCCTCTGTCGGGTTGTGTGTACACCGCTGGTCCACATTAAACCCTATCTAGTGTGTCTTCGGCTCGGTCATGACAACAACTGTGGAACCATCCTGGTTCTGGTATTTCCTGCGGTTGGCATTTCACTGGGGTGGACCAGACCGAAGCCAACTCAAGGTCAACTGTCTATGAAGTTATTATATTTTAAAATGTCTCTGGATTCACTCCGCTGTGATATGGCACAGACTAGACATTAGGCAATTAGGAAAATAATAAACACACAAACACACCCCTAATTATCTACTCTGCCTTTCAACCTGCGTGGGCTACCAAATTCTATTCCGATTCAATTTCAGCAACCAGCTAGTCCCAAGTGAGTGTGGCACAAAACAAGGGTCATTGTACCGCGGTACGTCTCTGTGGACAGTTTGGGCAGGCTTAAGACAGCGTAGCTCCACTTCTCAGCAGCGGGGGCGGGGGCGGTGGTGTCTACCCCCCCTGCCCCCCCCCCCCCCCCCCCCCCGACCCAAATACATCCGCAGGAGTTTCCTTCTCCGGGGAAGAAGATGCTGAACGGCGATGCTGCTGGCTCACGGAGCTCGGTGAGCACGACTCGGATAGCGGATAGGCATTCAAAGACACGAGTGAAGCTGCTCCTGCAATGCGGATGCTTGTGTGTTACAGGGCCTCATTAGATTAGATTAGATTAGGGTCATCACAGGGTACGTGTGTTGTCTTCTTCATCAGGCAGAGGACGGTGAGCAACCATTTGGGGCGCAGTTTGCGGCCGATGTTGGCCGATGTTGATTCAGTTTGGTGCTACTTCTCCAGAACACATGTTTAGGGAGGAGGGGGCAGGAGAAGATTAATTCTGGCCATAAGGAAGGAAGAACAGCTCCACTGCACATCCAGACCACCTGTAATTACGAATTAAATTACGAAATACGTAGTATTTTCTCATGTACTTCCTTGGCCTGATTAAAATGCATGGTCCTGCATGTGGGCTCCGTGTATACTAAGAGCAATTATGGTTCCTGAAGTGTATTGTCCTCTATGATGAGTGTTTCTGGGCAACGTCAGCCGTGGAGCCTCGTGTCAATGCAAGTCGATAATGAACCATATCTGGTAAAGACATACAAAGGAGCCTATGCCAATTATGCATGGGGCATAATAAATGTGTTCCGGTAATGCGCCTATTTCAGGGGCAGAGTACACATTTGTACATTTTTATAGTGGCTATATATATATATATATATATATCCCCTGATGACAAAATGCTTGTCTTTGATGCTGGAAGCAGAAAAACAGCATTGCTTTTATTGGCCTCAGCCTTGGGTCTGCACGTAATTAATTACAATCTGAAAGGTCAGACACAGGTTATTAGGTAACACACTTCAGAGACTTGGTCCAAATGAGAAGAAATGAGAGAAAACTAACAACAACAAAAAACATAGCTGAAAACAAATCACACATGGATTTTTTGTTTTGCCCGACTCGGGTCACGGGAGTTTTACTTTATAAATTGAATGACGCTCCCCCCCCCCCCCCCCCCACACACACACACACACACACCCTCCACCCCCCCCAGGACGATTTCCTGACATTTGTCTGACAACACTTGTCTGACATTTATGTCCACCACCCTTGTGGACCAGGAAGAAGGGTATTGAAACCCCAGCGCTGCACAGAGTATCTGCTCTCGTGTCCTCCACTCTGTGGCCACATAAAGACGAACACTAATTTTACCTTTGGGATCAATTACGTTTATCTTATCTCATCAAGTTCAACCTCTTTGTCTTTGTCCGTCCGTCCCCCCCCCCCCCCACCTCAGCCTCTAATTCTGTTTTACACCGAGAGGACATCAGTGTGGGCTGTTAGCCTCGGCCTTACTTAAGTCCAACATAATGGCCCACGTTAGTACCTGGGCGGTATTGATGGAATATGTACAAATGTGTACCAACCCTTTGCTTGGTCTGTACAGATTGTAAGCTTCTTCTTACTTATAATGGTTTACAATTGGCTTTTAAGATCGCCGCGTCTCTCGAATGAAGCCGATAGATACTGATGTCTTTGATCATTGCATAGGATACAAAGAGAGACAGACGGACACATTTCATGGTAGATTTGCAATCGATATATATATATGTGGCTTAGTTAATAAAATAGGGCTCTTTGTTTTCAGACAGTAACGATATTGCCTTACTAAGTGTGGCAAGTGCCCCTGGCTGATTAATAGTAGTTTACTGACTGACAAAAGAGATTACATTTTAAACCTCAACCACCCTGCAGTATAGTTATAGTTGTGCTATGCAGCTTTAGAATTGATTTAGTAGTCAATTACTCACTAAGAAAATCACAATTGACTGTAAAAGTGAGCTATTCAACATTGAGTATATATATATATATATATATATATATATATATATATATTGTAAATGGACTGCATTTATAAAGCGTTTTTATCCAAAGCGCTTTACAAGTCATGCCTCACATTCACCCGTTCATACACACATTCAACCACCAGGACGTGGGGAGCAGTTAGGGGTCAGGGTGCCTTGCAAAAGGACACCTCGACAGTTCTTCTAGGACGACGAGCCGGGGGATCGAACCAGCAACCTTCCGGTTGTCAGACGACCGTTCTACCTCCTGAGCTACTTATGGCCCAATATATACATATATATACATACGTATATATGGTAAATGGACTGCATTTATCTAGCGCTTTAATTACAAGTCATGCCTCACATTCACCCATTCATCTACCAGTACATCGGGAGCAGTTATTGTGTCTTGCTCAAGGACATCTCGACAGGAGAAACCGGTCAACAACCTCCCAACAGATGACCGCTGAGCTACTTATGGCCCCATATATATATACATACAAATATACTGTGTATATATATATATATATATATATATATATATATATATACACATATATATATATATATACACACACACACACCACACACACACACAGGTATATATTTGTATATATATAGATATATATATATCTATATATATATATCTATATATATATATAGATATATATAAACACTTTTTCGGGATGAAATAACATGGATGAATGTGATATGATATATTTTTTTCATTTTGCATAAAGAGGTGAAGATCCTAACAGCCCATCAGCCAAAGCATTACTCTCTGATTAAAGCAGTACGATGATGTTGATAACCAAAAAAAAAGGGGGGGGGGGGGTAGCTACTTCCTGAGTTAGTTTGCATTCAGGCCAGTTGTATTATAGCCATTAGAGATTGGCATCCTCCAGGGACAATGCACCAGAGTCGCCCTGCATAGAAATCATCAGAAGCAGGGAGCTGGGAAAGCATAGGAGAAGTGCAAACAGAGGACTTGTCAAGGATGTCCTCCGCTCAGATGTTCTTGAAATGAAATGACTATGAATGAGTAGGGATTCATGAGGATCAACAAAAGCATTGCTTTTAATCAAAGAAGCCACACACATAGATGGATGGATGGATGGATGGATGGAGAGAGGACTAATGCCATTTTTACAGCCACTGTTATGTTTTACATGAGCAATCAGAAATTATTTGGCTAGGTGCTTGATTGCATGGGCTGTTAAAACATCCAGTATTTGAGCCTTGTCCAGAACTGTTAGCAAAAGCCATTTTGGTAATACATGCTGCTTGATGAGGCCTGGTCTATCATATTATTATTAATGAGAAAGTGTCACAGAAGACAATTTGTGGTTCACCAGAACGTGTTGGTAGCTTCATTTTAAAATCAGTGGACATAATCAGCGTCCACCTGGTGTCAGTACAGAAGGACAGCGGAATGATGGACTCTTTGTAAATATGAGGTAACCGCATTGGGTAAAACTGTCAAATGATCCACAAAACCTTCAGACACATTGTTGTTTGTTTGATGAATTATCGATGTCCACCGAGTCTTCCATTGGTGTAATGTGTTTCGGCAAAAGTGTATTTTCCCATGCAGGGCTCGAAAGTCGGTATTTAAAACCCAAAGTGAAAGCCTTCAGCCCTGCGGGCTTCAAAACATTCACAACTCAGTTTTGCCTTACTTTCACCGCCTCACCGTACCAGAGAGACAGGATTGATCATCCACGCTGACTGTCAGATGTGTCAGGCATTGACCTTGACGGTTTCTTCTAATTGCCTGAGATTGTTGCACTCGTGTTGTTGCTGCATGGAATGGAAAAAAAAACACGCCGGTGTGCCTCTAACGTCAAAGGCGTCACCTTCCTCTCCAAATACCCCTCGACACACTTTTCATTTTCTCCATTTCAAACCACCGTCATCCAACCTCTAAAGCCCTATATGCTCCGTGACATCAGACTCGGCGAGCACCGCTTTAAGTGAAGTATCCTTTACGAGAATACTTCACATCCTTATCTGCCCCCGACCCGTTCCCCCCCCCCTCCCTCCCTCCTCCTCCCTCTTATCTCCCCCTCTCCCGATTCAGACAAGACACACTGGCTCTCAAACCTGCGCTCCAGTCCCCACGCCTCCCAGAAGGGGGAGTCCCCCGTCCCCCCCCCACCCTGCCTCCCCCCCTGTTTAGGGAAGCTTTAATACCCCCCATTTGTTTTCCTCCGGGTAAATCGATAGACACAGGGTTACCCACTAATGTGATTTATGGGTCCCATTTCCGCTGTTATGCTTGATGTACAAGTCGTCTTTGGGTGATGTAAATACCCCCAATCCCTTTTCAACTGGCTGACACCGGTCGTGTCATTCAGTGTGCTCATTCATTTGTGTTTGTCTTGTGTTTTCTTCGTTGTTGTTGTTGTGGTTGTCTGTAACGTATATGCCCGTAGTGCCAGCCCATTTAAAATGTAAAATATGCTGATGACTCTAGGTGGTGCTTCTAATTACCAGGTACTTCTCTGTCAACTCGATATGGAACAACACGATGAAATTAATGGTGCATGCATTCTGACTCCATACCATCAGCAGACGGCGGAGAACTAAATTAAATGCGCCTCTTTATGCACTCGTGCGCACACTTGATTATATCACTACCTGCAGGCTGCATAGTGCAGCCTGCCCCTGACCTTTTACAGAAATAACCATAAACAGGGCAAAATTGCACGACAACCTTGTGCACGGCGGTCCCAGTGTTTCCTCAGTGCGACAACAACAGCGAACACAAGAGCACTGGGCTCTAAAAGGGAGTTTCAAACGGAACATGGCGCTTATTTCATTCCATTTCATGCATCAAGAGCATACGAGACAATATGCAGATTCGAAAAAACTAAATTATGATACGGAAGCAAATAAAAAGTGTACATTGATAAGGGTTACCGGTGGCAATAAACCAAAACCCCCCCAAAAAAAATTCCGGGGCGATTATTTCGCCTGCAAAACGAGAACATCCAACTTCTGCATGTCAGCATTTTTTTTGTGCACAGTTGCCTGTTTCTTGATGTCGGATCAAGGCTTCGATGCTTCACCCTGCAGCGTCAAACCAAATGATTCACATCTTTACACAATACTAAATGGAACACATTATGTTATTAATCAAACAAAAACATCTAGTTGTTGTTGTTGTTGTTGTTGTTGTTATTGTTGTTCCACGTGTTCACTCGCCTACCTTCACCTTTAGCTTGGGTGTGCGTGTTGTTGTTGTGCAGGACATACCACGGAATGATCCAACTGCCTTTCAACCAATTTGAAAAGCACAAAAATAAGTTAAAAAAAACACCCACAGTCAACTATGTATCATGCATCTGCAGAGAATGGGGTGTTTTTTTTCAGGTCATTTTCCGTTGTATACGATACGGTTGGGAGTGGTTCCATTAGGTTGTAGGGGGTTTTGAAGTGGCAAAGCGGTGCGAGCGAGGGAGTTAGCCAGGGGCCCTTACCGGGGCCAAGGACAAAGGCGTGGTAAACAGTGAGCAGGCAGAGGGCGGGAGAGGATGAGGTCGAAGTAATAAGACACAGTGCCACACATCTCCATTTTTAAAGGCCTTGGGAAAGTCTCTGTTGGCTGAGGCAGAAAGTGTCCCTGATGAATTCATTGGGGAATTCAAGGGCAACCAACTCTGGGACAAACTTATGTTGCCAGTGTGGTCCTTTTCCTGGATGACACAGATACTATGCTTTAGAGCCAGCGCAATGTTCCTTAAGTGTATGCATGTGAATAATGATATTTACATAATTAACATAATAATGAACAGTGTGTAGCATGTTAAAACAATCTTAAAAACATTCACTGAATGAAAAACAAATGGGACAGACCCCGAGGTTAACTCCAATTCCAACTCAAACAACTTAAAAAAACAAATCCCACATCTGGGAGGACACTCCCTCTGTGTGAAACGGACAACTTAAGTCACATTTTGAAAACGGCCCTGGTAATGGTAATAATGACACTAAGGGCCCCCTTTAAAGTACTGGGGATGTTACGACATTGCAGGCTACGCTTTACATCACGAAGGGCATATAAATAAGAACATCAATAATAAATAGGCAGATACCTCATGGGAGCCAAGCGCGTACAGGCGGAAGGCCCATATGGATCCTGTATTAATGTACCCTTCCTGTGGTTGGGGGGGGGGGGGGGGGGGGGGTAATTAGTAAAGCGGGTCTTCAGCTCATCTAAATGTGCTTTGTCTGCATTGCAACACACCCCTCACTAGTTATTTCTGTACATGAGGAACTGATGCAAGGAGCGGCTAAAGGTGGACTGCAGCATCTAGCGGGGGGAACCTTTGAAGGGAATACATGACTAGGAATCCAATAGCCAGTGCCCCGGTCACGCCTCTGCAAACCACTGCCTCCATGGTTCTCTTTCTTTTTTCTTTCACACAGTTGATATTTAAATAGGCCCTCGGTTACAGTTCACAATGTGTACAACTGACTTTAGGAGCAAATTGTATTTCGCTAAAAAAATAATAAACCCTCTCCCGACTACATAAAAAAAGCTGCAAATCAAGCTGTGTTGAAATATTGATATTCTGGAAAGGAATCACAGTTTTTACCGATGGCGTCATTGAGACCGTGAATCATACTTTTCCTTTTAATAAATATTGCGGAAACGGAGTCAACTGCGGTATCACGAGGCAAGGGCACACCGTGCAATGTTTCACTTTCCGCTGCTCCCCTGCCAGTCACGGAGCTTCTGCCATGATGACAATAACCTGATAAGACGTCATAAACGTCCATGATGGCAGCTGTCAGCGTTTGGCAGCTACTCCAACAGCCCAATCTGTTCAAGGTGGCAAAAAGGGCCAAATCTACATGAATGAATAAGAGATTTGTGCTTAAAAAATCCCACAGCACAACTGTGATGATACAGAAGCTATTTTGTTCCAAGGGGAATGGATTAGCAGTAATTAGCCCACACCCAGCAGTTGAGTAGACAATGGGAATTTTTCCTCAGATGTCGGCAGTTAGCCCTTTTTTCGTCAATATAAACATCTGAGTAAATCCTCCCTTTCCACCCAAGAATAAACACATCAATCAGGAGGGGGGGGGGGGGGGGGGAGGAACACACGGCCTGCCACTACCCACCCCAAAAGCACTGCTTCTGTTACCGTTACGTACTTTTTCCATTGTACTCTGTTGCTCTCTCCCTCTCTCTCGTTTCCCCCCTTCCCATCGACCCCTCCCCATCTCCCTCCCTGTGTGCTCGGTCCCTGGTCTCCTCGTTCTCCACTATCTCGGTGGATCAATAGAGAGGGCTCTCCTGTCAGAGGCAGCTGCTGTTGCTTCATCTCCCTCCCTAATCTCCAGCTCAGCGGCAGACACACAGCCTGCCGGGAGACATGCTCTTCTCCATCCCCCCCCCTCCCTTGGATGTGCTGTCCACCCCTTTTTTCATTGTTTTATTATTTTATGTATCTTTATTTTTCAACTCGGCAAAAACCCATCTTTGCAACGTGGTGGAAGATGGAGAAGTTACAGGGTTACGTTTCACTGGCTTCAACCTGTGAAACAAGCGTGGCACAGAGTTGTTCGGAGCCAACAGCGCCAAAATAACAGAGGGGGGAATTAACAGAAAGACAACAAACAGACACACGTTAGAAGCAATCAAGGAGAAAGTGAGCGAGAGAAGTTGCGCTTTATTCAGAGCGGCAAAATGCTGGCTGCTTTCCCTCCACTCTCCCTGCCTGCCTCCCCTTCCTTCCCCCATCCTCTGGATAAGTGCTCTGCTCCCCCCACCCCTCTCTACCCCGTCTCTCTTCTCTCCTCCTCTCTCTCTCCCCCGTCTCCCCCGTCTCTCTCTCTCTCTCTCTCTCTCTCTCTCTCTCTCTCTCTCTCTCTCTCTCTCTCTCTCTCTCTCTCTCTCTCTCTCTCTCTCTCTCTCTCTCTCTCTCTCTCTCTCTCTCTCTCTCTCTCTCTCTCTCTCTCTCTCTCTCTCTCTGCAGCTGGTCGACTGAGCGTCACCAACTGCAAGTGCCTTTACTTGAGCAGCGGAGGGGAAGGGAGAGAGGAAGCAAGACAGGGCGCAGGAAGTGACCGAGGGAGAGAGAGAGAAGGAAAGACAAGAGGGAAAGCCACAATCTCAAGAGTCTGCCTCAAGCACCACGAGAGGTGGACCTCTGACTTCGCGGAAAGTGCAGCGGAGGGAGCGGAGACGGAGCTCGGGGAGAGCCGCCGTGGTTCTGTTAGGAGGAGGAGACGCAGGAGTGACCAGTGCCGCTGCTTCTATCGCTGCTGGCAGAGGCTCCTGAGCAGGAGAGAGAGACACAGAGAGACTGAGAGAGAGAGAGAGAAAAAGAGAGAGAGAGAATAATGCAACAGAAATGATTTCAGAAGGGGGGCAGCCTTTTACAACGATCCGAGGAGACAGCTGAAACCTTCACACACACTTGCACACACAGACAGACACACACAGTCTCACACACAGTCACACACACACACACACACACAGTATAAACCATGTGCACGCACATGCTCATACATTGAACACATACACACGTGTATCCACATACACCCGATAGAGCGCAGACACACGTGCATTCAAAAGATTCTCTCATTATTGCTTGTTATCGTTTCATTTTTTTCTTTTACGCACAGACAGACCCACACAGAGAACAAGAGAAGAAGACACGGAACACCAAATGCTGCATTTCCTTGCAGGTGGATATCTGCGGACGGAGGAGAAAACTTCCAAGTAGGAATACCTAATTCAGTTTTCTCTGCGGGACCAAATGCAGAGAGATTTTCTTCTCCCTCCTCAAAATAACTTTACCACTTGGCGGATTCCAGGAGTTGGGGTTTAAGACCGCTTTGTCGAGCACAACACTAAATAACCTCTATTCTCTGCTGCGGAAAATTGAAAGTGGGTCTTTGTCGCCATTAATACCCTCGCTCTGAACCAGTCTGAGCGGTAAGTGGATTATATTTGGGGCAATCGTGTTTTTTTTTTTCGGATTCCACTTTAGCATGCAGGAATTCTTCTTCCCCGGCTGGATTTACGTCTGTCAGAGAGGAGAGGATCCCGTGCCCTCTCCCACCTTCTCTGCCGTGGATTACAGATGGGCTTTGTGATTTCCCAGCGCAGCCCCATGGATGATCTCTCATCGCTCACCGTCTTTACCGCCAAGTACAAAGAGTGGACACAAGTGAGTATTCAGCATGGTTTGTTTTTGTGTGCCTTCCCTTTCTTCTCCAAAGCATGAGCTGGGATGAGAACAATGGTGTTGAAAAAGAGGGGCAGAAATTAGAATTGGATTTGCGGGGTTAAATAAACGGCTGAATTACATTTTGAAACAAATTGTACCAAAAAAATGTAAAGTAAAGTGACTGGTCAAGCTGTGTATGTGGCACGTTGCATTGAATTTAATCTCTGTATTAGGCTATAAGACTATTATTATCAATATTATTATTATTATTATTATTATTATTTTAAGACTGTCTACTGTTGGATTTATTTGACTAAATCAGAGTTACTGTGTGCTCAGCAGGTGGCTTGGGTGCGAGCTGAGATAGGTTGAAGTGATCTGTGTCAATCCTATTAGTGCATCCTGAACACCAGCCAAGGCAGAAGTAATGGAGAGGCACACCACTAACTGATCAGCCCCTCCGCTGGACAAACGACACACTCTGACCTTGGAAGAGAAAACCCTCGAGCTCAGATCAGCTCCCCACCACCCCCCACCCCTCCCCTGCTTCCCCCCACGCAAGGATGGTACCGCCACCCCCCACCAACAAGCCCCACGTGTGCCTGTCCACCATCCTGATCATGAGCAGCATGGCACTGATCGACGCCTACCTGGTGGAGCAGAACCACGGCCCGCGGAAGATCGGCGTCTGCATCATGGTGATCGTGGGGGACATCTGCTTCCTCATCGTGCTGCGCTACGTGGCCGTGTGGGTGGGCGCCGAGGTGCGCACCGCCAAGCGGGGCTACGCCATGATCCTCTGGTTCCTCTACATCTTCGTGCTGGAGATCAAGGTCTACTTCGTGTACCAGAACTACAAGGCGGACCGGAAGAGCCTGGACGCACTGGCCAGGAAGGCTCTGACACTGCTGCTGTCCATCTGCATCCCCGTGGTGTTTGTGGTGCTGGTGGCCATCGACCACATGGAGTACGTCCGGGCCTTCAAGAAACGGGAGGAGATCCGCAACCGTCTGTTCTGGGTGGTGGTGGACCTGCTGGACATACTGGACATCCAAGCCAACCTGTGGGAGCCCCAGAAGAAAGGGCTTCCTCTGTGGGCGGAGGGCTTGATGTTCTTCTACTGCTACATCCTGCTGCTGGTGTTGCCCTGCGTGTCCCTGAGCGAGATCAGCATGCAGGGCATCAACATCGTGCCCCACAAGATGCTGCTGTACCCCATCCTCAGCATGGTCACCATCAACATCATCACCCTGTTCATCCGCGGGGGCAACATGATCCTCTACAGGGACGCCCGGGTCTCGGGGATCCTCATAGGCAAGAACGTCCTGGCCATCATACTGAAGACCTGCAGCTTCGTGCAGTACAAGAGACAGATGCAGAGCGCGCCGCCTGCCTTTTCTGCGGAGCTGCAGAAGAACTTGGTGGCCCACGCACGGCCCTCTCCCACCCCGCCCCAAGTGGCGATGCAGGACCTGACCACCCTCCCGGAGGTGACCACCAGCTGTGAGCACACATGACAGAATGAGGCGGACGCGTGGCCAGACGGCCGCGCGCCACCGCCACCCTCGGGAGGACAATCAGGGCACAGGGGTCCACTGTGGCGCAAGGAGAACATCTTAAAGTACACAATAGATCCGGATCCCCATTGATGCCCATTAATGGCACACATGACAATGCAGCGGCTTTAGGGGCCAGGAGCAGTGACATACCAAAAGCTGTCATGGTGCAAATTACAAAAATATGTTGTGACTTTGTTCAAACATTTACCCCCTGTGAATTGAGTTGATGTGTATTTTTGATAATTACAACAACAACAAAAAAACACACAAAAATAAAAAACACAAACAGGAAGCCACAAGGCTAGAGTATATTTTTCAACTGTGTGTATTGCATTGTAAGCATAAACGAAAAGGGTTTGTATGTAATGTGCTTTCTTTATGCTCAAACTCTGTTTTCAGTAGCTGAAGGCTTTAAAACATTAAAATATGAAGAAAAGAAAGAAAAAAAAACTGACGGCAAGGTAAAGTGACAAACCGTAAAACATTCAGAAAATAAGCGATGCTTTCTCATGAAGGAAAATGTATTTTATATGTAAATCTTTGATAAAGTATTGTGTACAAGAACGCTTTCTTCGTGTTTTACTGTGAGCAAAGAGATTGCTGGTTGAACAATGGACTGATGATTAAAATGTATACTTCATATCCATTTGACGGGGAGGACTCAACATTACCTTTGATTGCAAAGAAAAATAACCAATGATTTTCCACTCTGCTCTAATGCATAATTGCAGGCTAATCTAATTGCTAAAGTGGTGCATCTGTGGCCCCAACATTCTGTCCAGACTACTTATTTTGAGCTTGATAAATGACGAGGGAAATGGAAGTGACGCATCAGAGATAAACTTTCACTCCCCTTGCTAGCGCTGTGTAACGTTGGCTGCCGTGTTAAATGACTGCAACGGGAAGATATGTCAGACTATGAATCTATGGGCTCCCCGTATGCCGCTATGGGCACTGCAGATGAATAAATTATTCCTGCATAAAGGGAGAAACAAATATATAGATATATATATATATCAGAATTACTGCTAGCTAAGTAGCTTATTTATGTAGTTCAAAAAACAACTGTTGTTTGTCGCCTTTAAGCAAAGTGAAACTGAAACGCAAGCCTCTAGGAGCACTCGTCGCATCCACAATATCAGTCAAATCTGGCTCTCTCTTGGCATTGCTTCGCGGCCACCATCTGTTGTGTACCGTCCCTTGGTGAATTGTGCGTCGTGAATTGTTTCTAAAATTAACATTTTAAACAATGGCTAATAATTGCGATAATGAGAGAGCTGGACCTCATGTCACTGACATGAACAGGGAGCCAAAAGACCAATTGACAGTGTTAACCAATAATTGCCGTTAATGACAATGTACAGCGTGTTTGTAAAGGAAAATAATTACATGCAGAGACTGGCAGGAGCCTCCTCTCTTTGGAGGCTTTCTATATCTTCTTTCTATATGTGCAGCTCCCATACATTGCTGCCTTTCTGTGTCAGGAACCATACTGTGAGACTGCCAAGAATAATTGATGTTCTTTCTTTTGTAGGCTATGGTAAATGTAAGTTATTCTGTGTTGTTTCACCAGGCCCAGATCAGTGGTCCACTGGTCTAGCCTCAGGATCCACATCCTTAGACATTAAGTTACAAACCAAAATCAAAACAAACATGACCTATGTTGCAGTAATCATGAACAATGCCTCCATGTACTGTTTAAAACATTAAACCAGCCAAAACCTGCAACAGTTGGGGATTAACCCAATGAAATATTGAGCCACTGAAACATGGATTAAAATTGAAACTAATTAGGATTTATTTGTTTCTAATGCTTAATGTTTGGCATATGCTCTGCGACCAAACAATCAAAATGACCACCCTCCCCCCCCCCAGCAGAGGTTTAGATTATCTGTTCAAAGATTCAGAAGGAAAAAAATATATATATTTTTCTCTTAAGACTTCAATGGAACATGGGAATTGATAACTTGAATGTGTATGATCGAAGCCTAAACATTTTTCTTTCTGCTGACAAAGGGTATTAAGCTTCATTGATTTTAGTCTGCACTGCACATACATATTGTACAGGGGCAGGCTCTAAATACACATTTATATTCAGTCCCACATTATTAATAGCTTTGAAAAAAGAACATTAAAAAATGTACAGGTGGTGCAGGAAAGTGTTGGAAGTTGAACACGTTTGCACGCCGCAAGGCAACCATATTAAGCATGTCCGCAAAGCCTTCCTCTGAGAACTACAGCCTCCTCCCACTGCCAAATATACATGCAGGTTATGCTAATTGCAAAGGTGTGTGCGTGTGACCTTGAAGTCCTGTGTGTGTGTCTGCATACACCCATCGTCTGCTGAGATAGGCCCCCACCCCCCTGCCTGCACCCCTGACTGCTGAGTAAAGAAGACAGATGGGCGGACGAAGGATGCTTAGGCCATGTGAGAGTTGAATCCTACGCTGGTGGCTCTGGAGAACAGAGCGGATTTGCAGAAATACTGATGGTGTATCTGCACACCACACTGGGGACGTGTTTCAGAAAGTCAGACTCCCAAGATGTTCCCAAGATGTCCAGATGTCCAAGCTGTATACGTACTGTACATCAGAGTCAGAATTCACAGAAATCACGAAAATGTTCCGGTCCATATAAAAGTAAAGCTTGTTCAGATACCATGACTATGCTCTGATGCTCAGCTGGTGCATAGCAGGTTATGTTGTTAGAGTTAACACGGCACACACCAACAGTCTTCCATCGCACATCTTATTGGTTTATCATAAAGTTTATTATATGAATGCCATAGCCATTACTGAGTGAAATCAATCCCAGAATATCCATTTTGTGTTGACTGTACCAGCCTCTGTTTGAGACAATTTATTAAAGAGTGCTCCTAGCTTATTTCCGACAAATGAGGGCATCTCCTCGCCCTGATTGGTTGGGGAAATCAATCTAGCCTGCCAATCACAGTTGCGTGAAGGCAACGCTTCCCAATGGTAAAGAAAGTAGGGAGGGAGGGAGGGAGCAGAGAAGGAGGGGACCTCTTTTGGGTTGTTTAGTTTCAAAATCTCAGACCACACAGAGAATACAGCATACAATAAATATGTTTATTGATTTACCGCATGCCCGTCGCATATTAAATACACCATGCACTCCATTCAGTCAAACTCTGCATTTTGTCCATTTACAATCTCCATTCCAAAAATATATAGGGTGTATTTGACCGATTGTCAGTCATACGTCATATATATGATCAACCTCTTGCCCCGGTGAAGTGAAAAATGTTGTGCACTGCTTCTCTCTGTCGCGACCATGGTCGCAATCCATAGTCAATGACATTTTCAGTGTGTGATTGATGGTAGCTTTCAAAGCCGTGCCATTGCCGTGCACTATTGCCCAGGAATCCGTTGGAGTTTGCCTGAACTTAATCCACCAAATTTACATTCACACGCATTGCAAATCAGAATTCCGGTTGAAACCTATATGCACTCTTAACCTTTCCATGGCTGCATTTTGAACAAAACTGCAAGCTGTAGAGAAATACCTTACAGAATAGAATGCAGGGCAGGTTTCAAATGCAGGGTATCCCCAACCTACTTTGTGGGATACTGGGGGACCGGACACTGGTGGTATTGGCCGCATCTTTCTTCACTTGAGGAGAATGAGAAAGACCAGAGGAGAAAGCTGCTTTATTTGTTTACCCGGAACTCCTTTCATGATATCTGCTTACATCAGGTAAACAAGCGCAGGATCACTCATTAGAAAGCGTTCACATCGCTCATCTGCATATGTAAATGTGCCAGGACTGTTTATACTCAAACCAAGGCGACGCTCCAGCCACAAGTGTGTCTCTTTGGCAGGCCGCCAACACAATCTGCATCCACCACCAGCGGCGCCTACCTTCTCCTGAATGAATGTTGCATTCATCCAGGCGAAAGGGTGGTCCCTCTTTCTTTTCTCTCTTTCTGGTCGGCGGTCTAGAATGTTAACGAAGGGGGCGGGATTCACCTCTCCCTTCTTACAACATTAACAGTGACAAAGCGAACGGTGGAACGCAAGACGAACGGCCGCAGTATATTCACACGCTGACCTTCGCACGCTCCCACCGGGGCCAACGGAGACCGGGATATAAATGTATCTCTCCATGCAAAGTAGATTTCCAAGGGAACCAGTCAAGTCAACAGTAAATAAATAAAGGAAGGAAGGAAGGAAGGAAGGAGGGAAGGAATAAATAAATAAATAAATAAATACATTTTTGCTGTTTGGGTTTGATTCACTTTTTTGAACGATTGTAAACCATTGGTAACCGTTGTTCACAATGTGACCATGGAGGAGCAAACAATCGAATAATTAAAAATAATTCAATTAAACTACCGGTGTTTTTAAACCACACTGTAACCTTTGATATACTTTTTTTGCCAAATGTTTTAAAAGGAAGTAGAGGTATATAAAAGAGAGCCCTTTAACATTTATATAGCAATGAACAGTGGGATGCCGGCAAGTGTTAGACCAACACCTTTCTTTCAACACTCTGATGCAAAAATCATCTCACACTTTTTTGGATGTGTTATACTATTCACAAATTGAACGCAAACGGTTCTGAAAAGAGACCACGAGGATTCTCAGGTGCGTCAGGTTGAGAGATGACGAACGGATGGAGATCAGAGGCCTGAGGTGAGGGACTTCCAGGCCAGGCATGCTGCAGCTCTTCAAACACCAAACCACCACTAACTGATTATCAATCATTCCCTTTAGCTTATTCCTCTCCTGCCCATGGGTCCACAAAAACACCGCGATGAGACCATTATTTTATACCTAATTGAAAAACAAAACAAAGGAATAAGCATTTTCCAAACACATATTACCCAACAACATTAAACTGTTCAGCCTGGGCTGGGCTGGCTTGCTCTCAGAAGTCAGCAGTTTGAATTTAAACAGCGCATGTTTAATTAAAAATAATTGCCTTGTAAAGCGGTGACCTTGGTCCTACAACAGTGTGTGGTGCCGTGGTAGTTAGCATAGTCACCCCCTCCGGCTCCATATACAATACACGTTCGTGGGTGAGGTTTTTTTCCTATCTACATGCTCTGGGATTCCCTTCCCGGAGCTTGACAACCATAATAACCATGATCCATCACAAACATACAGAAATCATCTAGACTACAATGCTCTTAATGCAGGTTAGTTACTTTCCCAAACAGTAATTTACACCTTAAACAATATATATATATTGGGAGCCCGTTGTGTTATGTAGGACAGAAGAGTGGAAGGGGAAAATTAAGATTTAGAAGGAATTCAAAAAGCACAACATACAATACCACATTACATACAATTACATACAATGGAAATGTGTATACGCTATAGCAAATGATGGTATCGTCTAACTATATATCTGAAAGGTATGCGGATATTCAGGGCATTCCGCTTGACTTGTGTCTGCTCGCCGACTTAATTCATGTGATGGGAAACGGGTCAAAGGGGGCATTAGCTGGTTGTAAATGTGATATTTACCACCGGACCGCCAGCAGGGTGTGAATAAACTACCCTCAGGATGGAGCCTGAGAACACAGTTGGCAAAGCTCTGTCCGTGTGTGTGTGTGCCTGTGTGTTGGTGTTTGTGTGTGTGGGTAGAGATTCTTAGCAGTTAATAACCATCAAGAATGTGTGTGCGTGTGCGTGTTTGTGTGTGTGTGGGTAAATAAGCGTGTGCCTGCATTTTTATGTGTACGTACGTCTGTGTGTGTGTGTGTGTGCCTTTATGTGTGTGTGTGTGTGTGTGTGTGTGTGTGTGTGTGTGCGTGTGTGTGTGTGCGTGTACCTGTATATGCGTGTGTGCGTGTACCTGTATATGTGTGTGTGTGTGTGTGTGTGTGTGTGCATGTGCGTGTGTGTGTGCGTGTACCTGTATATGTGTGTGCGTGTGTGTGTGTGTGTGCGTGTGCGTGTACCTGTATATGTGTGTGCGTGTGTGCGTGCCTGTGGAGGACAGCTTGGACACTGAAGAGCATTTATAGATGGAGGCATTGAGCTGTGGCCACCGGGACCTAGAGAACAGAGAAAGAATGAGTCGCGATCTCCCCAAAGAAGAATTACCCCCTCCCCTCTCCCCCTCTCCCCCCCTGTCCCCATCCCCCTCCCCTCCCCTCTCCGTCCCCTCTCCCCCATCCCCCCTCCCGCATAGCAGCTGGGGGGGGGGGGGGGGAACTGCTCAGCCGAGATAGGGAGCGACCAGGAGGAATTCCCCCCTGTGGTGCCAGAGCTCTGCCTCTGCATCTGTGGCCGTTGCGGCTCCTCGCTCACCTAGGCGGATTATTATTCCTAAACGCATTCCGCTGTTATGACTGATACAGAAGCCCGCCACAAATAGGTGGGACTTATTCAACCGCCAACTTCTCAACGCCGATACAAATTTTAAAGCGTGGCGTCACGGCCGCAATTCCCAAGACGTCTCTGGCCGGAAGCCGCGCCGTAACACTGGAGGCGGGGGTCGAACGATGGCCACCTTTCCTATACTTGCGTTGACAACACCGACGTGACCTTGACGGACTTAATCGTTGGATTTGACAGTTCCTGGGCGGCTCCTGTCCTCTTGTAACCTAATTAAGAGACAGGAGAATACCTGGACCCGGGGAGAGGGGTGGGGGGAGGAGCCAGGGGCTGTGCGTGAGGCAACATAAAATCATTAGAGAAACTGAGCAGCATCTAATAGCCTGGAAGAAAATGTAGGCTTGTATAGCCACTGGAAACTGATGAAGAAATACATTCGATTGGGATAGAAGTGGTTATTTTAGGTTTGTTTTTCTCGGCCACAAAGGGTTTAGATTGGATGTTTGCATAATTAATTATGCATACCCCCGTCTTACATCACCTGTTTCTGTTATTAATGAATTCATAGAACACCATTTACTCGTCACAAGGGGAATAAGAGTACCGGTAACTCACTAAATACTACGAACGCGTGACTTAAACAGCGCCCTGGTCCACCTGGTCGATTAACTAACAACAACAAAAGCACAACCGCAATAGTGATGCTGTAACTTCAGCCGGCAGAAGAAAAGAAGCATCAAAGAAGGGCGACAGTAGCTCAGTCTGTTGGGACTTAGTTCAAGTCCCCAAAACACCTGGCCATACAATCGCTGCCCACTGCTCCCAATACTAGAGGGTCAAATGCAGAGAAACATATTTCAACAACATTTCACTGTGTGCGTACATGTATGTGGCCTATAAAGAGGATTCAATCCTACCGATTAAGAGATTTCGATGTGTCACTCATCAGGAGTGGCGGCGGAGTTCCTTTCGGAGACACGTTGACCTCCAAAGACCAGCCTGCTCTTTATGGTCTAATGAGATTAACCACATAAAGACCCCGGGCAGCCGTCTCTGTTGTGGTGCCAGCAGCAGGTTTGCAGTGTGCCAGTCCTGCACCACGGCAGGCTGCATGTTGAGCCTCTGTGACACTAAGCCCGCATTAGATTAGAAGTGTTCTGCTGGCTTGGTTTGTGTTCCATAGAAAAAACACTGTCTTCACCTGACAAATCCCGGCATAAAATAATGTGGTACATTTTCTGTAAGTCCGCATTTAATGTGAGGTAAATCTCTTATTGCCACATGTTGGCAAAAGGTAAATTCCGGTGAGCTGCTGCAGAGATGGTTATGCTTATTCTGATACCTCATTCACAAAACGAGATGAGAAGCGTTCATTCAAATCAAATAAAAATGGACACCTGGGCACTGCCAAGGTGCCCTTGAGCAAGGCACCAGACCCCTACACCCATCCTAATACTAGGATGGGTTAAATGCAGAGAAACCAATGTCACTGTGTGTGTACATGTATGTTACCAATAAAGAGTATTCAATCCTCTAGATTTAGAGATTTAGATTTAGAACAGTATTGCAGAACTGTCTCCATATATGGTTTAAATATTTAGACATTCTCTCAGGCCCAGCCATCTCCTAAATATAAATACTACTGCTAAGTTGCTGTGTGTGTGTGTGTGTGTGTGTATGTGTGTGTGTGTGTGTGTGTGTGTGTGTGTGTGTGTGTGTGTGTGTGTGTGTGTGTGTGTGTGTGTGTGTGTGTGTGTGTGTGTGTGTGTGTGTGTGTGTGTGTGTGTGTGTGTGTGTGTGTGTGTGTGTGTGTGGTGTGTGTGTGTGCGTGAATGTGTGCGCGGGTGTGTAATCACGACCAACGTAGTAATTTCAACTGAAATGAATTATAGATTAAGGACCTAAAGTTTGGTGCGGCATGGTGGATATTGCTCTCGATTCCAAGTATTCCCATAAGAGCAGCATGTGTGATGTGGAGGAATCCTGCATATATTCAAAAAGCTTAGGGAATATAAATAGCAAATCAATACCTCCTACCCTGCATCTTCATCTTCATCCGGAGCCTGCTAGGTGGACATGCTGCATTCAGTAGCTAGACCGTACTGTGGCTGTACTGTGGCTGTATTCTGGCTGTAGTGAGACTGTACTGTGGTTGTATTCTGGCTGCATTGAGACTGTGCTGTGGCTGTAGTGTGGCTGTACTGAGACTGTACTGTGGATACAGTGTGGTTGTAGTGTTGTAGCTGTACTGAGACTGTACTGTGGCTGTATTCTGGCTGTACTGAGCCTGTACTGTGGCTGCAGTTGCAATGCACGGTGTCTCTGTTATATATATTGTACTGCAATGTGGCATATCTTTTTTCATGCAGGAAAAACACAGCATTATATTCATGTAACAACAACCCAATTCACAGTGGGATACCTATGGGATTTCCTGTCATTTTTAATGATGAATGTCTGGCACTGATTCATTCAATAGCGCCAATAGCGCGGATAAATAAATAACAAACATAACCGCACTACTGGATTTTGCGTGTTCAATGACGCAGCTAAAGATACACACTGTTGGAGTTTAAAACAACATGATCAGTCTTAATGAATTCAACCAGAGCCCCAGAGACCAGATGTTGCAGTCTTTCCTGCTGACACGCTGGAAACACAAGGCCTGAGATTACTGCTTCAACTGTCAACGCTCTCAAATATATATAACTTAGTTTTTATTGGAAGAAGCATATTGAAGTATAGGGTGCATATGGCAACATGCAGCTTGGCACAGCTTTTCATTACCGGGCGTCTGTGATTTGCAGTTTTGAAAAACATAAATTATGTACTGTAAAAGGGAGATGAGAATTACATGGCTATATTTAGTCTTAATGAATTACAGAATGAAGCAATCCCATTCAATAAGAGTGGTATAGCTGTCTTATTACGCAGAGAAAACGCTACACTTGTGTATAGATTCATTTTAAAGACAGTGTCTGTTTACACATAACACCGACGCCCCATGGGGTCCACAAAACCACTTTGCAATTTGGCTTGTTTCTGACCACAGCCATTTTTAGATTAGATTAGATTAGATTCAAATGTATTGTCATTGCACAGCACAATTACAGTACAGCGAAAACAATTTAGCATCTAAACCAGAGTGCAAATGGATTTCCAAATGCATTTCCTCTGCATGTTACCTACAATTCTATATTTAAACAAATACCAATCTCTTGTTACAACCATGTTTAGTATTTGATCGAAAAAAAGCCATACAACCCAAAAAACAACGACAACAACAACACAAAAACAACAACAATATCAAACGCAAATCTGAAATCTGATGTTTGTTTGCCAAATCAATGCTCCAAACCCGACTGAATGAGAGTTTGTGACCGAGGAAGAAACAGACTCTCTAACACGGACAATGTTGTGAGATGGAATGAATTCCTCTGTGGCTAGAGGAAATTGTGAGGGCAGCCTAGCCTTCTGAATGGTGAATAAAAGATGATTTTTTTATGTAATGTGTGGAGCGTTGAGCGGGGAAGGTCAAGTGCACAATAAATGGGATCATTGAAATAAGAGTAACCCAATCCATATCTGTTTGCATGAATACACATTCCGGTAGTTCTCGGTCCTTTCAGTTGTGATGCACTTGCCCAATGGAATGTGCCACTTGACCCACTGGCTACAAGATGTTTTTCTTCCTTTAGCCTACTTAAACACGTCTCCCTCCCTCTCTCTCTCTCTCTCTCTCTCTCTCTCTCTCCTCTCTCTCTCTCTCTCTCTCTCTCTCTCTCTCTCTCTCTCTCTCTCTCTCTCTCTCTCTCTCTCTCTCTCTCTCTCTCTCTCTCTCTCTCTCTCTCTCCCCCCGTCCTCCTTCTCCCTCCTTCTGCTGAAGGGAGAAACACTTATTGACAATCTTAGCTCCTTAGCAACAAGGCTTGTCAACAACAATGAAATTAGGGTGTGTGTGTGTGTGTGTGTGTGTGTTTGATAGGAGGGGGGGGGGGGTAGCCACGTGAGCAGTGGTGGCACACAGACAGACAGGTTGGTTGGTTGTTTCCTGGGCCCCTGGCTGTTGGTCAGTGCCGGCAGCCAGCTGTCTGTGTGATTTAACAAGGTGTGTAAATCAAACTCGGGGGTCTCTATCCCTCGGTCCGATGGGCCCGGGGGGCTCATGTCAAACCCTCCACAAATCACGCCACCAGAGAATCTTTTTAATATTTTTTTTTACAAAATAAAATAAAAAGGGTGCCACCATCATAAAATCACCCCAAACATAATCATGGCCTCTGTCTCCTTTCCTCACGCTCTCATTTACCAAACAGCAGGAATCTGAAAATCCATCAAACGGGGGACAGGGGAACTATGTTTCAGCCACGGTCACATCACACACCGGATATTCAACTCAACCTCGTTGTTTTGCGCATGTGCCGTTGAAGACGAATGTTGTATTCGTGTCGTCTGTGTCGCTTAATGAAGGGAAAGCGCGCCAGCAAAGTCATTTTATTTACCATGTAGTGGGGGGGGAATCAATATTGAAATTATGAATTTGCATTATCTCTGCTCGTCAGGCAACCTTTGCTAGAACCAGATATGCGTGAACGAACCAGTGCCAGCGAACATGATTCACTGCTAACAGATTAATTCACTGCTCTGTTGGAGAAGTCACAGCCACTAGGGGAGGAAACACACTCTCTGAAGACCATATAAATATTTGATGGGTCATACAGAGGAGAAACAAAACAACATGAAAAGCTATTATCTCCAACAGAGTAACCCACATAAATGGCAGTTCTATCAATATGGACAACGCTGCTGGCTGCTGGCTTTCTTCTCTTGGCTTCCCTTAACTTTCCTGTAGATTTATACAGCTCATTGCTCCGTCTGGTTTGAAGTTTCAAGTGCCCCTGAAAGTTATTAACAGTGCTTATGTTGTTAACAAAGATCAGAGTATAACTTTGTAATTTCAATATGAAAAGATTTTTTCCCCCTCTGTTGCTGATGTGATTACCGTAAGGTGTCAAACTTTCAGAGGTGAGGCCCAGAAATAAGTGGTTACCTAAGTTCTGTAGAAAATGAACCGGAATGGAAGTGATAAAAGTGCTACGGCTATGAAAGTAAGAGTACGAGACGCCGATCGCAATAAAAATGAGTTTGAACATTTTCGGTTCAGTAATGAAAAAGTTATTGCGCTGTTATCAAAATGCCTTGTGATATTCAGCAAGACAGTAAAAAAAAGGACGCTGTCCCAAACGTTGTCCCCAAGTTAATCAAGTCACTGAGCTGAGGAGTCAGAGCCTTCCAACTGTGCAAGGAGTTATGCCGTTAAAAAATATCTACATCCGGCTGGAGTGTGTAGTCGGCACAGAGCGGCCACACTTTCAACTCCACCGTGGCGATATATGCCTCCCGAGACGGAGAGACGTACATCAACGGAAATTGATGGAGATTGAACCTAAATCGATTCCTCATGCTTTGTTGGTGCTTAATGCGCACCTTGATAGCCCATAAATGATGTGGTCCGAAAGCAAAGCACAGATTTCCCTTTCCCAGTCACTTCAAGCCTTCCTCGGTACGCTCAAGGACGCGCCTGTAGCGTCTGTGAATAAATAATTCATGCAGGCATCCACCTTTGTCAAATGGGTCTAATAGAGGGCTCCTTGTTTCCATGAATGGTCCGTTATGGATTTATCCGGTGGGATTGAAATGGAGCTAGCACAGTATTGCAAATCATCTTGGCAGAGAATGTTGAGATTCTCTAGGCCGCTCTCCCAAATTGTTTTTGTGACCACTTATGTTTCAGCTTCTGGCTTGATGGTATTTACTCATGCAATATGTATTTTGTCCATTAATCATTAAAGCCATACTTTATCTGACCAATTTGCACAGCAAATGAGCAGTTGAGATGTACACATATGTATACAGCTTCAGTGTATTTACAGCCACATGTACGCCCTGTACTCTCCCAGTGTGTTGAACTGTATAAAGGGCAACTATTCAGTACTACTGTATGTCCATTCACTGTGGTAGCTGGTCCAGTCATTTATTACATTACCTTGCTTCTGAAATATATTCAACCCAACATAACTAAAGACTCATTAAGCTGTAAATTGCAGGAAGCTCGGAGGTGGAGTCATCATGTAGTGTCATGAGGTAATTTACTATTCAGTGCACAGATAAAGACATGCAGTATGCCTTGATGCATCCTATGGTGGAGCGGGAGAGGTAATTAAAAAGTTTTTGAACACAAGAAACCCTACAGCTACAGCTACATAGAGACGATCCAGGAGCATTCATTAACAACCAGACGCCAGGCCCTCCACAGGCAAGACTTCAGACCAACATATATCATCCCAGTGCTTGCCCAGTGAAGCAGAAAGGCTTGGCAACACTGCTCATGCCGTACTGCAGCACTAACGATGCAGTCCAGCTCCTAATAATTCTGTTTGATTCATCCGCACCACAATTCAGTGCCAATAATGGTGTGATGTGCACCCGATGGGAAATACTGACAATGCCGGGGCCACATGTGAAGCCAAGACACTACACCACTACAAACAAGACCAACCCCATGTCAATTAGATCCAATGTCACTTTTTTCTTAAGCTGTATAAACATCTTCATGTTTTGGCAACCTAGCAGGTGCCGAGGGCTACACCTTAAGCAACAAACTCAGGCGGCGATAACAATCACTTTATGATCACTTAGTGACAACTCTGCTATTTCCTTTCCGGTGTCCAGTCAGTAATCTCTTATGGCACGAACCCCATTAACCTACAAGGGGAGATTCACCGATAGTGTCCAGTGGTGGTTCGGCCAAACAGATGCCAAGCTAATGGCACTGATGGGGGGGGCTGAGTTGTAAAAAAACTTTTAGTAATTAAACCCGATGCTTAGCTGCAATCATCTGCTTTGTTGTGAACATATGGGGTGATTTGAGGCATGGATTGCTCAATTGGATATAAATATACAAAAGGGTAACATATAACGAGCCAGCGGGGCTAGATTAAACACTTGCCGAGGAAATATCTTCATGGTTTAATTTTAATTAGCTTTCAATGTACCGAGTATATACCAAGTCGGGCCAAAGGAGAGTCAGTGGAACACAGGAACAAAGTTCTCACGGAACACAGCTTGTGAAAGCCTTCACAAAGAAAGTAACAGTCCAAAGGGTTGGGAAAACCAACTTGAACCGCCAGCCGGGATCCGATGGAGATCCTAATGAACTTCAATGACCGACAGCTGGTGGTTTGGCGGGTGAACTAGGATGCACCTGAAAACCCAGCAGCCAATTTTGGGAGGGTAATTGTCCAAGTGGACGCTACGTCCATTCCCAAAGCAACATTTCACACGACACATAGGAGGGTGTGCATCCATAACAAACACACACACACACACACACACACACACACACACACACACACACACACACACACACACACACACACACACACACACACACACACACACACACACACACACACACACACACACACACACACACACACACACACACACACACACACCAAATTAATTATGATCAATCATTAATCCATTGATAGAGCTTGGGGTTCCGTTCCCATTCCAACGCATGCTCTAAGCTCATGCATAGAAACATGTGTGCACTATACTGTATATGAATGTATAATGAAGCCTATTAATGGCACACATGATCAGTTTGGCTCCCATCTATATGCTACGAAAAATGGGAGGTTTGTCTGGCTTATATTTTTAGGTTGTCAATCCATCCGTATACTACGTAAATACGTATAATATCGGGACAGCTTCGTCTGGTTGCAGTATCAACTCTGAGCAGCCTGCAGCTCTCCACACAAATCAGTGAAAGGGAAGTCTGGCTGGCAAGTGACAAGTGGTATCTCATGAATAAAAGATAAGGCCCAAATATGTAAGTGAATCCTCTAATATCTAACAGAATGGATCATTTTAGGTGCATGTGATGCAATGCTAACAATTGCTTTCTCACACAACAAAAAAGAAAGAAAATCCAGAGGGATTTGCAAACAGACAAGAAACATTTGCCGGATATCCATGTGCCCTGTTGCCAAGAGATGGACAGAACATAGGTATACAACACACACACCCACTTCTCGTCTCACACACACACACACACACACACACACACACACACACACACACACACACACACACACACACACACACACACACACACACACACACACACACACACACACACACACACACACACACACACACACACACACACACACACACACACACACACACACACACACGAGTGTTGGAGGTCCGGTGATGTAAGACATTGACAGAGTGAGGTAAACGAGCATGCTCTCTCACGTGCCATGCTGACACGGTCCCTGGATCCCCTCCAGACACACCCAGGGCGCCCCTGACAGAGACTAATGCCCCTACATTAGCTCCTCCACACTGCTTTACATTTCCCCGTAACCTCACTTTTTGTTTACTCGGCCTGCCGCCGATGAACATTTTAGCATGAGTGTTTTGGAGTGTCGGCCGAGGCGGCGGAGGGACAGGCATTTGCTCGCTCGGCTCTGATACTCGTCGGTGGTAAAACTTCTTGGAAAACCGGCTAAAGTCAACCAGCGCAGGAGGATCCGTTCTCTGGGCCGTCGCTGAGCGTTTGTCAGCCGCTGTTTGTGTAATTACAGCAGATGCTTTGTAGTGGTCCTGCGGGTTGTGGTGAGAACTGAGCAGTAGGAGAATACTAGGAAACGTGTTCATTTGTTTTGTGTGAGCAAAACCAAAAAAAAATGCTGAGGGACAAACTGACAGCACATTCAGACAAAATCCATCTGCTTTCTGGCTCATGCAGATCCACTAGGCCCCACCATTAATGGGGCTTAGCCTGTTCTATTGATTAATAATGTTTGCCCACAGGCTAAGGGAATGACCTTTCATACTTTTATTGGCTTCCATAAATAAATGTGAGGGTGACACACCAGTGGAGTGAATAAACCTGTCTCCAGCCAGGTCCTTCTCACCACGCAGTACCATACCATCGCACCATAGTGACATGGTACTGCAGTATAGCCGCACAGTGAGTAGGATGCCAGTGTGTTCTCCCCCTATTGTCTTCTGGTACTCTGGCTCAAAGACATGCTGGTTAAGCTAATTGCAGAATTCATATTGTGTGTGCATGAGTGTGTGTGTGTGTGTGTGTGTGTGTGTGTGTGTGTGTGTGTGTGTGTGTGTGTGTTTGTGTGACCTTGCCCTGGACAATTCAGGCATCCTATTCAGGGTTTGTATGCTGAGACTAGCTGGGACAGACGTGTGGAATAAAGAGCTCAGGAAGATGGATGGGGGGCTAAATCCAAAGCGGTTATGAGAATTGCGGCCCTAAATTACGTTTGAGCCCAACAATATCCTATGAGATCAGATTACCTCCAAAAGGTAAATAAAAATTACTAATGGCAGTGAATCCCATTATCCTTTAACCCAAATAATCTCTCTCTCTCTCTCTCTCTCTCTCTCTCTCTCTCTCTCTCTCTCTCTCTCTCTCTCTCTCTCTCTCTCTCTCTCTCTCTCTCTCTCTCTCTCTCTCTCTCTCTCTCTCTCTCTCTCTCTCTCTCTCTCGGACATTCTTCTCATCCAGCCAATCATTACTCCTTGTCCAGTGAGCTGGACAACATGGGATGGGGTTTTGTGTTTTTTTTTCTTCTTTTGGGTCATACCAAATGTCTTCCAACAATAGTATTGAAATGATCATAATGATAAATAATGATTAAACACAGCTGGCTGAACTTCAACCTATCTTACAGGTTGCTTGTGGCCAGCCCTCCACCCTCTTCACCCTAGGAGGTCAAAAAGCAAGTCTTCCACTGCGGTAGACACACACACACACACACATAACAATATGGATTATTTACAAATATTGGTAACTGCCGTCTATGCGTTGTGTTCAGCCTTCTGCGCTCAGAAACGGAAATGCTACTCCCGTCATTGCAGCGTCTGGATGTGATCTTTTGACTCTGTATTATTTTGTAAATTTGCACTTTATTAACATCATGTCTGTGAGTGCCTCTTACAGACAGTCTTATGCATAAAACATACACCTAGTCACTCGAGAAGAGAAGAGACGTCAGCTTGAGTGTTTACAAATTCATACAACATGTTGTTACCTTCTAAAAGTAACATTTACCCTGGTATCAATCGCCCCTATCTAGAAGAAACACGTCCATGTGTGCATTCATTATTACGGTGAGACGTTAATGTAGCACGGCCTGCACGGCCTGACTGAAATATGCATCAAATGTGTCGTACTAATTCTGAATAATTTTCCCAGCACTGGGTGACAAATCCAGCACACCGACCCTCCCACCCACCCACCCCACCCTGCTCTACACCACGCCACCTCAGTGTGCAGGCATGCATACAAAGTCAGGATAGAGATTTAGCTCGGCTGGCTTTTGGTGTGACTCTCTGGAAGAAAAAAAACAAACTGTCTAGCACCTCGCAACCAGCACCTTCCTGCCAATCCTGCTCCGGCTCTCACCGACATGAAAGGGCATGTGGGCCGGGGATTTTCCTCTGGGCCCCTCTGTCCTCGCTTGGGCTCTGAGCACCCTTAGGTGCCGTCTGCAGACATCAACCAGGGGAAGGGCAGGTATTCACCAGTTTCATAATCATCCATATCTTCTGTTTGAAGTGAGCCGATTCGGGGGAGAAGGTTTTAGGTGTGTAATGCTCATGGCCAATGTGTAAAAAAAACCAACAACAACCCCAGCAAGAGATGAAGAGCATACATTAGCTCTTAGTTCACCCTTCTCGGTACTTCCCTGACTTAAGCAGGTAGAGTTAATATAAATAACTGATAAGGGGACTGAGAGAAGATGTTCTCATCTTCTCATCAATAGCCTCTTGTGGATACGTTTATATGTTGGTTCCTTGCCAAGTACCAGGGGGTCAAGTAAAAGTGTGGTCCAAATTCAATCCATCTTTAGATTGTGTTTGGCTCTAAAGGGTCATTCCATCCCCAAAATACAATCCAGGTCTGTGGAGTATGTGATTACTTCCTTAAAGACAGTGCTGTTGGGTTGTTCTTATTGTTGTATTTACTTGTGCAGCACAAACCCAATCCGATATTGAGACACAAGATCTACACAACTTGGTCAAATAACTAAACTAAATTATCGGGAGGGTTTGACAAGACTGAGCTCCTCTTCATACCGGGGAAAGACTGCCCTCAGATGGACCTACTGGTCACCATCGAGAACACCCAAGTCTCCCCCTCAACCACAACAAGAGACCTTGGTGTGGTGGTAGATGACCAGCTGTCCTGCAATGCCAACGTCACCGCGGTGGCCCGATCTTGCAGAATTGCCCTCTACAACATCCGCAGGATCCGGCCCTTCCTCACACGTGAAGCAGCGCAGATCCTGGTCCAAGCGCTCGTCATCACCCGCCTCGACTACTGCAACTCTCTCCAGGTGGGACTCCCCGCCTCTGCAACCAAGCCCCTCCAACGCATCCAGAACGCAGCAGCACGCCTGGTATTCAACCTACCGAAATTCTCCCACGTGACCCCTCTCTTCCGCGATCTCCACTGGCTTCCGGTAAATGCTCGCATCAAATTCAAGACTCTGGTGCTGACCTTTAGGGCAGTCAATGGAACTGCCCCGGCCTACCTCCAGGCGTTGGTCAAACCCTACATCCCAGCCAGAGGGCTCTGCTCAACTTCTGCCAGGCGACTTGTTCGACCTTCACTAATGTCAACCAAACATCGCTCGTCCAAGACCCAGCTCTTCACGGCTCTGGCTCCACAGTGGTGGAATGAACTCCCGTCTCATGTCAGGACGGCAGAGTCCCTCGCCAGCTTCCGCAAGAGACTCAAGACCCACCTGTTCAGAGTCCACCTGGACTCTCCTTGAACCCTCCTTCTCCTTTGTGAAACCCCTAAACTTGCTTAAGTCCTGACATTAATAGCTCTTAGCATGTTGCATATGTTAGCAAGTGTATATCCTTAATGTTGATAACACGCTCTTATCACAGCTACTTAAGCAGGTGACCTAGCAGTACGAAATTGTGTTATTCATCTTGTTAATATGAATACTTGTGAACTGCTGTATTTTTATGTTTGCGTACCTCAGTGTTATGCTATTGTCTGCTTCAACTAATGTACACCTTGTAAGTCGCTTTGGATAAAAGCGTCTGCCAAATGCCCTAAATGTAAATGTAAATGTAAATGTTTGTGAGATAAAACTCAGTTCAAAGACCGCAAGTCTCCGTCAAGGCTCGCCGTATCTTAAGTAGTAAGTAAGTAAGTCAGCTACCGTTCTGTCCTACATCTGTATGACATCTAGGGCTGGACAGATCATCATTACACACATCGGCCTAGAAAACGGGAAGCAAATCAGATCATTTTCACAGACTACCACGAAATATGGTGGAGAGTCGAGCCAAAACTATTTCTCATTTGACAAATGAAACAGAATCTTGGTGTCGAGTCCTGTTTTTATCAACTATTGTACGATACATTGATTCAATCACTCACGTACAGTTTAGGCTAAGGATGCACCAAATGCTCGCAGACGACCACCAATAATATGAATAAAAATCTAAAATAAAAATAAGGTAGTTACGAATTTGAAGATTTGAAAAGTTGCGTAAATAGGACTCGTCAATGTGCACTTGATGTTTATTTTGTGCTGAAAGGACCAAACCGTTAACAGTCCTAGAACTAGTATGGTGCATCCCTTGCTGACTCCTACTTCTACTGTGAAGAGACCAACAGACCTAATGGTGAGTAATGCCTTAGTGAGCATTCCACTTTTAAATCCATTATCTATACTGCACAATAAACAACAATTCGGGGAAAGTGGTTATAATTAACAGGAAGTACAGTGGTTTGGGTTTAAGCGTCGTCGGAATGGGGTACTCATCGGCGCTAACAACGTCAAAACAATTGTCACGTACTTAATTTACGGCTGACTATATTGGCATGAATTCCTTGTGTGAGTGACTTCAGTCGTCGTTTGAACGCTCTATGCTCAGAAACTGCCGAAGGAAACAGAGCTATGCTTCTTTTGTTAAGCACTCCTGACAAGGCGACTGAAGTCGACCTGCTCCGATGTGACGGCTTGACATCGGCAGGCTTAATATAGTGGGGCGGGGGGGGGCGGAGGGAGCATGAAATATGATGAGGAAATAATAATGGAGAATTGTGTGGCGCCTGGGAGGACTGAGGGGAGCGGGAGATGTGGAGGGGGGGGGGAAATAAGGTTGAAGACAAAATCAAAAGGAGAGCAATGAGGGGGGAGGCAGCCAGATGCATTTAGACTGAGAATGCGGGAAGACTTCTCTTAGATGACGGTAAGGTAGGGAAATTCATCAAGCACTGTCACCTTTCAGTTGCTTGCTTAAAAAAAACGGACGCACCCGTTAACATATTCTATTTTCCGACCCACAACAATTTCCGCATACTGCCTTTTTGATAGATGTGATTCATTAAACAGGTTCCCGACGGAGAGAAGAAGAAAAAAAAAACACCGCGTTAGCAAAAGCTAGCTTGGTGGAATGGTGCCGTCATCCTGGGTGCTAGATGTGTCTCACAGCCAGCCTTCGGTTACAGGTCACGACGGGAAGACAGAGCTAACGGTCGACTGTGCCATTCAGAACCAATCGTAGAGACACGACAGCTTATTACCAAACAAAAATGAAACATGCACTATGAAACCGTATCACTACAGCCGGGATTCATGTTGTTGTTTTAAGATTATTAGAAATGATGTACCGTAATACAGAAAACCCATCCACAGCTACAGTACAGAGTACTTGGATATTTAAATGGTTCACCGACACCTAAACCAAAGCTTAAACTGAGATGTTCCCACCATGGTTGTCCACGGACCGAATTTACACACAATTAATGAATGGGTGGGTTCAATTCTTTCAACTGTGATATTTTTGGTCATATTTTGAACTAAAAGTAATGGTTGGGGTTAGAAGATGGTACGTATAATAAGTACATTCTGCTGACAGTGATATTTTTGTTCATATTTTGAACTAAAATGAATGGTTGGGTTAGAAGGTGGTACATATAATAGTGCAGATATATAAACACATACACAAAACAACGTGCCTCGACTGTCCCACTAAAGGGCCATTTCAAGCATTTCATTTGGAAGTCTAAACTCCCCTGGGTTTAAAATAACAAAATGGGGCAGCTGAAATGTTAATCAATTCAGTGAACAAGGCACCTCCCGTGTCTGAGAACCGAGTTGGATAACCAACGTTAATGGCACCACCGTGACCGGTAATAAGGGCTGCCGTGCTTGACACGGTAGTGGTGGGCGTCACAGAGGCGTTACATTCTGCTGACAGTTGTGTTGCGCACGGTGACAAGTGATAGCTTCAGTTGAGCTCTTTGACGTTCGGGGGACGTAAATAGTAACTCTCATCCTCAACTATCCTCGCACACCGAAGCAACGTGCTCCGATTAAACGGCTCCCTACAAGAGCCCTGATGAGAACTGAAGTAAAAAAACGTCAGCTTGTGGCAGGCTATGTTAAAAGCTTCATATGATCTAAACCAAACAAAAATCCCAAAGCTAATTAAAAAGCACCTCCTTCAAAGTAAACTATCCAAATCAAATGTGAGGACCGGCTAATAGTGTAGTGCGAGTGGCTAGGGTGTTCGACTACCAGCCAAACGTGTCTGGGTTCAATCCCCCAAAAGTCTGCAGCCTAGCTAGATGCCTTGAGCAAGACGCCTAACTGCTACCAGCTCCACGACATGCTTCTCAATTCACGGGGAGTTGCTTTAGATAAAGGCTTCTGCTAAATAACTAAAGGGTTACACTGTTCCATTAAATGAGTACACGTTCATTTTGTGTGAGATAAACCTGTGCTTTGTGGGTGTTCACGGGGACACATTGTGTGAATGATGTGATCATTTGGGTTTTTAATGAGGACGAGGGTGAGGATCATCATTTAATTGATGCTTTGAGTAATCAAAAGGGATGAGCAGTGCGCTTTAATAGACCACGCGGGAGACCTCCGGCCCCTCCTGTACAGACACTCCAAAAACAAATCAGGCAGGCCATTACGGTCTATTGTCCTCGTTCCCACCATTAGGACAATCAGGACCGTGGACTTTTCTGCTTACATTTTTCGGCTACTCTGATCTAGTTTGTAATATGTAATAAAAAAAAATAACCTAAGCCTATAACAGTGGATACAAAAAATGGGAATACAAACAGTAATCATAGTTTGTTGTATTACCAAAAATGGATACAAAACTGCTTAATGCGAGCTAATCGATTTGCAAGCGTTCTATACGAAAGAACTGTAAAATCTGATTTGCCAGAAGATCGGACGATATTCCAAGTAGCACATATGACACAGCCACAGCCATACTGTGCACTGTGACATGCCACGCTACAATAAACCATGCTTTAAAAATAGTTTATTCTTTTATTTTATTTTTAGCTCTTGACAGCCTGGCGTGTTTGATGGATTAGTTGTGTCAGGTTTTATATCAGCCATTTAAGTTGTCACCAGCCACAGCAAACAGCCTTCACTGGCAGACGACTTGCAGCATATTCCGCCTGGTGAGCATTATCCACACGCAATAAAGATTGCGAGAATAATTCAGAGATTACACACATATGTTCAAACCTAAATGTCTCTGCAACACATCTCTTTCTCAGAGGGTTTTGGCACGGCAGGACGTCGGGCGCAGAGTGTTGTTGTTCTTCTTTCACCACTGGATATTCATCAATATTATTCTCAGTAATCCCCCGTCTCTTTATGGATTTCTCATTTTCTCCCATTTGGGCATATCCCCGTGGCTGCCCACCCAGCTGTATCCCCTGGCTATTGTAACGCTGTTTTCTCCAATAAAGCATCTTATCAAATCCAAATTCCAATGATGGGTAAATCTTCTCCCCCCTTGCCGAAAGGAGCGAGGCCCTGCTGCCATTAATCAGCGTGTTGCCAGGTGATTTCGACCTGTTGGGATGTATGACATGATGATGTCCATTTGGGAGGCCAGCTGAGTTACGATGTCCCTGATCGCTCAAAGTCAATTTACTCTACACACCCCGGCCGTGCCAGCTCCTTATCCTTGAGAATGCTTACGTGCCTCTAGCAATTTTCAGCGGACGTGAGCAAGCGAACAAATGAATGAATGAATGAATGAATGAATGAATGAATGAGGTATGCAGTGACTGAGTGAACTAGCATGTGATATTTTATATAATTATAGCAAGAAAATAAAAAACTGACGAGTTGTGTTATTACAGTTATGACTTGCCAGCAAGTTATGCTTATGGGAGTTGAGTAACATTGTTAGGATTTGGATATCAAATAACTTATAAACTAAACTGCTCAGTTGGTACAGATTGTTAAATATGTAAATAATGTTACTGTGGAATAAACAAGGAGACAGTCATTTTCCATCTCCCCATAAGAGTGCTCCGAAACACATTCTGCATCAAGGGAATATACAGCATGTAACGTGTCCGTCTCTCCCTGTATTACTTGCATGTTTAGCAAACGTACATGCCAAGAAATTACTTTGAACGGTCCATAGAGCGTACAGTCATATATCAGCTGTTAGGGACAGGGCATGCTCTCTTTCATCTGGTTTCGCTGCTGCTATGTTCAGGCTGTTTCTTGCTGTCAAACCTCAGGGGACCTCGTCCCACACACACGCACACACACACACACACACACACACACACACACACACACACACACACACACACACACACACACACGCACGCACGCACACAAACACACACAGGGCCGCTCCACAAAATAAATATATATACCGGTATATTCCATCTTGCACGACATGCAGTGTTCAGTCCATTATGCAGATAAATGTGTGTCCTTTAAGTTCATGGTCTGAAAAGGTCTCAACTGAAATCAATATCTGAAGAACCAGTTAACATTACATTAACATTTCCCATGTTCTGAAATAGCGCTTCGTAGCTGGTGACAATCAGATCCAGATGCCCAGACGTAAGAATATATGTAGCTGGGTGAATAACAACATTTTTCTGCGACAATGTACTCACATGCACTGGAGCATGTGAAATACATCCCTCTAATGATTAAAAATGGAAGGTGTGATACGGTCACACCTAAAGGTCAGAGTTGAAATTGCAAGTGTGCCGGAACTAATATATATTAGTATATATATATAATAATAATATTCAGGAACACCGACATTCTTTTTTCATGAAAGATCATTACTTATGATCCTGCTGCACGCCCAATGGCCCCGACACACACACACACACACACACACACACACACACACACACACAATCACGCAGCCTTTCTTATTCAATTAAGGATCCTAAGTTGTGGGATGAAAGTGGCTTAGAGTTACACAATCGATTGGGTTTGGCTTCTGAGGTCAAGAGGTCAATGAATCCATTCTGCCACAGTATGGAGCATGGTGGAAGGATGTAAATACATTCAGATATAATGGGGAGAGAGAGAGAGAGAGAGAGAGAGAGAGAGAGAGAGAGAGAGAGAGAGAGAGAGAGAGAGAGAGAGAGAGAGAGAGAGAGAGAGAGAGAGAGAGAGAGAGAGAGAGAGAGAGAGAGAGAGAGGATAAAAACATAGAGAAAGAAAAATAAACAAACAGCAACAAAAACACAGCATATATAATGCAATTCTTGTGGGTGTCTTGTGTATTTTTTGCTCCGCGAAGAACTGTAATCTGAAACGGAATACATAGTATAAGTCTACATGAATATGGAAAGTCCAAACTGTGAACACAACGGTTGTTTATTCGGTGGTTTATGTAAGATGTGTTGCCACCATTTGGATCTTAAACTTCTACCATCGCTATTTTTTTCATTTATTTTATGAACATGCATGCTGAGGGTCTAAGGTTTCTCCTCTGCCGGTTGGCTACAACTTTTAATTGTGATATGTATGTCTTCTATTGGCCTTGCAGTAAAGATGTTAGTGTTCTAAATACAAATCTGGAGGATTTGATTCCTCTTCATTGGTCACATACATGTACACACAGTGAAATTAGTTTCTCTGCATTTAACCCATCCATCCTAGTATTAGGAGCAGTGGGCAGCTATTTTATATACAGCGCAGAGAGCAGTGTGGGGTCTGGTGCCTTGCTCAAGGGCACCTCGGCAGTGAACCAGTTGTTTCCAGGATTTGAACCCGGCTACCTTCCGGTTCCCAAGCGTCAAGTCCCATCAGACTGAGCTATCCGGCCTCCGGACTGAGCTATCCTGTCGCCCCTCTCCTTCTATCTAATTATTACATTTTAACGTTTATCCAATGTGCTTTACAGTGACTTCTGAAACAGATCAGTGAGGAGCAGGCATAAGGTTGGGCATATTTGCTCAAGGACAAACACAGGTACACTACAGACATTGAGGATTGAACCCAGTACCATTTGACTGGAAGCAGAACACGCTAGCCACTAAACTAACCTGTTAAAAAGAAACCCATAACATAATAACAAAATGTAAATAGTGATAATCTAAATGGTCACTACAGCTCCCCCTGTGTCTACTGCATGTACAGTGAATTTGCATCCTAAAGCCTTAATAGAAAAGTAATGGCTAATTGGAGCTCATCATCTTGCAAATAGATGGTGATTAGACTGAGGAGCATCGTCTCTGCGTGTCTCCCCGCATGTCATGGTCCTAATCACTCCCTCTGCTAACCAATTTCAAACTTTTCACTTTGGCTCCCAGCAGAACATTAATTCCTTCACAAACAATTATTGAATACAAAATTCCAGCAATGCCTCACGCCGTGAAACCATGGGAGTCGATCTACTGTCACAATTAAAAATGCTCGTTGTGTGTGATGATTTCATACACAGAATGTGTCCTAGTTACAGCTGCAACCTGCCAAACCAATGTTGTACAGACTACTTGTATTGGTATTGTATTGTATTGTATTGGGTGCAGGCAGGGTTCACCATTATGTTTGAACTACCTAGCATTTAAAAAAACTTGTCACCAAGTCATCGAGACTTAGACTAAATTCACAATCCTCCACTGCAATATTTGCATATTGCACAACAAAAACATATCAATTGTATTTAGTTGTTTTACAACTTACATGTTCCGTGACTGCATGCACTGACTGTGTTTACAGTACGAGATCACAAAGAATATTTCAGTCGTCCGTCCCAAATGCGGATGAGATGGAAATGGAGATGGAATAAAATGCTTTCAGAGTCGACGTCTTCTCGCTGCTGAAGAGCTTACAGTTACAAAATAGCCTAGTTGGTAACTTTGACTTTAAAGCACTCTTTAAAACAGCGACAAATTATTATATTGCAACCTACCCCTAACATCCATCATATCAAACTTATCTTATAAAATCTCATAAAAGAAAGTCCTTGATTTTGACCTGGTGAAAATATTACATTTCATCTTCCACCAACTCCAAATAAAACAAGATGTTAAGAACAAGTACATGTTGTAAGGACTGTTCACCATGTAACTGGATAAGAAGGAAACGACTGAGGAAAGAGTAACTCAAGAGCAGCACAAAAAAAAGTCAAAGTACTGGTTTGTCTGACAACAACACTACAGCCAGTATGTTCTCCTTCTAAATTGCCATGCCTGGCCGGAATGTCTTTTTTTGTTTTGGTCTGTGTGTTAACTATTCTCGGAGTACCCCAGGTTGCCAGACAAGAAACAAATTGGCACACAAACACAGCATGCTGCAGCCATGGAGACAAGCAGACAAACTGGATCAACTGAGATTGTAATAGATTCTACCCAACCCAAAAAAAAAAGCCTCTTTCTGAAAGCTCCATGACCACAGCTGTGCTAAAAACACAGATAGATCTTGGAGCCTTAATCTTGCGCTGGTCTCTATATAATGTCGTTTGGTGTCCTCAACCTGACAACACGTGTGACAAATCTCTCCAATATTGTCTCCAAACTTAAATGAAGTCTCATTTCATTTTTGTCATTTTATTGATTATTTTCTTTTCATTTTCCTCTATTCCCCGTGTCCTGGGGATGGGAGGAGCCCTGGAAGAGTCACTTCAGTGGCGTGTGGCAGAGGTCACCTGCTACACCTATCAATTCAAATACACCGTCTACTGTGCAGGGACACATAGTGTCCCTTCCAAGCTCCAGGTCGATTTTTGGACGACCGGGTGTACAACTGTGTTTTTCTTTAGGTTCTGTTTAGAAAAGCCTGCGGTATGTTGCTCATTAATAAAACATGCAGCATTCTAGCATTGCAAGTGGGCCACACTGCCCTCAAAGGCGAGGGAATTGACTCGCTGGAGAAAACTAAATTCAGGCCAACAGCTGCAATTGGGAGTAGGGTAAAGAGACCCTGTGAACTAGGGCAAATTAGATAATGTGTTGGGGCCAAATCCGTGGCACTCCGTGGTAAAATTCCTTGCCGAACTATCGACTTAATAGACTTCTAAACCCCAACATGTTTCCTTACTGCAAGAATCCATCTTACTACAAAATACATATTTCTTGATACATGGTTTCAAAATATACACCCAACATATTAATCTGCAAAACAGCCTCAAAATACCAGGGAAGGCTAAAGCTCCTACTGTAAATCGTATTCAAACTTTATTGCTGATATGTTGATATGCAAGATAATATTCCAATAGTGCGGATGTTGCATTTTTTTTTGTGGGGATCAAATATTATACCTGATATAGTCTTTTTCTTCCCAGATGCCATCGTCAGCCACTATTTCTCTTAAGTAAAAATAAATGCAAAGGATAAATTAACTATTGCATACAGTAGTAGTTCTACTTTAAAACCTACCTCCAATGGGAATGCTACACTCACTGGGAGCAATAAAAACAATGAAATCAATGAGGCTTGAATATATGACCATGTATTTTGATAATACATAAAATGTTCTGCAAGTAAGAGTTGAGTTAAACCAAGTTAAACGGTTGTCCCTGAAGCTCCTGTTAAAGTGTTCACATGCTTTAAGGTAGTCCAGAGCAGTCCAGTCTCTCTTAACACCTGAAAACGTGTCAACGGGAAGGAATGGAGGCCAATTTTGAAATACCTAACATCTTGGTGACATTGAGAAGTATGAATACGGTGGATGAATAAGTGGATACTTGAAACACTTTCTTTGGGAACTTCACAAGGTTCAGCAGAACATGCCAGTGAATGAAGTCATCCATGTGTTCATTAACATTGCTCTCAGGTACTATCTCATAGATAGAAGATAGATGATGTTAGGGTCATCTTGGGCGATCACAGAAAATACAACCGAATACATACAACTCTCTCTCTCTCTCTCTCTCTCTCCTTTTCTCTCTCTCTCTCTCTCTCTCTCTCTCTCTCTCTCTCTCTCTCTCTCTCTCTCTCTCTCTCTCTCTCTCTCTCTCTCTCTCTCTCTCTCTCTCTCTCTCTCTCTCTCTCTCTCTCTCTCTCTCTCTCTCTCTCTCTCTGACTATGTGGCACTCAGCTCTGATGTGGCCAAACCACTGCTAAACCAATCAAACACCTCCTGCAGATCCTTCCCACCTCATCTGCTGCCCTTTCAAAGGCCGGGATAAAGGAAAAAAGGTGAGACATATGTCTCTGTTTGAAATAGGAGCTTAAGGGATAGGTTAACATTGGCATTACCACCATGAGCCGACACCACAGGTTCCCACTAACTCCCCAGAGTCCCCCAAACTCACCTGAGCCTTTCTGATCTCGTCCAGGCTCCCATCAGATACAGACATCCTTATTTGGCAAACAAAGCTCCCTGCACAATGCAACTCTGTAAAAACAATACTGAACAGTTAAACAAACCCAACGTACTACAGGTCTATCACCAATTCAGCCCTGAAGCCAACAATAAAAATGTTAATCACAAAGGCTATACAAACGACCCCCAAAACTCATCAATTTATTTTAACCATACAGAACCTTTCAAATATCACTTTGAATGCAAAGCATTACATAACACAGCATTTAATTGTGATATAAAAAACCATCCAAAGCAACCGTCGGACATTGACTGCAGTCTTTTTTAAATTTAGATATATTTTTATGACTTTTTATATTATTATAATTTTTTGTTGTTGTATGTGTTGCAGCCAACCAGATGCTCAACCAACCATATAACTCAGTGGGCTGTTGTAACATTGGCATGACCTGTCTGAAAACTTTGTAGACTTTTCAACAATGAATACAACATTGGCAACAACATGTTCAGTCTGCGTGTTGTTGTGTCAGTGCAGACCTCATGCAATGAACACGGCGTGCTGCTGTCCATGGCCATGTAGCCGGAGATGGGAATAGTGTGAACATACCGTTCTTGAACCCCAGCCGTATGCGCAAGGATAAGGAAAGCTGTGTGTTGTGAATTGTTACAACTAACCATACGAAAACCAATAAGGTATCCAAACAAATCATGTCATTCAGCGTTATAATGACATTGTGTTAACTCAATCACTTTAGCTGATTTTAGCTTAATAGCCTACTTGCCCAAATGCATAATGTAGTCAGTAGACAGTAGTCAGCAATAATTGAATACAAAATGCACTAAAATGTAGTTTTACATTACGTTTATCTTACCTTGCTTAGCCTAACTGGTGTTTGTTTGGCGTTTCACAGATTATAAAATGCAATAACTAAAATATAACCTGAACCAGGATTAGCGATGTTTGCGGCTATGCTACCAAGTAGCTAAGTGGGATGCTAGTTACAGCCTTCTCCAAACAACATCACAAAACCCTTTGGTTTGGCATGTTCTTGGCACATTCTACTATGTGTTAGTTACGAGTTGGAAACGTCTTGAAAACACATAGTTTCTATTACGGACAAATAGCCACTGGGCGGTTTTACGAGCATATTGATTCTGCAACGACCCACCATGGTCATGTCTGGCTGCAGGACACCGGGCCTGGTCCAGAAACATAGACCTCCGCCCCTTACTCACACCATATCTCTGTATTTTACTGTTATCATATCCACATTTGGCTAATAATGATCAAATGACAAAATAGACGGACAAACAGATAAATAGTTTGTAAAGACTTTAAACTATGAAGTCAATATGTAGGAGACTGAATCATGTGTTCGTATTCAACACTTGTAGGTAAAGGTAAAATGTCGATCTGTTTATTGCAATTTCAACATTGTTCAATCACAGTGTTCTTCTCGAAGCAGAGCCCTTGAAACGCTGAGGCTGTGACGCACTTGCCAGAGTGGGAACATTCTGGAAGAGGACAAGCAGGCATTTGGTCATCTCCTTTCCAGAAGGCGCTGACAAACCTGTGGCAAATCAATGGCAATCCCATTCCCATCACCATTGAAGGACAGGGGACGTTTGGCAGCTGGATGACAATGAATCATTTAACCACCGAGATTGGGGCCCTGTGACACCACCTCCATCTCGAATCCTGATTCATACCTAGTGCCAACACACTACAGGCCATCATTCCCATATGTCTTCCCCAGGTCGGTTACTGTATATATATATATATATATATATATATATATATATATATAACCCAAAAGGATGACAGTGCACAGTGGCCGGTTTATTTGATTTGGGAAGAGGTAAACTTAAGTCCAAGAAAAGTAAATATAGAAAAAGAACAGACACAGGCAGAGATTATTGATTGGTGTCCAGCGGTCCGTATTGACTTTGCTAACTTTGATGTAACTCTTAAGGGTGGAGCGGGCATGGGCCTATATAGTCATTGTTATTGTGTGGGGGATAGCGCCCTCTTACTTAAATCCAGGTGAAAGCCATACAGAGTAAACATCAATTGTTTTGCAGCTGTTTGCGGAAAATGGTCAATTGTAGCAGCAGACAAATCTGGGCTGCCCCCTATTTTACCATTTGCATCGCTGGTGGGCGATGTGTTTTGGATAAGCAGGCTCTTGCTGCTCGGTAACATCGTGATTGACGTTACGAATTACATTGACAGTGTAGAAAATCCCATTAGAGGAATTGGCGTGATATCATATGACATGTGTGTGATTTTTATATTAGCACAGATTGGACGGCGTGTGTGATGTCATGGACAACTGAACGTTTATGGTTGGTTGTATATCTCTGTTAAGAAAGCCTCTGTGGATATGTATTTTTGGGACACATATCCATAGTATGGTGCTATCCATAGTATATGTATATATATATATATATATATATATATATATATATATATATCCATGGTATGAATATGTAAGGGGAAACACAAAAACACAGGAAACAGTTGTTGAATGACTTAAAATGACATTAACTTATATTTTACTATCCTGACAAACAATTACAATGGTGCACGTATAAAGGTGGTCCAAGTCTCAAGAGGTGGTTAACTCTTGGCACCAACTCTCCTGAAGCTCAAATGCATTGAGCCAAGAGCCATATTATATCTTTCCAAATTTAAAGCTGTTTTCAGCAACTTTTGTTTTAGAGACTATTTTGAACCCTTATGCCGTGTTACATCAGGGTGAGGCAGAAGTCTGCTGTCAGCACAAACAGTGCAGCCAGAATTTATGATGTGACCGATTAAAGTCTTCAAAGGGGGCAAAGACTATTAATCCAAATTATACAGAGTGCAGAAGAGCATATTTGTCATTAATTTAAAGACAAGCCCATTGTGTTAGTGGCAGTGGTATTATAGCATTACACAAAAAAAAGGGTACATCATTATATATTTAAATATAATGAAATAGAAAAAATTGAATGTTAAATTGATAAAAAAATATATATTATATTGCTAATATAATAATATAAAATAATAAAATAATATACTCTTTCTACAGTTGGAAATGGGATCCATAACAATGGTTATGGTTATTCATAGCAGTAGCCAAAAACTGTAGTCAAGAAAAATTACTTTTGCTTTGCAAAAACAAGAACTGAAGAAGAAAATTACTCGAGGAGCAAGTGAATTAAAAAAAGAAGAAATCGGCATGTGTCTTCCCCCCCCCCCCCCCCCAAAGTCTCTTATTTGATGTTGATATTATTATTATTATTATTATTATTATTATTATTACATTATTATTTCAGCCACAGAAGGTCTTCCTCGGGTAAAGAATTGTTACGTGTGATGAAGTGACATCGTCATCATCTCCTGATTAGATAGCCTGCCACATACACACCAGGACAAGATTCCCAGTATGTGTCTCTCAGGTGTGATCACAAAATATTACATTCATATTATACTCTATTCAATTACATTCTGTGCTGGTTATCCACTATATTATATTATGATTTGGCAAATAAACCGTGGCAAATAATCGCGTGCATGTGCATAACAGACTGTGTCTGTTATGTCCAAAAAGTAAATATAATGAGTGTCAACGTGTTCCAGTGTCCTTAAGCTTTGATCATTTCAGTATAGTTGTCCCAAGTCCCAGTCCCCATATTAGCTCTGTCCAGGTCTCTCCAATCACATGACAAGATGACAAGACAATAAGATTAGAGAAATGGCCAAATCAGTCTCTTATCTTTCTGAAAAGGTCAAGATACAAGATATTTTATTGGTCTCATAACAGATGACTAGTGTAGGCTAATAAGGAGATAATGCTGGATGTTTCATAATGGATAGCCTATAACATACAGTCAGGTGTGCTCACTTTACTTTTAAAGTAAAGTGAGTTTACTTTTAGGCCTACCTGAGGAACACCATCTGTGGGTGATTATGTTATATCAGTCATGTGATATAAAAGTACTTATCTCTTAGTTTTCTTTTGTGTGCATCATTTGGTCTATAATGGTAATGGATGCTTTTATATAGCGCTTTTATCCAAAGCGCTTTACAAGTCAAGCCTCACATTCAACCACTGACGGTGGAGTCAGCCATGCAAGGAGACAGCCAGCACGTCAGGAGCAGTTCGGGTGTCTTGCTCAAGGACACCTCGACAGTTTTTGCTAGGAGGAGCTGGGGATCGAACCAGCGGTTGTGAAGCGACTGTGCTACCTCCTGAGCTATACTGCCGCCAGTCTATACTTTTCTGTCTCTTTTCATCACGCTACACCAATGAGCATGACTAGTAAAATGCACACCGTTTATTAAATTGTTAATTTTAATTCGGTTATATCTATAAAACTTGGCAGTTCAGTGCAAAGCTGTCTATCCTCAACAAAAGGTCCATAGTACTGCTATTAACAATGACAGCTAATAGGGAGACTCTTTTAAGAGAGACTCTCTCGTCTGGTAATGTTAGACAACATGTATGTTGTCTAACATTTGGCTCTAAGGACCAGCACTACCAGTGCTCTGAATGTAATGTGTTGTCTCTGTTAATACTGGCTACAAATAAGAAAGAGGAACAAAGGAGATTTAGGAATGTAAAAAAGTAAGAGCTGGGTTCAATGCGGTTAATACTTCCTCCCCTCACCCCAAGCGTGCCAAACTTGACAGGTATTTAGAGTGCTTCTGGCAAACCAAGCATACAGGAGTAGTCACAATGGCTTCACACAAATGCTGTTATTTTCGCCCAAAAGGCAGACTAAGTGGAGCTCGTTAAGTGTTTTTTTGATTTGAACTCCCTTTCTGAGAATGTCATGTTTGCCTGTAGGAAATTTCCTTTCAAACCGTTTGCAAAGACATGTAGTTACTTTGCTTTCACCATATTGCAAACAAATTAATTACTTTTTGATATTATCCAATCAAGTGATTCTAAAAGGTGAGCCCAGCTTTTAATAATAATGATTCATGATATAACTAGAGACACAATGGCTTTTCTGTTGTTGAATAGAAACAGCAGCCAAGACGTTCTGTTCTTCTATTCCTGCCTTCAATTACACAAGGCATGTTCTTCATTTATGGAACAATGTTTCTGCTGGGGCTGTCTATGCAGTAGAAAAGCTCAACAAAAACATAAACTGGTGCTACATGACCAGAGAACAACAGTTGGAACAACAGCCCTAGAGAACTGGTGCTACATGACCAGAGAACAACAGTCGGAACAACAGCCCTAGAGAACTGGTGCTACATGACCAGAGAACAACAGTCGGAACAACAGCCCTAGAGAACTGGTGCTACATGACCAGAGAACAACAGTTTGAACAACAGCCCTAGAGAACTGCTACATCATGACCAGAAAAAAACAGTTTGAACAACAGCCCTAGAGAACTGGTGCTACATCATGACCAGAAAACAACAGTTGGAACAACAGCCCTAGAGAACTGGTGCTACATCATGACCAGAAAACAACAGTTGGAACAACAGCCCTAGAGAACTGGTGCTACATCATGACCAGAAAACAACAGTTGGAACAACAGCCCTAGAGAACTGGTGCTACATCATGACCAGAAAACAGCCCCAGAGCCGGCAAAAGTCTGCCGACCGAAAACGCATAATCTTACTGACTTTGGCTGGCGAACAAATTTGCAAAACTGAATGGCAGTAAAATGTATCATTGTTCATTGGCAAACTATTTATTTGAATCCACACTTGATCGACGACAGATTGCTACATTTTTATGAGTTTTATGATATTGTAAAGGTAACCTGGTTAAAATGACAACACAGGCCATTAACAAAGGGAAAACATATATTCTGCAGTTATTCAAGCAGAAAATTAAATACCCCAAAGAAAAGAGAGAGTAAAATAATGAGTGTTAGTAATACAAGTCATTAGGAGTGGTGGTGTGCGTCATGTCTCATTTGGACGTTATTAGTCAAATAATGTGATTAAATTATCCAAAATTGTTCAACAAACATTTTATAAGTCGTAAAATTCTTCAGTTTGAGTCTGACTGACTGATCTAGGTTAGGTCAATTTAAGCTGCAGAACAATCGTCAAACACACACACACCACACACACACACACACACACACACACACACACACAACACACACAACACACACACACAAAATACAAACTATAACACCACGATGATATATTGTGAGTCCACCATTTCAAACGGCCCTCTTTCTGCTGGGCCCAGCACTGCTCAAATGCTGAATCTCACATCCCTTGTGTGCGGACCGGAGGCCACCTCACAATTCCAAGAAGAGCTACTGCGCGCCATGACAATATTTAGACACAGGGTCATATTTTACGTGGCCAGTGGCACATGGTATTTCACGGAGCCCGTCAACCTTTTGCTGGGCAAGCTTCAGAGACGGACTCAGTCACGCTTGCCTGTGAAGCTTCTAAAGGAAGAACAACTGAGGCGAGCTGGATTATAAATATCCCAGTCGCCGAGGTGGGACTTTTTTTTTTTCCCGATACAGCCCTGATTTAAGACGGCGTGGATACATGTTTCACTATCGTAACATCTGTACCCCACGCAGTGGTCTGGGGGACTCCCTGCTGTGAGCCTTTCAGCAGTGGCTGCCTCGTTTGTTCGGCAGTAAGGCAAGTTATTGTGTCCCTCCTTTTTTCGCTGACAATCCTGTCCTGTCCGGTGCGTTTCATTAGTTTTAGACTTGTCCGTTACATTGGATTGTTTTTGGTTCTTCTCAAAGTGTATCGTGGATTCAACAATCGCTGTGTCTGTTTCACGGGGCTATTTATTCATCCAAGCTCTGGTTTCTGAGCACGGTAAATGGGTGGCATTTCGGAAAAACATCCCGCGGACAGAGACGGAATACGAATGGCCACGCTGGCTCGGTTCACTGTCTGTATCACAACGTGGTTTCATGGTCACATCTGTGCATTCAAGATTCAAGATTCAAGATGACTTTATTTATCCCGAGGGAAATTAAGGTTGAAACAGGGGGGAATAAATGCACACACAAATATACTAATACCTAAAAACGAAATAACAACAAACTAAACTAAACTAAACTAGTATAAACAAAATATAACTAAATGAAATCTAAATACTGCCTGCAAGTTTCTCTTTTCATATCGTGTATAGATGAATAACCATTTGAAGATGTGAATGTCAAAAGATGTGAAAAGAAAGAAGCTGGATGCTTTATTTATAAACCCACTAATAAGGAAAACTTTGAACACGCTTAACATGCTAATAATATAACCGTGGAAATGAGCCAAGGAGGTGAAAAGGTCATTTTGTATTTCATGGTCTCCCTAATGATTAACATTAGCTAATTCCAGTCTATCGTAGCAGGCAGCGAGTCGCTGTTATTTTCAGCGAGGTAGTAATGTGAGAGTGTGTGCTGTGAGAATTACATTTGTTTGTTGAGGGAGGGGTCGCTGGGGGGGGGGGGGGGGGGGGGGGTGGGGGGGGTGCGGGGCGGGGTGTGATTGGATAAGGCAAGGAATCCTCCAATGGTTTAAATGTCAACCGGTCAATAAAATCCGTGGCCCTCTGTCATTGCTCATTTGTACCGTGACAGATGCTATTAAAATCTGAACAAAAATTACCAACCTGACATTTCCCCATTCACACCCTGCACTTTCTGTTTCTTGACCATTCTCCATTATTCACTATAACTGTGCCGCGTCTCCACACTGATTCGTCCTATCTATCTAAAGAATCATTTTTCAAATCCAGACCTTGTTGTGTTGGTAATGAAAGAAATACATCTTCGCTAGAATAGCATTTGCTCCCATTTATTATATATTAAACCCGCCGACACTTTATCTTGTGGTGGATGTTCGGTGTGGCTAAAGGCTATTCCACTGTTCAACGTGTGATATCTCAACCCAATGGATTCAGAGTGTAGGGCCAGTGCCCGCGTATGGGAAGAACGGAGGAAGTTAATAAATAAATAAGACTGAAACACTTTGTACACCAATAACAGAAAGATCTAGGGGCCATGTCTCCCACTGGCACCTCCATCACGAGGCACTGAACTGACACCCATGGGAAGGTCGGGTCTTGACTTGAACTGCTGCACTGTGACTCTTGTTGCTAGGCGACGATGAAGAACACCTGGTGAAGGAACAGTACAGCTGGCTGTCAGCTGTAGAACATCCTTTAACCCTAATGAGGAGAAATATGTTGTAATTCTAAACACTTACGCTAAACACTGTAATAACGTGAGATAAGACTGTTAATCCCGGAGGGGAATTGCAATGCCAGCAGCTCAGGGAAGAGACAGTGATGAGACAAAGAAAAACAGAAGGTTGTATTATACATTACACAATCTTAGCACTCGAAAAAAATAAAACACATTTGTTGGCAAATGCAATCGATCAAGCAATTTTCAAAAGACAATAGCTTGTTCATATTTTAGAAATAAAAGATTCAAGATTCAAGATGTATTTATTTGCCATTGGCAACAAGTACAATGGAACGCTTACTGCCCATTCCCTCCCGCAGTATGAATTTCCTACAATTTAACAATATATACTATAATATGTACTATACTTATACTACACAACACTAAAACACTAAAACACTAACACTTAAAGATAGACATTATCCTCCTGACCTTCTTTAGACACCACCAAATAAGAGGTTTTCTGTTCAGTTCTGCAAATTCTAACTAGGATAAATACTTGGCTATAAATAGTACACCATTAAAGAATCGATTGCCAGCTACTCTTAGGATTAAATCATTGAATAAAAGCATTAAAACGAACCAGATAAACGAGAAAACGCTGTTGTTTGTTTAAATTAGATTCATTCTCAGACACATTCTCTCTTGGCCTTTCTGAGGTAAACATTCAACACGGGGTCCAATCATCACCGACTCATCTCAGATCAGTTAAAGGAAAGGTTATTCTGTGTACCCTTTGAGTAGTTTTCCAGGGACAGAGATGGACACAATACCTTGAGGTTTATCCAAGTTTGCTTTCTGTTCATTTCCTAATCAGGAAAACTGCAGAAAAGACAGCATAAAGGCGATATGGTCTTAATTGTATTAAAATTAAAGTTATGTTGTACTGAACAATGCCAATATCAATGTAAATAGAGCTACTTTAAGGTAGATTAGGTTTGATAGGTCAAGTAGATCAAGTTTGTTGCATTGTTTAGTGTTGAGCTCCTCATGTGTGTTGTCCTTACTATGTCTATGTAACAATTACTAAACTAATAACATATTTTATTCTATGTTTTGACACGTGTGATTAGCACAATTGTGATATTGGGTCAAATCAATATTTACCAATGAACTATTTACCAAGGTTAACTAATATGTGACACATACAACACTATATATTCTTAGTGAAAGAAAAAAATAATAATTCTAACAGGTTAGAAAACGGCAAAAACAACAGGGTATAAATGTAAGGGGAATGGTTTAATTGTAGGCGAATCTCCCCACATGGTGCCCCACAGGGGCTAATTTGCGAGGGCATTCATAATTTACCATTCAATTCTATGGCAAATGTCATATCATTTAATGGTATATTGTCATATCTGACAAAATGCTCCTCTGCGAGTGGGCGGAGGATGGAGGATTGGCTTCTCACAGCAGGGGGGTCCTCTGACAGGAGCACAATGAAATGAGCGAATATAGCAGGGGTCAAAGGTTGTGCACTGTGTAAAGATTTCAATTCCCAGACAATCTGAATCCAACAGGAGTTTACTGAAAGAATAATCATTCAGCATTCAGTACAAAAATAGCACCACGTGAAACTAGAAACATTCATTCAACAATCCTGTATGCGTATGCCAATCATTTATAATGTCCATTATATGACACACTTAACGGGGCAAATAAATAAAGGAAATTCTAAATGATTTGCTATAGCGGAAGGAGAGAAGATAATTGTATTGTGAGGAACTGTTTCAAGAGTCTATAGGCGTCAAGTGTGGGTACCACCACTTAATCTAATCTAATCTAATCTTCTGTGTGTAGTCTCTTCCAAAAGGTTTTTAACCCTCAACCTCATCCAAAAGAGCCACTTGAAAGCATCCTCGGAGACTCAGGCATATGAGCTGGGGCATTGGATTTTCTCTGTATAATTCTGTGTGTTTAATTCAGGCTGCAGTACATCCTGCATGAACGTCTCAGGGTGTATGTGAATGTTTAATGGGTGCCTTTTATTTGAGCCGTTACATTTATGAATAGCCTACGCATGACAACGGGTATGTTTGAAATAAAAGTTAAAGCACAGCGCACTTCTTATAAATGAAAGAACACAGAGCATCCTTTAGGTTACATTCAAGCTGTGATCGCCGAACAAGATGGAAATAGTGTTTTGGAAAGTCTTCTATCTGACTTTGTACAAAAGTAACTTCAACAATTCCTGCCAAATACTTAGATTTAGATGACGGTTAAACAAAAAATGACAAAAAGACTGTACTATTATGCAAAATGGGAACAAAGGAACTATGGCTGTGGCAAACTTGTGTTTTTTATCATCTTAAAATAAATCAGAGACGACAGACATAAGCGGGTGTTCCCGATTAAAGTAACCTCTGATCAACAGCCCAATGCAAAAATAGATGACTAATAAACATCAAAACGGTATACAAGTGTGTATATACGTATACCGCAGTGTCAGTGCATACTGCAGACGGAGCAGTTATACAATCGCCGTCGCTATGACTAATCCAGGAGAACAGAGAATGATGACTCACAGAGTGGGCCAATTCAAAGCAGAGTTCACGGCAGAGAGAGGAGAGCCAGGAGATTAGTATACCTGCACTTTCCATTACGGAGCTTATAGGGCGGGTGTTTCAGTTAATTCCCGTCGCAATCACCATATTATAGTTTTCATATGAATCCCTCTTCTTTTGCAGGAATGTCGAGCAGGGAAGCGCCCTCACTTTCCTCAGTGCAAAGGAAAGTGACTTATATTCATACAACTGTTTATAGTGACATATCCATCAATTCCGCTAAATATGTACATGTGTGTATTTTTTTTACTTCTGTACATTTTCTAATTTTGCACATCTTCGGAGCTGGCGGTGACATTGTATACTGTGCCTTATTTTACATGCGACAAATAAACCACATCGGAATCGGAATCTCAAGAAGGTGATGATGTGCGAAAGGGAACAGGGCGGTCACAGAGACAGCAGTTTGTTGTGTTGTTTCTGTGCTGAAGGTTCTCTGCAGTCTTCTGCACACGCAGGGGCAGTTGAAGGGTTACATTTGATTTGAAGCAGCATATTTGCCTTGAACAGACGCTGTTCAGAAAATCGCTATGTTTTTCCTCATCAAAAGCGACCATGCAAGTTTCCCGTTTTTGTGATCGGTGAACAGACACGTGTCTTTTGGTTTATGTAGCGATTGACATTGTGATCTCTTTGCACTGATCACAAAACACAATTATTAGGTGATTATTAGTCATAATTATTATTAGTTATTTTTTTCTTCATGGATGTTGGCAATAAGAAACACAGTTTGGCACCGTTGCCGGGGTGACTGAGAGCTTTTTGAGACTATGCAGGCCATTTCGACACCACCTGCCATGATGATGTGTTCCCCTGCCTCGAGAGAATTCTTAAATGTGTGTTGGTGTTAATTTATTTCGGGAGATTGCTAAGAAAATTATCAAATAATTGTAAGATTTTTTTTTATAAAAAGTTGAATATATATATATATATATATATATATATATATATATATATATATATATATATATATATATATATAATGTAAGAGCTAAATATGACATATAACAGATAAATAAGTCACAGATACAAGAGAATCACAATGGATTCATTAAGGGAATGAATAATAACAGCATAACAAATACAATCCAACATATGAGAGGTTGTTGGGTTTTACAGTAAGTATTACTTCATATATTTAATTTAAACCATTCCTTTTTTTTTTACATACATACATACATTTTTGGAAGGAGGGATCTGCTTTCCTCAAGATGGCTTACTCCATAATCAAGGTTTTTTTTCCTTGCCCTTAGGGTTTGTAGGGTGTTGTTGGAACTTGGCTTGGGAAACAGAAGGTCGTCGGTTCAAGTCCCCGAAACACCTGGGCACTGCCTAGGTGCCCTTGAGCAAGGCACCCTGCTGCAAATTTTTTGTTTATTTTGATTGTATACATTATTTTTATTTGTATGGTATTGTTTTGGAGATGTATACTGGGGGAATGGGGAGTAAGCATTCCAATGTTGCAATTGGCCAATAAAATAACTTATCTTGTATCTTGTATCTTGTACCAGACCCCCTACACTGCTCTCCGGGCGCTGTATATAAAATATCCTAAAACTAGGATGGGTTAAATGCAGAGAACACATTTCCCTGTGTGTGTGGGTACATACGTGGGTATGTGACGAATAAAAAGGATTCAATCCTCCAGATTTGGATTTAGATTTAGCAGTGGAGATGCTGTTGCATGTTTGGACACATGTTTTCCCATTAGCCTCCCCGCGTGAAGCAGATGGAAACGGGCCGCATACAAGGCGGCACGCGCATTTGTCTTGCCCACCGCTTGAGACCAGGCTGCTCCAACTGCACAGCCATATATTATAGAAGTTGTCATACGCTGACAAAACTTGATGGTGGCAGAGGGAGGAGGGGGAATGGGGGGAGAGAGAGAGAGAGAGAGAGAGAGAGAGAGAGGGAACATTTCTCTGAAACATTTCACCTGCCAATCGTTCACACTGCAGACAGGTAATGGGATAGATGGGGAGGCGTACGGCTGCATATCCCATCCAACTCTCAGGAAGCCACGGGGAGATCCGTCCTGCATCCCTCAGGGCCATCCGTCCCCTCTCGCCCCACTGTCATTTATGGAAGCCATCAGGATTTGTCTTCATCTTGAGATCATTTGAACTTGCCACGCAAACCCCACCCCCCCCCCCCCCATATGGTTTGATATGTTTTCATGCTCTGCATATTTATGGTGCTTCGCAAATACAGCTAGCATAACATGAAAAGCTCTGGAGCTCCACCACGTCTTGGATGGAGCTGCACCATGCTGCAGAGAAGATGATGACATTTACCTCTAATTTACTCTCTCTCTCTCTCTCTCTCTCTCTCTCTCTCTCTCTCTCTCTCTCTCTCTCTCTCTCTCTCTCTCTCTCTCTCTCTCTCTCTCTCTCTCTCTCTCTCTCTGTCTCTCTCTCTCTCTCTCTCTCTCTCTCTCTCTCTCTCTCTCTCTCTTCCCCCTCTCTCTCTGCCTGCCTTACTGCCTGCCTGTGTCCCCCCCTTTTCATTAAAACCTCTCGAACCCACCATGTAAGTCTGTCTGATAATCCAGTTATTTACAGCTTTATGCATTCAAACACGGCCAATGCTCTGGTCCATGTACCCCCATCTGAGCCAGAGAGCAGCAGAAAGAACAACATTACAACAACAATACAACACATGGAATCTGCATTGTGGCAGCACACACATCACACTCACACACACACTCCATGTCTCAATGTAGCTTGTTATGTCTAAGTGTAACGGACGATAGCAGGTGGTGCTGTGCAGTGGTAAACCTCACTCCCCAACGGCTAAATAGACGTTCTAGCGATGAAGCTAGGGCCTATGGGTTTTAGCTCTCACGTTAGAACATCGCCTCTCATGCAGGAGGTCGTCAGTTCAAGGCCAGTGCGGGACACTGACTGTTACATAAGCACAGGAGCCGTGGCGTAACATACAGTAATCTGAGGTGGGCGGTGAGTCGTGGGTAAGGTGTGCTGTAATCAGTTGAGCCTCACTGATGGGTTTTAGCATGAGGGGGGGGGGGGTTACCTTGGAGCTGCAGCAGTGATCCATGCCATGTGTAGGGTGTATGATGCTTAGGTTAATTGGGAGCTAGTCTCACAAATACGACTAGACATCTAAAGTCTGATGGCAGACAAGCTCACATCTTCAAAGCGAACAGCGCATTTTCTATTTGTTTCGACCAATCATGTGGTAAAAGGAGGGCGGGGATCTGTTAGCATAAAATTGGCAAGCGCACACTGGGCCAGCAGTAGTAAACTGTAGTAAAACACACTGTTGACCGGCAATACACAATACACATTCAACGCAATATCTGTATATATTTACAGTTTTTGTATGAGCATTTTAACCCATTTGTTAAGCTTATTTTTTTCAATAATTCATACAATTTTGTCTCCACCCAGAATAGAAGTTCTGCTATATCATAGTAGGTCTGCAGGAACCCCATATTCATTTGGTGCTAATCTCATGCAGGCGTCCAATGATGACATATTACCCATGCTCGTCCACAATGTAGTGGTGAGCAATGTATCATTTAGGTGAAAAATGTTAAGTCGGTTAAAGAAGAACAAAGAGAGGGAGAGAGAAAACATTAGCATTTCTGGGTTTGTGTTTTGATTTATTTCCTTAAGACTCAAAGACTAAAGAAGATACAACACACTGCAAATGGGTCAGTTAAAGTGTATATTTCATGTTGCTGTAAGACGAAAATGGTAAATGGACTGCTTTTTATATAGCGCTTCATCCAAAGTGCTTTACAAGTCATTCACCCATTCATACACACATTTATGAACTGACAGCGGAGTCAGCCATGCAAGGAGACAGGCAGCACGTCAGGAGCAGTTAGAGGTTAGGGTGTCTTGCTCAGGGACACCTCAACATTTTTGCTAAGGGGGAGCCGGGGGATCGAACCAGCAACCTTACGGATGTCAAACGACCGCTGTACCTCCCGAGCTACTGCTGCGCCCATATGTTGATATTTTTTAAAGCATTCAGGATCCGGGAGAGTGGGCAAAACAAGTCTTACAGTGTGGAACTAAGGCCTCTGAACCCCGGGTAGACACCGGACACCACACATAGAGAGGGGTTTAGAGGCTGTAAATGTTTGATAAATGTCGGGTCGGTGTGGTTGAACGTAGGGTGAGGAGTTCAGGTAATTTTGATTTGCAGCAGAACCTGGGATGTGCTCTCCAAGGCTCCTGTTAATAGCTAGGTCGGGTCTATCTTTGTACATCAATGGGCAATGGCACTCTAATCTGTTTATTGATGCCTGAAGCAACCAAAACAATTAGAACGAAGATAAGATGATAAGCACCTAGCAACGGTCGGTCGATGCCTCATTTTCTTTTGATGATTATTCTCTCTCCGTCTATAAATTCCTTGCAACCTGATGAACGACACCCTATTAGTCCGATTTCCAGGTACACAATATATCCACCCTGCAACCCATGCATTTGCGGTATATTTTCTTAGATTTCCTTTGATACTTGAGCAGACTGGATGTGAGAGTGTAAACACAATATCCTTTATTTTTTTTAAAGATTCCCGAGCCAAGGCTATTTGATCAGAGAGATGGCGCTTTTAATATTCAAAAAGAGGTTCTGGCACTATGAAAGATGGAGAGATGCACTCCTCCTAAATCTCTGCACCACGCAGCTCACTAACGTAAAGATAAATGGGGCGGGGCTGACACCGTGGATGGCTAAAGAGGAATAGACAACAAGCAGCCACCCAGGGTCTTCCTCTCTGCTCCCTCTTTCAGGAGAGGCCCGCCTCTTTATTTATGGCACTTGTCAAATTAAGTTGAAAAACGGTTCTTCCCGAGAGAGCAAATGAAAGCACCCTGAATTAACGGGTCGCTAAGTTAGGTGTGATTTGGCTCCCACTCCAGTGTTATATTTGGTTTGGGGTTGACAATGAACACACTACCCCAGGCTGGGAAGCACCCAGAGAATCACCTAGAGACCGTAATGTATTGCCTAGGACACATGCCAACGTGTAGACCTACATACACCATCACCACCACCATCATCATCATCATCATCATCATCATTATTCGAATAATTACACAATGCTATGACATCATATGTACACATAATACAACCACAACATGAAAGACTTTCTGCTACAAGCAGAAAAGTATTCATCACTTCACGTCACTTGAAATGTAAATATGTACTGTAAATAGCATGTAACTCAACGTAGCATATACCAATATTAATATAAACAGAGGCCAGAGTACATTTCTGGAGTTATCGTGAAGCTAACCTAAGCTAACAACAGCAATGACGCTAGCACGTCCTCCTCACAATATACAGTGAACTACGGAGGCTAGCACTAGCTATAGCCTTACATGTTTGCATAGGGGAAAACTTACAAGCGATACTTTCCAAGGCACAATTGGACAAGGAGATTAGCTGTGTAGCTGGAACACGACCACAACAACTCTGACGCATTGCAGCCAGAAATGAAACTTAACTTAAAAACTAACGGATTTAAAGGATTTTCAGCTTCCACTAGGGGGGGTGAAAACACAAATTAAAGATGTAGTTCTACTTATAGAATGTGACAATCATCATCATCATCATCATCATCATCATCATCATCATCATCATCATCATCATCATCATCATCACTCTACCATCATCAGCATCAGCATCAGCATCATCACTATCTAAATCATCATCGTCATCATCATCATCATCACTATCATCATCATCACTATCTAAATCATCATCGTCATCATCATCATCATCATCACTATCATCATCATCACTATCTAAATCATCACCGTCATCATCATAATACCTACTGACCATGTCAAGGTCAGCAGTGGATACATTAAAGTGCGGCATTGTCCAGTAACAAGGAATAACATAACAGGGTGAGTCCAGATGACAGGGCATGGTTTTTTGGAGACACAAAACGAGGACAACCATTGAAATCTATGAAACACACATCAGCGGTCTCCACCGGAGGCAAACGTGTGTTTGAGAAAATTGCCCTACTCCTCATCCGTTTCAGGCTCTCATTCTGGTGCTAGGAGGGAAAGTACCAGGAAGGCAATCGATTGAGTGGCTGGGGGGGGGGAGCGACCTGTTCACCAGAGGACAATGGCTGGTGTTGTCGCTGTGTGCCACATGCTCCATTGGAGATGATGCTTCATGGTGTGAGACAAAGAGCTCTGATTTCAGGCCACAATAAACATTGTAGGGTGTGGGGGTTCACAGCTGGTTCACCTTTAGATAGATAGAAGGGATGTGGTGGTGTTTGTGGTGGTGGTGGTGGTGGTGGTAGTGATGGTGGTGGTGGGGGTGGTGGTGGCGGTAGTGGTGGTGATGGTGTTGATGGTGATGGTGGTGGTGGAGGCGGTTATGGTGGCGGTGGTGGTGATGGTAGTGGTGGTGGTAATGGTGCTTGTGGTGGTGGTGGTAGTGGTCTTGGTGGTGGTGGTGGTGGGGACGGTGGTGGTGGTGATGGTGGTGGTGAAGGTTGTGGTGGTGGCAGTAGTGGTGGTGATGGTGGTGGTGGTGGTGGTGGTGATGGTGGTGGTGGTGGTAGTGGTGGTGGTGGAGGCGGTTATTGGGGCGGTGGTGGTGATGGTAGTGGTGGTGGTAATGATGTTTGTGGTGGTGGTGGTAGTGGTCTTGGTGGTGGTGGTGGGGACGGTGGTGGTGGTGATGGTGATGGTGGTGGTGGTAGTGGTGGTGGTGGAGGCGGTTATGGTGGCGGTGGTGGTGATGGTAGTGGTGGTGGTGATGGTAGTGGTGGTGGTAATGGTGTTTGTGGTGGTGGTGCTGGTGGGGGGGGGGGTGATGGTGGGGGTGGTGACGATTGAAGCCAGAAGCATGACCTCGGGTACAATGACTCCTGCTATTAGTCTCCAGCAGGGTAAAGGCCCGGCCATCGAGGCCCCAGCATGAACTCCCAGCCCCTGAAGAAGAACCTGCTGCAGATGAAGGGTCGTTCTGAGGTGTGCATTAGCAACCCCGATATAACTAAAATAGTGCTCAACACACCGCGGCCCGACCGCTGCCCCTTCTTCCACATTAGCGTGACTCACAATAACAAATAAGACAAAGAGTCGGAAACCCGACAATGGAGCTGAGCGAAGGCCACAGGACTCACTGTGTGGCTCAATCATGAGTTATTATGTCGATGGAAAATATGTATTTTCATTTAACATTTTTTTTGACTTTGATTCCAAAGTTACTCACGAGCGAGGCCGGGGACAATCAAGCAGACAATCAATCAAAATTGCAGTAAGTTTTCAAAATTGTGCTGCACAAGCGAGCTCCAATTCACATTTACTGTTTGTTCACGCTCTGTCGCCTCCTCGAAGCAAACTTTTAAGTGCAAACGTACTTTTAAGTTTCAGCATAGCTAAAGGTTAATGTGTGTTTATAAGGCACATTTGCGAATGGCAAACTGATGACTCAGAGTAATTGAAGTCACATTTGGGTACACCGGGTATGATAGGTGATATTGGCGCTATAGCGTAATTAATTATTCAAAATCTAAAATCTAAATCGGGAGGATTGACTCCTCTTTATTGGTCACAAACATGTACACACACAGTGTAATTTGTTTCTCTGCATTTAACCCATCCTAGTATGGGTTATTGTTATTTTTATTGTGTACAGTATTGTTATACCTCTCCGGGAACCATCACCTTATCACGGTGGAGAGATTTGGGTGTCCCTGTGAACCTGAGAGCTGTGTTGTCTGAAGCCTAGTGCTCCTGGTAGGGTCTCCCATGGCAGATTGGTCTCAGGGGAGGGGCCAGACTAAGAATGATTCAAAGACCCCAATGGACAAACAAACAAGTAGAAGTGAGGATACCCTGTCCGGAGGAAGCCCGGGGCCCCTTTCCGGAGCCAGGCCCCCGGAAAGGAGGGCCCGTCAGCGAGCGCCTGGTGGCCGGGTTAGCCACGGAGCCTGGTCGGGCATAGCCCAAAACAAGCAACGTGGCCACTTCTCCTTCCCGCGGACCCACCACCTACGGGAAGAACCGCTGGGGTCGGGTGCACTGCCAGTTAGGAGGCAGTGAAGGCCTCGACGGACCAAACCCAGCCAACAGAGACTGGCTTTGGGGACGTGGAATGTCACCTCTCTGGGGGAGAAGGAGCCTGAGCTTGTGCGGGAGGTGGAGCGCTACCAGTTAGATCTGGTGGGGCTTACCTCTACGCACAGCATTGGCTCTGGAACTAAACTCCTGGATAGGGGTTGGACTCTTTCTGTCTCTGGAGTTGCTCAGGGTGTGAGGCGCCGGGCGGGTGTGGGGATACTCACAAGTCCCCGGCTGAGTGCCGCTTTGTTGGAGTTTACCCCGGTGGACGAGAGGGTCGCCTCCCTACACCTTAGGGTCATGGGAGGGAAAACTCTGATTGTTGTTTGTGCCTATGCACCAAACAACAGTTTGGAATATCCCGCCTTCTTGCACACCCTGGATGGAGTCCTGCATGGGGCTCCTGAAGGGACTCCATAGTCCCTCTGGGAGACTTCAACGCACACGTGGGTAACAATGGGGAAACTTGGAGGGGCGTGTTGGGGATGAACGGCCGACCTGATCTGAACCGGAGTGGGGTTTTGTTATTGGATTTCTGTGCTAGTCATGGATTGGCCATAACAAACACCATGTTCAAACATAAGGATGCTCATAAATGTACATGGTACCAGAGTACCTTAGGCCGAAGGTCAATGATCGATTTTGTTATCGTGTCATCTGACCTGAGGCCACATGTTTTGGACACTCGGGTGAAGAGAGGGGCAGAGCTATCAACCGATCACCATCTGGTGGTGAGTTGGGTAAGATGGCGGGGGAAGCCTCTGGAAAGACCTGGTAAGCCCAAACGTGTAGTGCGGGTGAACTGGGAACGTCTGGTGGATGCCTCTGTCCGGGAGACCTTCAACTCCCACCTCCGGCAGAATTTTTCGGGCATCTCTGTGGAGGCTGGGGGCATTGAGCCAGAGTGGTCATTGTTCAAAGCTTCTATTGCCGAAGCTGCGGTTGAGAGCTGTGGCCTCAAGGTCATTGGTGCCTCAAGGGGCGGCAACCCTCGGACTTCGTGGTGGACACAGGTGGTCAGGGAAGCTGTCCGGCTGAAGAAGGAGGCCTTCCGGGCTATGTTAGCCTGTGAGACTTCGGACTCAGTACTCGATAGTCGAACCTCAGATTGAAGAGGAACAATGCGGATTCCGCCCTGGTCGTGGAACAACGGACCAGCTTTTCACTGTTGCAAGGATCCTGGAGGGGGCTTGGGAGTATGCCCTTCCGGTCTATGTGTGGCATATGATCGGGTCCCTTGGGAAATACTGTGGGGGATCCTGCGGGAGTATGGGGTACGGGGGTCACTATTGAGGGCCATCCAATCTCTGTACTCCCAAAGCAAGAGCTGTGTCCGGATTCTTGGTAGTAAGTCGGGCCTCTTCTCACTGGGTGTTGGCCTCCGCCAGGGCTGCGCATTGTCACCCATCCTGTTTGTGATTTTCATGGACAGGATTTCAAGGCGTAGTCATGGAGGGGAGGGGTTTCAGTATGGTGGGCTCAGGATTGAATCGCTGCTGTTTGCAGATGATGTGGTCCTGTTTGCGTCATCAGTATGTGACCTTCAGCACTCACTGGATCGGTTTGCAGCGGAGTGTGAAGCGGCTGGGATGAGGATCAGCACCTCCAAATCTGAGGCCATGGTTCTTAGCAGGAAACCAGTGGATTGTCTACTCCAAGTAGGGAGGGAGTCTTTATCCCAAGTGAAGGAGTTCAAGTATCTCAGGGTTTTGTTCTCGCATGAGGGGAGGATGGAGCGTGACAGGAGAATAGGTGCAGCGGGAGCGGTATGGTATTGTATTGTAACCTAAAGAGAGCTGAGCCAGAAGGCAAAGCTCTTGATCTACCGATCAGTCTTCGTTCCTACCCTCACCTATGGTCATGAACAATGGGTAATGACCGAAAGGATGAGATCACGAATACAAGTGGCCAAAATGAGTTTCCTCAGGAGGGTGGCTGGTATCTCCCTTAGGGATAGGGTGAGAAGCTCAGACACTGAGAGACTCGGAGTAGAGCCGCTGCTCCTTCGCGTAGAAAGGAGCCAGTTGAGGTGGTTCGGGCATCTAGTAAGGATGCTTCCTGGTCGCCTCCCGAGGGAGGTTTTCCAGGCACATCCAACTGGGAAGAGACCACGGGGCAGACCAAGGTACAGGTGGGGTAATTACATCTCCACACTGGCCTGGGAATGCCTCGGGATCCCCCAGTCAGAGCTAGTTGATGTTGCCAGGGAGAGGGAAGTTTGGAGTCCCCTGCTGAAGCTGCTACCTCCGCGACCCGATTACGGATAAGATGGATCGATGGATGGACAGTATTGTTATAGTATAGTGATGTATAGTATAAGTATAGCACATAGTATAGTATATAGTGTTAAATTGTAGAAAATGCATACACACAGACCTCCCCTAAACTATCCTATTGTGCTCTACTCTTTTCAGCTGTGCCAAGAAATACAGAATATGCATAGGTCCACACTTATGGATATGCCTGCAGTAAAAATGAATATTGTTCATTGAACTGATTGCAAAAAATAAATAATGACAAACAGTCTTAATCCTAAATTGTTTTGTTTGGAAGTTATCGGACTGGTAGATCTCGACTTACATTTTGGAACAAAAAGTGATCTTGGGCTTGAAATGGTTGGTTACCATCCACTTCCCCACTTTCTTGTCGACTAGTGTGATGGAGAACTCTAGCCGTTCTTCACTTAGGTTCGATGGTTGGAGGCAATACGGAGAACACCTGAAAAAGGTAACTTTATTCTGATGATACAATATGATGATGCAGTAGCAGAGTAAAGTATGTGAACTCAAGGTCAGTCTCGAGAGTGAACACAAAAAAGCAAAACTTGTGTGTGCATAGTGTTCCGTTTCTCTGTTGTTTGAGCTCTGCCTTAAACTGACATCTTCTCCTGATTGGCTCTTGTGTGTCTGACTTGTCCAATGGGTGTTCGTCGGGGAGCTCCTCTCAGAGATCAATTTGGTTCATATGGATACAATCTACTCGTACCAGGCATGGGGAGCCTAATGATATGTATATTTATACTATTTCAACTGGAATAGCCTAGTTGAATTCTTAGATTCTCTGGCATTCTCGTGATGGCATAAAGAACAATATCTTATACACTATCCACTTTGTTACTTTGTTTTTGAAAGGTGTTAATATACATAAAGTTATTTTCATCCTTTTCGAGCATTTGCTAAAACGCTCATTTGCTCAACTTTGCGTTAAACTTTGCGTTTCCCAGTCGGTTCATGTCCTCACACAAAGTTTATCTGGAGCATTTCATGTTTTGAGGATATGGTTCCTGGAGCTACTTTGCACATCAGAGAGTATGTAGCCATGGGAGTTAAAATATGTGAGTTAGATGACCTCGCTTTATGTTTAATCTCTCCAAAACTGAAATATATGCACATTAATCGGAAACGGTTATATATCTTTTGAGGCCTTGTTCCAAATCCTGCATTGAATTGAGTGGAAATAACTGTTAACACAGTCATCACTGTCATTCACAGGTATGTTGTCAATGAAACAACATAATAACTCTGTCTTAAACTGTCTCCTTTTGGTAGACGGAAATGATTAGTATTTTTTTTATTTTGTAGCTGTACCCTTTCACCTAAAACTTGAAGATGATTTCCATTTAATCAAATTTAATTCAATTTCAAGCACACATGCAACATATATGTATATAAGTGGGCGGCAGTCGCTCACGAGGTAGAGCGGTCGTCTGACAACCGGAAAGGTTGCTGGTTCAATCCTAGCTTCGGCTCCTCCTAGCATAAACAGTCGAGGTGTCACACCAACCCTAACTGCTCCGGACGTGCTGCCTGTCGCCTTCCATCGGATCCATGGCTGACTCTCCCGTCGGTGGTTGAATGTCTGTATGAATGGGTGAATGTGAGGCTTGACTGGTAAAGCGATTTGGATAAAAGCGCTATATAAATGCAGTCCATATGTACATTGTTGAAAATAGCAAAGCCTTTTACAGTAAGGCTAGCTAGAACATCATGAAATAAAAACCACTGGAATATATTGCATGGGGAATAGACTGGGACTCAAATATGATTTTTAAATTCAGGGACATGCCTGCCCTGAGCTCTTGTTAATGTCTTTTTATGAGTGCTTGTGCCTGTATGTATGAGTAAGTGTGTGTGTGTGTGTGTGTGTGTGTGTGTGTGTGTGTGTGTGTGTGTGTGTGTGTGTGTGTGTGTGTGTGCTCGCGTGTGTGTATCTGCGTATATTTTATAAAGAAGGTTTATCACACTGTTGAAATGTGAGGTTTATTAAGGTTGTTAAAGTAGATTATTGACTGTGATGAAAAAAAACAACCGCCTCCGACTTATTTTCCAGAGTACCAAAGTACCAACCTATGTGACCAAAGGTTAATAACACACCTTGCGTGCATATCAAGGCTCAGGCCAATAATTCAAGCTTCAAGAAGAACAGTATGTTGTGCAATATGTCACTTTAACCAAAGGACACATGTCCAGGGAAACACAATGTATTAAAAGTGATCAAGGTAACGTTTTAGCTTAATGTTTTAAGTTAAGTTTGGTCAAAAATGGGACAGCTGGCCAGGATAGTGTAGTTGATAGCGTTTTCAAGGCTCATCTGAAAGGTTTTTGGTTTGATGCCAAATGTTTGCAGCCATCCTTTATACATCTGTGAACAAGATGTATAAACTCCTACCTGCTCCATAATGGCCTGTATCTTTTGATGAAAGCATCCAAAGCAATCATCCTGGTGACCGTGGTCATTCACTAGGCCAATACGCACTTTTCACGAATCCATCGATAGGCTTCACTGATGACTTAAACAGTGCATTATCTGCATCCATAGACTCTGCTGCTGCTTCTCAACAAACTGCAAACTACAAAACAACAAAAATTACAAAACTACAAAAAGACCAGTGCCATGGCTTAGTGAAGTCACTTCCAACAAAGCTCCAGAAAATGACAAATGGAGCTAGACTAAACATTGTGCATGGCACAACAGCATTAACTACTTATTGAAATGCCTCCTTCTCCAGTGTCATTCATTTAAAAAAAACAAAAAAACAACAACAGCAAGTTTCTCTTTGACACTGGACAAAAAGTCTGAAGACATAAACAGACATAAAAAAAGAAAAACAAGCAAGTGGGCTCCTCCCTCTCAGAAAGCATCTTCTTGGAATTATTCTAACACAAAATGGAATACATTTGCTGCTTGGTGTGATGCTTCCCTTGCTCCCTTCATCTTGAACATAAAATGCTTTTAAAGATTTTTGTAAAAAAAAAAAAAACATGTACATTCAACACATGTACATATCATTTAACAGTCACTTTGCTGATGATGAACAGCTTATTTGAACCCTTTTAGTCAGGGTTTAGGGATTTCTATTCCACTGAAACTGCTGTGACCAGAGTAGTAAACAATCTTCTCCTTACCATGGACAGCGATGCAAGGTCCTTGCTGGTGCTGCTGTGACCTCAGTGCTGTCTTCGTGTCGAAGACAGCACTGTGGTCGAATTGACCACAGCAATCTTCTTAAACTGGATCTTATCTCACAAATTGAACACAATTTGTTCTTTGTGAAGATTTAAAATCGAAACCTAAACTTTGGTCTTCCCGAAAGGGCCAGCCCTTGGGGAAGGTTGAATCTTGCCTGGCTGCAATTTAAAGAGAGATGTCCCAAAAGTACTTGTAGCTTAACACAGGGAAAACAGAGCTGGTAAGAATCGGCCCGAAGCAACAACAAACACAATTTGTCATACTGTATTTTGGGGGCTCTGCTATTGCTCAAAGCTCCTGTGTCAAAAATCTTGAAGTCATATTCGACCCTATGTTTTCTTGTCTTCATTCTTTCATCTTAGAAACATTGCTTGAATCAGACCAATGTTATCTGCAGTGGATGCAGGGGGGGGGGGCCCATCTACACATTTATGCATCTAGACTAGATTACTGTAATGCACTGTGCTCTGGTTTATAGAACTGCACTATGAAAATCCTCCAGCTTGTGCAGAACGCCACTGCTAGACTCCTGACCACATTAATCCCATTCTCTCCTCTCTCCACTGGCTGCCAATTAAGGCCAGGTCAAATTTTAAGGTGCTTCAAATCGTATTCCCTATTGTCCTTCTCGGCCCCTCCGGGCTCCATGAGCTGGCCTTCTATCAATTCCAGCTAAAAGAGAAATTAGCAGGAAACAGAGCGTTCTCTTATCAAACACTCAATCTGTTGAACAGTCTGCCACCTGTAATCACACTGCAATCTCTCCCTCATTTGGCTCCGATTTTTGTCCCTCAGCTCCCATTACAGCTAAGTCCTGCTTAGCCTACCCATGCTGCGGATAGGTCCTAGATCTAGATTAGAGGTTTCCTACATGCTCTTTGTCCACCCTGCCCCCCCATCTAACCGTAATGCTGTCTCTGTTTTGATGTGTGAGTATTTGAACAATTATATACTATACTATTAATTCAAATTGGTTGAAGTTGTATTTCAAATGTTTGCTTGTCATACTTCTATGTATGTCAACTATGGCACCCACTGCACCCCTAACCAGGAAGTAGGGGATCCCCCACTCTGCGTTCCTTCTCAAGGTGTCTTGGTTTCTCTTCTTTGGGGAGCTCGGGTTAGGGGGTGTCATAAATATCTGGCCTGTCAGGCCGTTTGAGACTGTCTCAAGAGACTGTGGGGCTGTCTGAGGACTATACAAATACAATTGACTCAACTTGACGTTCTTCAACATTATGACCGATGTTCGACTGATGAAAACTCTCTGTGGACCCAATGCAGTATGATTGCTATGTCCAACTCTGTTTTATGGTCTATAGTGTGAGGAGTGATCTCTTAATGTTCACTTCAGGAGGGGGGGGGAGGATTTATCTTGCTTTTAGACAAACAGACAAACAGCTATTTCCCTATTGCCCTCCACTCGGCCCACAATTCTGTGTATGAGGCGTAGTTCTTGTCCTCTCTGTCGGCTAATCGGTGGACACGAGTGACGAGAAGGCCCACATTCCAGGGATTGAGTCTCCGAGAATGAGGTGAGTCACGTGTCATCGGTTTCCTTGGCGATTACGCCATTAAGGTAGTTTCCAGGCCAACGTGAGTGATGATGACGATCTCAGTGCTTCAAAGAAGTCTGAATAAATCACACGTTAAATATGCCTTGACCTAAAGGGGATGACTAAATATATCAGGCGTTTTTCCCTGACTTGTGTGGTGTTTAGTAGACCATAGTTAGTGTAGTATATGACCTTTCCACATGTCTGTCTCGAAAGAGCCATCTACATTTTACAATTTTCAAAAAAACATTTTCAAAAAACATAAACAAGAATGATTATATTTACCAGTTTCACCAATGGCGTTTAACAGCATATACACTCATATACACTGTCAGGATATTCCAGCACAACAGGATATGGGCCATTCGAAATGCCATGTTCAGGCAATACAACTCCCTTTAAAAAGGTCACTGGTTCTAATGACATTTTTTTAAAGGAATTATGATTTGTACAATTGATGCATGGGGACCCCTTGGCTGCATTCTGCTAATGCACAACATAGCGTTCAGCATGTGTGCTAATTGATGGCCATCTTGATAGCCGGCACACTTGACTGTTCAGTAAAGCTGTTGGTTCTTTACATCATTAATTTTGATGTGGTCACGTGCCTCTTTTCTGTGTGTGTGTGTGTGTGTGTGTGTGTGTGTGTGTGTGTGTGTGTGTGTGTGTGTATGTGTGCTTGTGTGTGTGTGCTGCTGGGGGTGTAAAAGTGATTGACATAACAGCAGGTGTGAACAATGTGTTACACTCCAGTTAATTAGTGTTTTGGCTCATTGTCTGCCGTTTAAAAATAAATGATGGAGTTTTTTGTTTTGTTTTTCATTTTGGATTTTTATGTAGCCATTATCATTTAGAATTCATTGAGCGTAATCCTCTCCCGTGTGAGTTTAAAGTGTTTACATATCTTTTCTTTGTCCGCACATTTGTCTCATTGGTAAAATACAAGTTTCCCCCTCTCTATTTTCCAAATCTTTAAGCTGTAAAATTTGGATGATGTCACATGAGCAATCTTGTTAGTTTGTCGTTTTTAACTTCATCGTGTAAGAAACAGCTGAAGGACATTTCAGTCAATCCTTTTGAAGGAGGAATTTTCAAGTAAGGGGTCTGAGACATCCCTTCCGGTCGCCGAAAGAGATCTGCATTTCTTGTGACTGCTCCGTCAAACCCTGTGAGCCTGTGAAGCTGACTACAGAGGCTGGCTGAGTGAGAACTCCCCAGAGGGGACTCCAAGAGGACTCTGATCTATGCGCCGGCCGGCCGGCCCCTGTTTGCAGGCACGAAGAAAGACCACCACTCCATGAGCCAGCCGTGATCATTAAACAACCCTCCTCCTTGTCGGTGGGGCTGGGGGGGGGGGGGGGGGTAATCTGGTTTGAAGCAAGATTCAAGATTCAAGATTCAAGATTCAAGATTCAATATTCAAGATTCATAGATGTTTATTTGTCATTTGCAACACGTACAATGGAATGCCTACTCCCCAGTCCAAATACAGTGTTAGAAATCTTGACAAATTCCTGAGGAACGCAAGCTTTGGCTTTGGTTCCAGTCTAAGTTCATCCTCCAGGACCTACCACCACCACCACCACCACCCCCACTCTTTCTGGACCAGACCCTAAAAGTCCCACCTTGTGGTTGGACCGGAGCTCCACTACCACTAAAGAAGACGACCAAACGACCTGATTAGCATAAACCCCTGTGACCGCTCATGTGAGAGACTCTTAGCGACACCTTGGCGCCGGCTTAGCCTCCTCCCATTGCATGACGAGAGAGAGTGATTTTGCTATTAAGGAGGGCTAAGAACTTGTTAATATGGCAAAAAAATCCAACCTCAGCAGAAAAAAGGAGCGGAGGGAGCACTCAGAAGGAAGCATTAAACAGGCTCTAACGCGGTCTGACCCCTACCTAACGCTGCCCTCATTATGCAAAGCGTTGGTCGCTGTAATTAATACTTTAATACGCAGAAATGCTACTTTTCACTGGTTCTGGATGATGTCATTTTTCCACGGGCTGGCCTGGCTGTATTATTAATCAGAAAGTTTACTGTTGACTTTCATAAAGTATTCATGCGTGTCACTGTCTCACGTGTCACAATATATATATATCAAGCTTTTGTTCATATTTTCTACATTCTGTTATGGTTCACTGTTATGGAAGTACTTATTATTCTGTGACAGTGCTAGCATGTGCCAGCAGTCGTAGTGTGTGTCAACAGCAGTGTCACAAGTAGTAGTGTGTCAAAGGCTGTGTGTGTGCATGTGTGTGCGTGTGTGTACGTGTGTGTGCGTGTGTGTGTGTGTGTGTCAGTCGTCCATGACGTTGAAGTTGTCAGGAGATACGCTCCCATGATTCTAACCTTTCCTCCAAATAGACACATTATAACAGCCTCTGATCAGTCAGGGAGAGATGGAGAGAGGGAGGGAGATGGAGCGAGAGAGAGACAGAGAGAGAGAGAGAGAGAGAGAGAGAGAGAGAGAGAGAGAGAGAGAGAGAGAGAGAGAGAGAGAGAGAGAGAGAGAGAGAGAGAGAGAGAGAGAGAGAGAGAGAGAGAGAGAGAGAGAAGGAGGGAGGGAGGGAGGGAGGGAAAGGGGGAAGGAGACACACACACACTCAGACACAGAGAGAGAGAGAGAGAGAGAGAGAGAGAGAGAGAGAGAGAGAGAGAGAGAGAGAGAGAGAGAGAGAGAGAGAGAGAGAGAGAGAGAGAGAGAGAGAGAGAGAGAGAGAGAGAGAGAGAGAGAGAGATGAAGGGAGGGAGGGAAAGGGGGAGGGAGGGAAAGGGGGAAGGAGACACACACACACACTCAGAGAGAGAGAGAGAGAGAGAGAGAGAGAGAGAGAGAGAGAGAGAGAGAGAGAGAGAGAGAGAGAGAGAGAGAGAGAGAGAGAGAGAGAGAGAAGGATGGAGGGAGGGAGGGAGGGAAAGAAAGGGGGAAGGAGAGAGAAAGAGAGAGAGAGGACAGGGTTAGAGAAAGAGAGTGGCAGAAAAGATAGAGAAAATGACATGGACAGAGAGGGAGAGGGGTAAAGAGAGGGGGGCAGCAGACAGGTGAGAAAGAGAACCCAGGATTGAGAGAGAGAGAGAGAGAGAGAGAGAGAGAGAGAGAGAGAGAGAGAGAGAGAGCAAAGTGGTGCAGATGGCGAGAGAGAGGGACGGTGACAGAGAGAGACTGCAGGCTTGGCTACGGGGGACACAAACGTCTCTTTACTACCCGCCTCGCCTGTCACTCACACGCCAGTAGTGTCTTGCTGGCAGAGAGGCCACACATGGAGGCGGCTGAACACAGCACCAGGGACGCCGCAGGCCCCCCTGGGTGCAGCCTTGGATGCCATAATAATCGACTCCGGCCAAACAAACTCACATGGGTCGAATGATAGGCACAGTGAATATTCAGAATGTGGCCAACAACCCCTCGGAGGGGTTGACTGATCAAAATCTGGAGGGTTGAATCCTTTTTGACACACACACACACACACACACACACACACACACACACACCACACACACACACACACACACACACACACACACACACACACACACACACACACACACACACACACACACACACACACACACACACACACACACACACACACAGAATATGTTTCTCTGCATTTAGCCCATCCTAGTATTAGGAGCAGTGGGCAGCTATTTGCTATTTGATATACAGCACCCGGGGGGGAAGCAGCGTAGGGCTCTGGTGCCTTGCTCAAGGGGCTCAGGTGTTTTGGGGACTTGAACAGGCGATCTTCCGGTTCCAAAGCCAAGTACCAACCGGCGTTGCTTAGCAATGCGTCTTACGGCGGATTTGGAAAGTACCCTCATTGGCCTTGAGGTGCTAAACACTTTGTATGGCATTGAATTATGAATGAGCTGAAGACTAGGGAGCTGGGATGTTGGGACCAAAACACGTGTCATTAGTTTGATGAACATGCTTTAGGCCTGGGCCCGTTATACACGCAGCAAACTAATAAACAATCATCTCTCCACTGAATATGACCTAGGCTCCGGTGAAGTGGTGAATGTGTGTGAAATGATATGTTCAATATATTTTCAATTTGTTGTTTGGTTTCAACGTCATTTTTTTTTATTTTTGTTGAACGATGAGCTGGTTTATTGCCGTGCAATTTAACCACACACAAAGGATGAATGTAAAAATGCATAAAAACATCAGAGACTTTTTGCTCATTCAACTTTAAGACACCTCTCCTTTAATGTCCCCTCCCCCCGCACCACCCCCCCCCCCCCCCACACACACACACACACACGTATACGCACACGCACACACACACACGCACACACACACACACACACACACACACACACACACACACACACACACACACACACACACATTCGAGAAATGTTACAGCACTGAGCATATCACGCACACCACTTTCAATTTTCAACGCTTGAACATTTAAAAAAATAAAATAAACAACATGCTAGAGGATGTTATTATTATTTTTTTTCACATGAATGACATCTGCTGCATTAGATTGCCTGGGTCTGGCGAGCAGCGTTCTCAAACGCCCTCCGAGGACGGATTTGTTTAGCTTTCTCGATTACTCGCGCTTTTTTTTGCAAACCTCCACCCACCCCCCCACCCCTGCTAACTAACCAACAAACTAAACTACTAAAAAATAAAAAAAGCGAGTGGGAGGTGAAATCTGGGTAATTGCAGCTTCTGAGCTGCTGGTGGTGGTGGAGCCATATTCTACAGGAGGCAGTGACGGGCTCATTTACTCAGTCTCAGAGGAGGAGGCGACAGTACCGGCGGTTAAGGACCAATGAGTGAGTGGTATTTAAAGCCACGCTCCGCCCAATGGTAATTACAAAAGTGCATAATAGTGAGAGAAAGGGGTCATTACTCAGTGGAGTAAGTAGTCAAGTTCACCACACACAGGGGCCTGCTGCTGCTACTACTCCCACACGAAGGCTTACAACATCTAAGAGGGTTTTATCTGAATACATCTCATACATCAACATACATATCATATATCAACATACATATCATATATCAACATACATATCATATATCAACATACAGTACATCTCATACATCAACATACATCTCATATAATAACACATAATAACATCCATCTCATATATATATATATATCTCACATACATTACAAAATCGATCTAATGATCCTAATGTCAAGGTGTACAGTCAAACAAAACCACTTCAATGTGCTAAATCCAAACAACCCTCCATACATAAGGATCTTGTTATCGAGACTCGCTGGGTCCCAAGCCGACCACCACCAGGTCCAATCCTCAATCGATGAGTAGACCACGCACACACACACACACACACACACACACACACACACACACACACACACACACACACCAGAAGGACTCTGAAGCAATGTACTTAACGGCGTCGCACACCACGCTTCGGAGGTATAACGAGCGAGCGAAACAACGGCGCTATATGAGCTGTGCGTACTCCGGCACCCCTGGGTGCCTCATTAGTGCTGTGTGTGTGTGTGTGTGAGTCGTTCGGCGAAGGGGAATCGGGTGAATGTTAATGAGGCGTGATGGAAGACATCTTCTCGGGTGGTGCACAGCGTGCTGCACCAGGCTCCCCCGAATGGAAGCTTGCCGATGCTTCACCTCCTTTCACTCACACACACACACACACACACACACACAACACACACACACACACACACACACACAACACCACACACTTCAATTCTGTTTAGTCACAGCCTTTCTGAGCTGTATAAGCCCTGGATACAGTGGCTGGCCTTGTGGCAACCATGGAGAAAACGGAGGGTGTTTTCAGAACTGGTGGTACAACACTGATTGATCTCCTTCTCCTCCTCCTCCTATTCCCCCTCTTCCTCCCCCTCCTCCTCCTCCTCGTCCTCCTCTTCCACATATTCCTCCTCCTCCTCATTATCCTCCACCTCCTCTTCCCCCTCCTCCTCTTCCTCCTCCTCCTCCTCTTCCCCTCCTCCTCCTCCTCCTCCTCCTCCTCCTCCTCCTCCTCCTCCTCCTCATCCTCCTCTCCGCATATTCCTCCTCCTCCTCATATCCTCCTCTCTCCCCTCTTCCTCCCCCTCCTCCTCCTCCTCCTCCTCCTCATCCTCCTCTTCGGCATATTCCTCCTCCTCCTCATTATCCTCCTCCTCCTCCTCCTCCTCCTCCTCCTCTCCTCCTCCTCCTCCTCCTCATCCTCCTCTTCCGCATATTCCTCCTCCTCCTCATTATCCTCCTCCTCTTCCCCCTCTTCCTCCCCTCCTCCTCCTCCTCCTCCTCCTCCTCCTCATCCTCCTCTCGGCATATTCCTCCTCCTCCTCATTATCCTCCTCCTCCTCCTCCTCCTCCTCCTCCTCCTCCTCCTCCTCCTCCTCCTCCTCCTCTTCCGCATATTCCTCCTCCTCCTCCTCCTCCTCCTCCTCCTCCTCCTCCTCCTCCTGATATGAGTACAAGAGGGACGGACCCTCTGGTCATGAATGCAGTGATTTGGAGGTCCTTCCAGAGGCAAAGGGGGTCAGTGGGACCACCCCCACCACTTTAATCTGCATGTAGAATAAATAGATTGATGGCAAAATTGTCACTCACGGGAGGTACATGTGCAATTACTACTATTAGCAGGCGCTGACATGAGCCTCATTTGAATAACGAAGATGGATGGCTCACGTGCCCCCTTTGTGATTTAAAGTGAGTGCATGTTGAGTAGCACACTGGGATCTGTGGTTAAAAGCCCACCAACAAAGGAGAAGGAAACGTTATAATCACACGGTTGAGAAACGGTTGTTTCAAAAGAATTGGAAAGCAGCAATGGGCCACTTTATTATTCTAAACCAATTCTGGCTAAATGTGAAAGGAAGGTAGGTAGGTGTTAGGTGACCCTGCTGTTAGAAGTTTGTTAGAAAAATAAATTCTAGTAATAAAGGCTTTTCATCGGGTTTTTTGGCAATTTGTGTGAACCAGAACACAGATGGTTCGGGTCTTAAAACCCGTCACGAGTGTGACTAGTATGTGTATTTCAGTTCGCCGTTTGTTCATTTCTGCTCATCTTCTCAACCCTCCCAGTATTCTGTTTAAAGTGAGCGTGTGCACACACACACACACACACACACACACACACACACACACACACACACACACACACACACACACACACACACACACACACACACACACACACACACACACACAGCTATGTCCTGTCGTCGCCACCCCCCTCCCACCCTCCCAGTTGAGCTTCCCTCACCGTTATTCCAAAAAGCCCCATCCCTGCAGAAGCTGCGGTGGTGACGCCCCACCGTGTCCGATCACCGTGGCTGTGTTTGATAAACGAGGGGAAAGGAGGAAGAAAAGGATCAGAGAACAAGCATGACTCTTCAGCCACAGTGGATTACACCAGTAGTGTGTGTGTGTGTGTGTGTGTGTGTGTGTGTGTGTGTGTGTGTGTGTGTGTGTGTGTGTGTGTGTGTCTGTGTGACAACACTACACTGAGAAGCACTGAAGGACATTGTTTCTGTGTGTGTGTGTGTGTGTGTGTGTGTGTGTGTGTGTGTGTGTGTGTGTGTGTGTGTGTGTGTGTGGTCTGACCCGCCTCTAACTCTGGCCTTGTGATGAAAAAGGAAAGGCCGCCTCGCCGGATGAGTACACATCAGGAACCCCCGCTCGGTGTCCCTGCTCCTTCGGATTGTTCACAGAGCGTAGCAGATGTACCACGGACCCCCCCCCCCCCCCCCCCCCCCCTGCTGAGCTCACTGAAGCTGTGCCACTGTACATAGCGCTCTGAGCTCCTGAGAAACCGAGAACCAGAGTTTTGTCTCGTTCCCCGATGTGAACCACCGCCGCTACGCTATGCCTGGCGGTCTGCAACACATCAGAGAGCGGGAGCTATTCCTACCTGGTCTCTCTCTCTCTCTCTCTCTCTCTCTCTCTCTGATGTTCTATGTCTCTCATCCTCCCTCTCTCTCTCTCTCTCTCTCTCTCTCTCTCTCTCTCTCTCTCTCTCTCTCTCTCTCTCTCTCTCTCTCTCTCTCTCTCTCTCTCTCTCTCTCTCTCTCTCTCTCTCTCTCTCTCATCCTCCCTATCTCTCTCTCTCTCCTGTTCACTTCTGAGGATAACGAGCACTCCGGTGCTCCAGTACTTTTACCTTTCCAGTAATGCGAAACAATTCCAAAAACTTTTTCCATGTTCTAATTTCCACCTCCAACCGAGACGCAGGTCCTTGCGAGCGCATTGACAGTGTACGTCGTGTTTTCATAAAACCCTGCGCACAAAAACTTACCAAAGAGTCACAATGTTATAGTCATTTACATTACAGGAGGGAGTGTGAGGGCTCTCTTTCCGCTGAGCCTTCCCATTAAGATGTTGAGCTGGCTTGTGTATTGTTTGCTATGCATGGGAGGCCTGCCACTTTGAGAAGGGCGCCATCAAGATTCCTAATGAAGACTAAGGGTGCAGGGGCTGGCTTGTTATGAATGTTAAACACACACACACACACACACACACACACACACACACACACACACATACACACACTCTGGCACACACACACACACACACACACACACACTCACTCCCACACACACACACACACTCACTCCCACACACACACGCACACACACACACACACACACACACACACACACACTCACTCCCACATACACACGCACACACACACACACACACACACATGCTCACACGCACACATGCACACACACACACACACTCGCACACACACAAACACACACACACACACACACACACAGGACCACATGTATCTTCACTGGTGGCCAATAAGCAGTGTTGAGCCCGGCTGTATATAAAGACAGCGCTAGCCCGGGCCACAGCGGGCCACGGCAGACGCCTCCGCGGCCACATCTAATCTCAACCACTGTCCTCAGAAAGCCATTACTGCGCGAAAGTAATGGCTACTGGGAAGCCATTAAGCTTTCTCCACCAATTAATGAACTTGACCGCGTCTGGCAGCAGCATCATGGCGGTACTGGTGGTCAGAGGTTTAGCAATCGATTAGCCACGCTGCCCTTCCCCCCCACACCCAGCCACCCCGGCCTCTGAATGGGTCTGGCCTTCAAATGAATAACGGGGCCTGGGGTCTTGGCTCTACTGGGGAAAGAGTTGAGATTACGTGCGTCATGCCCCCTCCCCCCTCCCCCCTCCCCCCTCTTCCCCCTTTCCCCCCGGCTGAAGCGTGTTTTAACCTAAAATATTTATGCTGTACTGTAATGCTTCATGTTATGGAGTCGTATTCGTGTGGATGGCATTCCTTCCTTAGGTCATCTCATGTTATGTCAAAGAGCGACCTATTCATCCTTCTGGGCAGGAGAAAAAAACAAAAACCCACCATCTTGCTGTGGGACATATTGCTAACCTAATGATGGCAGGCGAGGTGTTCAGCACCCTGGACAGCGACGGTGGGGACGATGCTATAGCCATGCAGGATTGGATAGTGGGTCGCTGTAGGTTGCTCTCGACCCCTTTATGGTATTATGCATACTGTATGTTGAAGCTAAACTGCAATGAATTCAATGTTTGTTGTTTTGTTTTTGTTGTTGTTTATGGGTTTTTTCCCCGGGACATTTTCGGAAACTTATGTTTATGTGATCTCCCCTTCGAAATGATTGAGAATATGCGTGCTCGCCTCCCAGCCTCGAAGACTCAGAGTTAGATTTAAAATGTCCTAACCTGCTAAGCGCCCTTGACTCAATGGTTTACTAGATGGTAAATAGTTAGCCATGATCAAAAATACATTTCTCACTAATCATTTCTCACGTTTGTGTCTCCTCGAGACCCGAGGTTTTTTTTTGTTCTTTTATTTTTCCTGGGCATGAGGTCCGGGCCAGCCCAGACCAGTGCTTGGTTCTGTCTAGTTAGGTTTTATTGGCTGCATATATCAAATTAAAGTGAGTCCCCGAAGGAGGCCTATGGGAAACATAATATATGATGTGCCACTATAACTACAGGTACATGACTATGAGCAGATGACTACTCCCGCCCTACAGCAGAGCAGGACAAACCATTGTTGATGTGGTGTCATGAGCAAGACGCATTCTGATTGGCCGAGAAGCGCTTTCAAGGTTCCGCCATCCCGGAGCAATGGATCTATAGATACTACGAGAGAGTTAAAACGACGTAACTGACATTTACAACGTCGTCACATACGAAATGCCATCAAAGTTACCCATAAAAATATCTTCTTTTACAGGGCAAATTTGTCAGCCACAGCAACACACCGTGTGAACACACAGATACACCTATAGGTAAGAAAATGTATTGCACCATGCCCCCCGCTATCTATAGTACAATCTCTGTATCACAATTATGTAGAAACAACCGCAAACCCACCTCTGATGGAATCCTTTGAATGTCACCATCAACCACCACAGGAAATGACCCTGAGAAATGATTGTATTTCTGTAGGGTTATTCAAGAGGTTTTTTTATTTGCTATGTGCAACGAGTACAATGGTATGCTAACTCCCTATTCACTCACGCTTTCTGAATTTCAACAACAATACTGTGCTATTGTGTGTGGAGGAAATGAGTGGAAATGCACTTAGGATTTCCCGGGGACTAGTGGTTCTCTTGCCTAACTTTTGAACTACCTTATTGTAATGTGATGTATAATATATTATGTTATCATATATGTGTATATGTATGTATATATTATATATTCATGGCTTGTTAGAAAGGAAATACACTTATGATTTCTGGAGACTCGTAGTTCTCTTGCCTCCCTGCACGTTTGTTGTAAGTCGCTTTGGACAAAAGCGTCTGCTAAGTAAATGTAAAAATGTACAGCGCGGGAAAGAAGAAGAAAAATCGAAGCAAATCAGTTAAATCCCTTGTAGATTCAAGATTTAAGATGTTTTTATTTGCCATATGCAACAAGTCCAATGGAATGCTTACTCCCCATTCCGTCCCGCAGTATAGATTTCCTACAATTTAAACGCTATATATACTTTACTGTGTACTATACTTAGACTAAACAACACTATACTGTACACAATACTAAAGACAATAAAAATATCAATAAAAATAACTATAAAGTGACTGATGGAATATATATACGTATGTTGAATTATGCAAACAGCTTTTAAAAAGCATTTCAAAGTGCCAGTAGTGCAGCAGCATCATGAATACAGTGCAGAACAGTGCAGTAACGGTAATGAGTCCAGGAAAGTATGATAGTGAAATGTAATATGGACAACAATGTGATGATACTGTCTGTGGATTAAAAAAATCTGTCTTTGAATCTGGTAGTATGGACCGTATGAGGTATGGACCGTATGGGAGAGAGCCATTCAAATGGGTAGAAGGATATACAGTGTCATATTCAGGCCTGTAGGCTGAAAAGCCTCTGTTCTCTGGTCATGTAGCACCAGTTCTCTACAGCTGTTGTTCCAACTGTTGTTCTCTGGTCATGTAGCACCAGTTCTCTACAGCTGTTGTTCCAACTGTTGTTCTCTGGTCATGTACCACCAGTTTATATTTTTGTTATGCCTTTGTACTGCATAGACAGCCCCAATTTATGAATAGGCCTGTGATGCCTGTGTGAGCGTTTCATCCCGGTGTATTTCTAACAACAACCAGATACCCTGTGCTGATCCGCTGGGAGGTTGCTCCTGTCTCTCCTGTGGTCATGGTTACTTTGCCCCGAGGCAGCAAAACTTTTTCCCTGTAGAGAATAGCAGGAGAATAACTAATAAAACAAGACTCCGGCAAGGACCTGCCTCATTGTTAAGCTGCCGTTTGTATTCGCCGTTTCGATTTTTTTGATCTTGTAAATAGAGTGAAGTACTAAGATAATACTATTGCAGTCTTGCTACTTCAGAATATCACATATAATTGAGTGTTACTTGGTGTTTCTTTGTCATTAATTAACTTCAAATGCCTAGGTAAAAATTGACAATGTTTTTGTCATCTTGTAAAAATGTTGCCTACACAACGTGTGCGTGCAGTGACGTACAAATTAGCGACCATTGAGGGCAGTCAAGCTCAAGCACGGAGGGGCGGCAGTATAGTTCAGGAGGTGGAGCGGTCGCCTCACGCCTCACCGGAAGGTTGCTGGTTCGATCCCCGGCTCCTCCTTGCAAAACCTGTCAGTGTCCTTGAGCAAGACAGCCCTAACCCTAACTGCTCCTGACGTGGTGGCTGTCTCCTTGCATGGCTGACTCCGCCGTCGGTGGGTGAATGTGTGTATGAATGGGTGAATGTGAGGCATGACTTGTAAAGCACTTTTATCCAAAGCGCTTTACAAGTCATGCCTCACATTCACCCATTCACTTTATCCAAAGCGCTATAAAAAAGCATCCATTATATAAAAACATCCATTACACGGGAAAAATCAGCTCTTCTAATCAGCGATTATCTGGGATTTTGTACTGGTCAAAAGGGGAATGTACTACAGTAAAGGGTCACCATTTGAAAATATAATGTAAACGTTACCACGTCAATTACTAACATTTGCAACATTATTTAACTTTCTGAACTCTTGCTAAGTCAGCTGTCGCTAGCATCGTTGATCTACTGTAATGTTTAGTTTTTTAATGAAAAGTGCACTATAAATAAAATGCATTATTATTATTAGTTATGTTGGGTCACAAACGTGGTTCTGTCAAGAGACGTTCATAAAATAAGTGGGAGGTGGCAATCTTAGCAACACAACGGCTAACTAGCTTTAGCTTCGTAGTCGAAGCTAAAGCTAAAGAAGATTGGAATCCCCCTCTTATAACATCTTGGGTTGACGGGAAAGTTCTGTACATGGTCATGCACATGGCTAACCTTGCCATTACGTTAAGTTGAACGTTAAATTAGGCTATTAATATACGTAGGTACCTGAGTTGACATGCTAATGAGCCAACCGAAAAACATTATTTTTGTTTATTTTATCCTTGTATTTGTATTTCTTTATCCTTTTACTTTTATTTTAAATGTTGTCTGTCAATTGATGTTAGTGGCTTCTTATTTTATGAACTAATCTGTATCAACATTTTAGAATATGAATACTATAATGTAAAAGTATGTGACAAGTAAGCATCACTACTGCATTGCTAAAAGATTACTCTGACTTGTATTACAAACATTCAAATGCTTTTACATTTTAATAGCCATGGCTTAATGAAGTAGTAAGGTATCTCAATTGTTCTTTTTTACTGTGTACAGTATTGATAGTATGGAGTTTTTAGAATATTCATACTTCGGGAGGGAATGGGGAGTAAGCATCCCATTGTACTTGTTGCATATAGCAAATACAAATCTAGAATCTAATTAAATCCACCAAGAGTTGCGAGTAACCTTTACTTAAAAAATATGGTCTGCTAAATTGGCTTGATATTTCTGTGTGGAAATCCTTTCCTTGGTTTTTCAAAGTAAATCCCTCTCCACATTTGTGTGCACGAGGGAGTGCTTGTGTGTGTGTGTGTGTGTGTGTGTGTGTGTGTGTGTGTGTGTGTGTGTGTGTGTGTGTGTGTGTGTGTGTGTGTGTGTGTGTGTGTGTGTGTGTGTGTGTGTGTGTGTGTGTGTGTGTGGGGGGGGGGGGGGTCATAGCTAATTGCATTGCATCCGTCTCTTGTGATCTCTCCATCGCTCCCTTAAAGCAACATTCTCTCATTCTACAGTTCCACCTCCACACACACACACACACACACACACACACACACACACACACACACACACACACACACACACACACACACACACACACACACACACACACACACCTCGCTCTACCTCCGTGTCTATGTCTCCAAGACATCTCCTTGTCTAAGACAACAAAGCGTAAACATGTAAACAATGCATTCCCCACTGAGGTGGTCCCCAGGGGACTAGAGGAGACTATTTTTAAAAAGAACATTCACACCCACATTCCCCCGGTCGACAAAAGTTGCAATACACGTTTTAACATATTGTTATGTGATGATTGAATGATCATTTATATTAGTGCCTCAGATCTATAGTTAAAAAAATACTTTGTTTTTCTTTCTTTTCTAATTTTCCTCCAGATGTGTAAGTTCAAATGTGGGTAGTACATGCAAATGAACCATGATCGATTCCCCTTTATTTGACCAGCATTCAGTTTTGGTAATTGGTTCGCCAGCAAAAGTCCACAGGATGACGATGGAACTGTTGGGCTGTTGGTCCAACTGTTGTTCTCTGGTCATGTAGCACCAGTTCTCTAGGGCTGTTCTCTGGTCATGTAGCACCAGTTCTCTAGGGTTGTTATTCCAACTGTTGTTCTCTGGTCATGTAGCACCAGTTCTCTAGGGCTGTTTTTCCAACTGTTGTTCTCTGGTCATGTAGCACCAGTTCTCTAGGGCTGTTTTTCCAACTGTTGTTCTCTGGTCATGTAGCACCAGTTCTCTAGGGCTGTTTTTCCAACTGTTGTTGTCTGGTCATTTACATTTAGGGCATTTGGCAGACGCTTTTATCCAAAGCGACTTGCAAGGTGTACATTTGTTGAAGTAGACAATAGCATAACACTGAGGTACGCAAACATAAAAATAGAGCAGTTCACAAGCATTCATATTAACAAGATGAATTACACAATTTGGTACTGCCAGGTCACCTGCTTAAGTAGCTGTGATAAGAGCGTGTTATCAACATTAAGGATATACACTTGCTAGAATAGGTCATATGGTCAAAATGGTCATATAGCACCAGTTCTCTAGGGCTGTTGTTTTAACTGTTGTTCTCTGCCTAAATAGCACCAGTTCTCTAGGGCTGTTGTTCCAACTGTTGTTCTCTGGTCATGTAGCACCAGTTCTCTAGGGCTGTTGTTCCAACTGTTGTTCTCTGGTCATGTAGCACCAGTTCTCTAGGGCTGTTGTTCCAACTGTCGTTCTCTGGTCATGTAGCACCAGTTTCTATTTTTGTTGTGCCTTTATACTGCATAGACAGCCCCAATTTATGAAAATGCCTATTTTCCAACAAACCAAAGTTCTACAGGTGTATAGAAAAATAATGGAATAAACTGAGAAAGAAATACAGACATACACATTATCAAATACAAAGGTAAAATGGCACATTCTGTAGAAGCACATTGAATGTGTGAAGTAGCAGTGAGATGGCGGCAAAATAATGCATCTCTCTAGTCATAGGACTACGATGGAACAAATGCAAGATGTTTATGCTGTTTATGAAAATGACATTTACACAACGGAAAAAAACACGGTGGAAGACAGCATTTATGGATGCTTTGTAAAATAATGTCAATAATGTTAATATGGCATTAAACTTTGAGTCGTTTGCTAACCCAACGAACACTTAAAAACAGCGCTTCGTACAAATCCCAAGGCCCAAGCTTCGTGTAGCGGAGGAATTTAACTATACAATTGAACTATACAATTGAACTATACAAATAGGTTCACTTGAAGTACTACATGTTAACATTGGCGCAAAGGGGAAGGCCCAAGCCTTTCGCTCATCTATTTATACGCTCCCCCTCAGGGTGCTAGAGCACCGAATAGCCTACTGGTAGCATGAGTCGTTTTTAGTAGTTTAATTAACCAAATTTCGTTTCACTCCTCTATTTCCCACACTGAATGACAGTGGAACAGACAGCCAAAACACACTTCTAAGCATACAAATGAAAGCAAATCTTACCTCAGACAACCACAATTGCAGCTTCATTTAGCTCATAGTCCTCTGCTTTTATATATATTTTTTTAAATTGTAATACGTGTGGAGCTAAGTGGACCTAAGTGAGTGATTATCGCCGTCTGCTCGGTTTTTGAATGTGTCATCTACGGGAATGACTTCCCACTGTTACACAGTATGAGGAACATATGAGCAGAAGATCCGAGCAGACCAGATGTGGCTGCTCGCTGCCCCGTGTGGACCCTGGTTCTGCACACCAGCCGTCTTCGCTGATCGCTGGTCCCTGTGGAGCCGATCAGACATCTGGACCGTGTGGTGTGGTGTGGTCTGCCTGTAATGTTATGTATTGTGTGTACACGGAAAGCAGAGATGGGCAGGAATGAGTCGTAGCCTACACACACACACGCACGCACGCACGCACGCACGCACACACGCACGCACGCACACGCACACACACACACACACACACACACACACACACAACACACACACACACACACACACACACACACACACACACACGGCCCCCCTGCAGACGTCCATTACATCCAAACCAACACGATCAATATTGATTACGTGTTTAACCGTTCAACGGGTAGGGCATTAGTATGCTTACGCCATCTGCTGGCTGGTTTTGCTCCCTTCATGTGAAGAAATATTATAATGGTGGAGGCCCAGTTCAGTGTCCCAGCTACAGCAGTCCTATTACGTTATAGCCAGAGCCTCTCTCTCTCTATGGCTCTGGTTACAGCGATCTAAAATAACAAATAAAAAGCCAGAGAGGCTGATTTTGTGAGACTCCATAGCAGCACGCTGCAGCCGATGAGCACAGTTGCGCGAGGCTGCTGTGTGACCATCTTCCTGACAGGCGTCAGGAGTTATGGGCCCTGTGTGGTTAGCGCTCTGTTCTAACCAGCACAATCTATAGACTAAGTGAAGACCCCTGTCATCCGTCAGTCCAATGCCTTTGTCTTAGTCGTCGTTTAATTGATTTAGTGTACAAGCCTGCACGGCACACAGCTGTCAAAGCAAACAATTCATTGTTCTCCACTTCGGTATGTATACGGTTGACGTGTGTTCATTGGGCCTCTATCGACAACGTGTTTAAATCAATGGACCACGGAACATATCAATACCCTAGGCCGGGGGGGGGGGGGTCCTTCTTTACACATAAGGAGAACCACCACAGACATCTAAGGTGCGTTTCTTTGAAGGAATTCTTCTTCTTCTTTGCGTTATGGGTTATTTCCCATATGGTTCACGTGTGTTTCACGAGAGAGGGGAAGGTTTTTAAGGCAACGTGAACGTAAATGTTTGCACTTTATTGAGTAAAGTTAGCTGTAGTCTGTTCGCGTCAATAGAATCACTGTTTGCTGTTGGAGTCAGAGAGTGCAGGTCTGCAAATACACTTGGTTTGTTTTGTTAGGGGGGGGGGGGGGTCTGTCTATATATATAATTGCACTAAAGTGCTGCAATTATTAGGACAAAGGATATTTTCTTTTGAAGATGTCCGTCACAACAAACACAATATCCATTTCATTATTTGTATTTGCATTTCAAAACACAATCCACACGCAGCAAAAAAAAACATATATGTTCAAGTCATGCTTACAATTCGTACAATGTGTAATTCATACAAGAGTATCTTTTAGGAGCCTGGAGAACCACCAGCGGGGCTCTATTGTGGCCAAGAAGAACGAGTACAAAAAAAACACAGAAAGGAATATTGTTCAGATGAGGGGGAAAAGCAACATCCCCAGGAATAGTACAATTGAGACTTGGGAATGAAAAGAAAGTACCATGGAGGTAGTAATAAATGATTGTCACGGCAACAGAAAGAGAGAGACACACGCATACAAAAAATAAACCCAATGCAGAACTTTTTTTTTAGTCTCAACTCAATATCACCACCTCGACAGTGTGGGTGATATGTCTTCCAATCAATCGATGTAGCGATATCTCGGGGAAGAAGGTTGTCATAAAGTAATAAAGTGCTCAGTGGCCGATTGTCATCATTTGGAAGCAAAAAGGGAGAACATTTAGCTCTCTAACATACAGCGATACTTAATAACCGCTGATAGAAAGTACCTTTGAGAGTCACACATGTCGTACACATGGCAACAGTGACGCACTTTGGTCCAGTAGGATTACACGCAGATTAAATTCTAAGTTTGATTCTACATAATACAACTTTTATACTAAAGATGCCTTTTTTAGAAGACTTTGCTTGTTACTCTTATTCGTATCCAGTGAAGAATCAGGACGGCCATGACAATATGTCATACGAGTGGTAGAAGGGTAGAAGGGTAAGTCATAGACTTCAATTCAGTACAAGGCGTCTTCAAGAAGTCCATCTGAAAGAGAAATGGCAGAACAGCGTTAGACGGGGACTTTTAAATATATCAGTGATCGCCTTGAAAGCGAGAGACCGTGCCGACACGAGCACACGACCCATTGGCCGTGACGACGGAGGGAAGGACAATCACCTCGCTGGAGACCGCGGCGTATGTAACGGCTGAGTTGATGCAACCCAGGGTTCTGCTGGTGGCTTCCCAGTGGCATCGCGAAGGGGTCCACGGAGCAGGCGTGGGTGACGGTGAACGGCTCCAGGGGTCGTGGATCCACCGCAGTCTGGCCCGCCATGCTGCGGGTCCCCTGGTGCGCTTGCATCATTTCACACGGGTGGCCCCGCGGGGAGCCCTGGGAGACGGTTCTGCTGGGTCCACAGGGCACGCCGGCCCCCGTGTCCACCACGGCCAGTTCTTTCAGGATGCTGTCGATCACGCTGTCGTCCAGGACCAGCTCAGGCTTGAAAGGCAGAGCTGCGGCCGTGGGGAGAGATGAGATCTTCGGCCAGTCGCAGGCAGGGAGCGGGAGCTCCTCCTCCTCCTCCGCGAGCTGGGCCGCGCCATGAACCCGGGCCACCGCTCCGTAAAGGTCGAAGCTGTTGGCCAAGGAGGAGATCTGCTGAGCGAGGATGCTGATCTCCACATGCTCCCTGTCGTCGTACTGGAAAGAGTCGAGCGATGTGGGAGAGGGGGAAGGGGTGAGCAGGCTCGAGTGCGAGGACACCACATGCGGAACATGATGCGACTGGAAAGCGCTGCCCCCTTGTGGCTGCTGGAGGACAGCAAAGTCCTCGGGCTCCAGGCTGCAGCGATCCTCCGGGCTGCCGAGCGTATCGGGCATTGTCAAGCAGTCCGGGACCAACCGGGCACTGGCCTCACAGGCTGCTGCTACCTCGTAGCTGGGAGACAAGAGGAGGTCTGCGGGGGGGGCCTGCAGGGAGGGAGCGTAGAGGGAGTGGAAGGGGGAGGGGTGGGTGACGGGCCCGCCGTCCAGGTAAGGGTAATAGGAGGGCGAGCTCTCGGGGGATGACGGCGAGAGATCAGCGTAGCCGTGCAAATCCATTAGGAAGTCACAGCCCGTCGCCTCTGTCTGCGGAGAGCAGTCGGAGGAGGCGGGACTGTACGGCGGGGTGAACAGACCGCTGTCTCCCATTGTTACAGGTGAGCGGTCGGCCCGGGGGCGGCGGCAGCAGGAGGAGGAGGAGGAGGAGGAGGAGGAGGAGGAGGAGGAGGAGGAGGAGGAGGAGGAGGAGGAGACGCACACCACACGATGTACGTCTTGCTCTCCCTCCTCCCCATCGCCCGCCCTTCTGGCCTTGGCAGTGGGCTCCTCGTGCTGGCTGTCGGATCCCCTTTGCCTTTTGAAGCCTTCCGCCGGGCTGTAGCTTTGAGGCCGGGGCGTCTGTACAGCTTGCGGAGGGCAGAGGTCGGCCTCGGTCAGCGACGGGCCGAAGGCATCCCGGTTGATTTTCTTTACGAGATATAAAGCCTCGCTTTCGCTGTGAAAGAGGAGAGAGAGCAAAGGAGCAATTATTTATTAAGTTGTTTTTTACTGCGCAACGATTTTTACAAATGTGAAGAAAAGAAGATAGCACAGGAGAAATGGCGTTCAGAGACAAGTCGGGCATGAAGAAGGTTCTGCACACGGGCGTACTGACCTGATGATGTAGTTGGCGCAGTGGATGCTTTGGCTGTCACAGTGGCTGGTGGCTCGGGTGTAGATCCATGTCCAGTACAGATCCTTGTGCTGGAGCCTCGACACCATTTCGACTTCACAGCCTTCATTTGCCTGTACTGAAACCCCAGAAAAAGCAAAGCCATCATGGTTATTGTCATATTTTAGTAGTAGGTGTCAAAAATGCTATAAAAATGTTTTTTTATTTACAAAATATGGACTATATATATATATATATGGAATATAGTCTATAAGTGTTTGATGGAAAAATGTAAGCTACTTTCATACACACCCAAACTTTTATGAGCGCCTGCGGTCCTCTGAAGGTCATCGGGGTGGAGCAGACTGTACCACGATCGACTGGACATCTCCTCCACAGTGTACCCCAGGTAATAAAACACACTGTGCAAGAGAGAGAAATGATAAATCAATACTGGACGCTCTATCATGGCACCGCGTCGTAAGGCATCGGCCCAGGGTAAACAACAAACATTAAAAGAAATAAAGAACAATAGATCGTAATACCTGTCGGACACACCAGCGAAGCTCAGATCTGGGGCGTGGAAACTCCCGAAGCCCGGCACCAGCGTGGCCGTCTGGGTGCCGTGGGAACGGTCCACGGTGGGGGTGCAGAGGGCCACAAACAACGAGCACTCGCCCCGAGACTGCCCCGCCTCCGAGGCCGGGGAGGCGGGTCGGAAGCACCCCCTGACCAGCATGGAGCAGCGCTGGCCTTGCTGGAGTCTGACAGCCTTGGAGGTCTGCATGCAACATACGAAACTCCTCTCTGGAAAAAATAATAAAAGCCAAACCGATTGGTAGGGAGTCAGGGTATAGGTAGGTTTTAAAGATGACCGACTGGTATCCTCTTTCAGTTTTTTTGCGGCTTCAAATGGGGAGGTCGGTGAAATGAAACACGGTGTGATTGGTGTTTGTTACCTGTCGTCGAGCAGCTGTCAGACTCCAGCTGAGCCTTCACAGTGTTGATGTCTGCGCGGTCGATCATGTCGTAGACGGTGTCTCCTTGGAGAATGTCCACCTAGAGCACATGTGATGTGTAATGTGAGCATTGGTATGGTGACCATCTCAAGGAGAGGGCACAGAGCAAGTTCCCCCTTATAAAAAAAATAAAAAAAAGTCTGAAAGTCAAGTTAACTTATTTTAATTAGTCTCACCATAGAGTGGCCCAGATATTCCGCTACATTTTCCGACACGTAGACCAGCTTCCCCTGGGTGCTGACCACCAGGATGAAGCCATGCAGGGCTGGCAGAAAGGTCTCGTACGGCAGAGAGGAGCCTGGGACCTGTCCACCCGGGACCCCTGAGGAGGTGACCGGAGAAACACACTTATTCACATGCTTTTTTTCTCTCTCTCTCTCTCTCTCTCTTCTCTCTTTCTCCCCCCCTCTCTTTATCTCTCTCTCTCTCACCACATACACACACAAATGCATGTTCGTCCACACACACACACACCACACACACACAACCACACCAGTGTGTGGTTGTGTGCGTGTGTGTGTGTGTGTGCTTGTGTGTGTGTCTGCCAGCTGAGCTCCACTTAACTTTTTCATTTAGCATTGTAATTAAAAATTGAATTGACAGTGTATATTGTATAGTCCGTGTGTGTGGCGTGGTGGTGCGTGTGTGTGTGTGTGTGTGTGTGTGGTGTGTGTGTGTGTGTGTGTGTGTGTGTGTGTGGTGTGTGTGTGTGTGTGTGTGTGGTGTGTGTGTGTGTGTGTGTGTGTGTGTGTGTGTGTGGTGCGTGCGTGCGTGCGTGCGTGCGTGTGTGTGTGTGTGTGCGTGTGTGTGTGTGCGAGAGAGAGAGAGTGAGAGCAGTGCTGCGGTGGGGACTCACCCTGGAGGAGGACCGACTTCCGGAGGTAGGTGCAGATGGCAGACATGGAGTGCAGGTAGGAGAGCCGCTCCTGGTCCTCGGGGGGGAAAGGCAGCAGGGCCCGCATGCTCCGGATCTCAGCGTTGATGTGGTCCCGACGCACCTTGGACGCCCCCTTGGTGGACCGGCTGGACCTGTGAGGACCCATGACGAGGATGAGGATGAGGAGGAGGAGGACGAGGAGGAGGACGAGGACGAGGACGAGGACGATGAGGAGGACGATTTCAGAGTTCCAACCGAAACTAAACCAATGACATCCTTCTACTTCTCCTTCTTCTACTTCTTCTTGTCCCTCAGCAGCCACAGCTTTCTGATAACAATATATTCTGTCTCCTTCACAAGAGATGTCCTTTCAACAAGTGTTCCCAATGGCTGGGCCTATCGAGTTCGAAAAAAGGGATGTTGAACAGCAAGGGTTCCTATGGTAACGGGCACTTCAAGAGGCCGCCATGTCTGGCTCTCTGAGGAGAGAGAGCGAGCGAGAGCTGAAAAACACTTATGTGTGTGTGTGTGTGATCAGTGTCTGTCTGGGCCCATTGAGGGAGATACTGTGAGTTTTATAGCTACAAGGGGTGGAGTGTGGGTGTCTAACAGAGGGGGGGGGGGGAGGGCAGGAGGCTGGGCCTCTGCTCCCCTCCACTGCCTTCTGAGGTGGGTGTCCTTGCAGTGAAGCACCCACACCCTCACCAGAGACAGAGACAAAAAGACCAGACCACATATCCATGGCCATAATCCCACATTTCAGCAGGTTGACTGAATATATTCCGTGGAGATTCATTAAAGCGTTTTTTTTTGTTAAGCACACACCTAAATCTCTCAAAAACATCTCTTTATTATGATGGTCAATTAAGGCGACCTGCTTTAATTGACCATAATAGTAAAGCGATGTTTCCACAGTTTTAATTACAAATGCTTAAAAGTGATCTAGAAGTTCCTAAAAGTTACATCCACAAAAAAAAATCCTTTAATGCATTTCCACTCTTTCTTTAAGACATGTTTTGATGTTGACCTCCAGAGGACGTGTATGTGTGTGTAAGAAGTCCCATTACTGACCTGGATCTCTTGCAGGCGGCTCTGGTCTCCACAGAACATTGATGCAGGGAGCAGGGAAGGCTGAGTTGACTTTTGCAGAAGTCGCACCAAATCGTCATTTTTCTTCCCCCCGGCAAATATTCCCGACAACCTACATCGAAAAAAGAATTAAACCGGTTAGAAAGTCAAACGTTTTGTACGATAAAAACTAAACAACGCAATGTATTCCACTTTTTTTTTTACTTCCTGCATTGCGTTTGCGCTATTAACTGTATATATATAAAAAATAAAATAAAAAGAGACAACAATTTAAAAAGGAAAATCAAGGAACGAGAAAGCGATAACTGAATCCAACTATAACTGTGAGCCAGCATCGTGTCCTACCTTCTGCGGGCTGTAGGTGAGTGACTGTGTGATGACTCGTCCGGTCGCCCTTGTGTCCACCCCCTTATATACAGCCCACCTCCACGGTAACCCCCATCATCATCATCATCATCATCATCATGCCTTTGTCTCAACTCGTGGCCCGTGGGGTTAGAAAGAAACACGGGGTACTGTTACTTGTTGTGACGTAATGATAAACGACAGAGAGGGGTGGGGTGGGGGGGGGGGGGGGGGGGTCACGAATGAGACTGATTATACCTGATTACTGATTATAACATGGTCATTAACATTACACTTACATACTTTGCTGGACTTTCTGGACTCATCGCAGTTGATGCACTGTACTCATGATGCTGCTGCACTACTGCTACTGGCACTTTAAATGCTTTTAAAGATTTTTGTAATAAAATAATATAATATATAAAATAATAAAATAATAATTTTGTAATAAAAAAACAAAAAAACATGTACATTCAACACATTAATTGTCACTTTGCTTCTCTTTTTTGGTTTATTTTTATTGTATATATTATTTTTATGGTATTGTTTTGGATATATATATATAGAGATATATGGAGAGATGTATACTGCGGGAGGGAATGGGGAGTAAGCGTTTCAATACTTACTTGTTACACATGGCCAATAAAAAATATCTTGACTGAATGGCATTAGGTCTTATTTTTTCCTCAATAAATCAATAAAACAAATTGCGTCTGCGTTCCCATCGTCTGATCGTCTCCTCGACGTTTAAACAGCCGAACGAAATACTGCAATAAATACAACATCCACCCAATTTACACTCATAACATAAACATGACCATAAAACGGGAATTAAGACGACGGTTGTGTGATGTTTGTTGCAAAAGTTAATACAAATTAGGGTATATCATTAATGAACTTATTTACGGAGTTATACAAATGCTCGTTGTTTTAATTGTATCCTATATCATTGCTATTTTGCAAAGCGTTCATTAGGATAGCGTTTGACATATTCACAATAATATACAATTACAATTAAAACAATATTAATAATTATAAATTATTAATGATAATAACAGGAGACTTTTGGATTTCGACACATCTGCCATAACCGCTCCCTACCCGACGACACGCCAGTCGTCTATGCTGTCATAATCCGTGACTCTGGAGATGGAGACACTGCAGGCTGAAGACAGTCACGTGACGTCTGTCTTCGGAGAGCCCGACGTGACGGCGTCAAACTATACAGTCAAGTCACGTGGTGGCCAGTCACATCTCACTCTCACCCTGAAGCCCTGATTGGGGTTTTTAAAACTGTTTTTATTTTTTTAATCAGGCCTCTACCAAAACATGAGGCTGCACTAGGTCTGTCTAAAAGGGCCACAGAAGGACAAACCACATATCCATGGCCATAGACCCGCATTTCAGCAGGTCGACTGTGTCGATTATATTTCATGGAGATTCATTTAAGGTGGTTTTGTTCTGCACACACCTAAATAAGTGAATGCAAATTGAGCTTCGAGGTAACTTTTAAGCATTTGGAATTAAAATTGTGGGAACATCTCATTATTATGGTCAATTAAAGCAGGTCTTCCACTCTTTCTTGAAGACATGTTTTGATGTTGACCTCATCTCATGTTGACCTCACGTTACACATCTTGCCGTTTCAATCCTCTGATCAATCAACTTCTAAAAGGTCCATAGTCTCATTTAATTATTCATATTCAAATCCCTCGAGAGCTTCATCGTGGCCTCTCTTTTTCCGAAACACTCCACCCCTGCCAGGGATAGGAGAACTAGAACTTGGGCATGGATATAAGATAGCGATAGAAGCCAAAACAAATCACTTTGAACAAATCCTCAGTCTCCTTCTCAAGGGGTCCCCTGTGTTTTTTTTCTCCTGAGAGCTGGAGGGGAAATTAGAGAGCAATTTGGCGTTGAGTGTTTCTCTGCATTAGCGCCTGCAGTACGTTGACCCCTGGCACGGGGCCTCCACACGGGGCCCCCAGACGCCAGCATCCTGCAGCCACGCACACACTTCCTGGGTGTGCGGCTCGGGTCCAGGGTGCCTGTAGCCTGCTCCCGCTCCGGGTCTGACCCTCCTCCTCCTCCTCTGTCTGGTGCCTGCACTTAACACCCACTGATAAAGGCTGGCTTTATAGCAGAGGGCTGTTGACAGACAGGAACACACTGCTCATGCCGACCACTACCACCGCAGACAACACGCATAGTAAGAGTCGGGTTTGGGGAAGGGGTTCAGAGGGTGAGACTCTTTCTGATGACAAGACCCCCCCCCCCCCTCATGAAGCTGCCACACACACACACACACACACACACAGCGCTGGCAGTCTGGTGGTGGAACAGGGGGTGAAGTGGTGATTGGTTGGTGGGTTGACGTTGTGGCTAGGTGCACCCACTTGAGTGGTTGAGAGGGTCACCAGACAGGCTGGCTGGCAGGCAGGCAGGCAGGCAGGCAGGCTGGTCGGGATTCAAGGCCAGTTCAGAGGGGCTGGTGCTGGTGGGTCCCAGAGAGGCTTCACCTTCACGCTCATAATAACAGCAAAATGAGACAAAATGACCAATGAACGTAATGTGACTCGCAAATATACTGTACATGACTTGGGACTGTGGTTCACATGGTCACCTCCACTGCTCATACACCAACCTCCAGGAGTTCTTCTGACATATATACACAGCTCAATTCGCACACGTTATCTGGAGTTTTTCCATTTGCTGTATGTAAAAATCTTGACCATGTTTTATTGTCATTTGAATAGGAGGCCAAAGTTATCTGAAATAAGAGATGCATTCCACACTATGAAAATAAATACAACGCAAACAAGCAAATCAAAGACTTGACCTTTATTATTTATATTACTATACAGCATATTGCACCGGGTATAACCTTGGCAGAAATCCTTCCTTGGTGTAAAAAGAAAGCTTTACGAGACTGCAATGGATGAACCTGATTGCCAATATTCTCAATACTTTATTAAAGTTTTTAATGTGATTCTTAAACAATCCAGAGGTTAATGGCAGTATACCCCTAACCAGTACAATCCAAGAAACTGCATGAAATCCCACCAGTGTTAAGGGACCGTCCTGTATTTGGTGAGCATATCCTCGCAGGTCATCTATCTTGATAACAGGACACTCGCTTGGGAAGCAATTCCTGGTGAAAACAATTTGCCCTGAGCACAATTTTCCTATATTTAATTTATTCAGGGGATTGAGGGGCCTGCAGGCTACTGGGCCGACTGGCCAAGCACGAGTGGTCCCCAGGTGGTCGAAAAAGCGTCACTCTAGCCTGCTCTTACGCCCATTCACTAAGCACATTGCAATGGGCAAAATTAATGTTAATTAGGCCCATTGATCTCAAATCTCCATCACCCTTATGGATTTTAGATCAAAGAACTACCCAGACCATTTAAAATAATAACTGGTGTTAACATCGCCTTCTTAGAGGTAAGGCCCCATTATCATTATTATGATTATTATTACATATTCCTGATGAGTCTTTGTAACCAACAACCACAACCCTTACACACACACACATCACCACCCTCTGCACCAAATGTCACAATACAAATCCGCTATATCTCGATACGTCAGAAAATTAAATAAAAAGGCCTTTCAGCAAAAGAACAAAAAAATACATTTTGCCGATGGTCATCTGGTATCACATCGACGGCTAGATTTAGACTTGTCCACGAGAAGTCGATAGGCGTCCGCCGCTTTCATTGTCGTAGCTGTTGCACAGTCCATGCCGATAAACGCCCATGTCTATATGCAGTACTCTGGGTGTATACCCACCCAGTCACATTGGCACTGCTGGTCTGTTCATAAAAATTATATGGATTATATGACATTGCACGACAAACAAATCCAGAACTCAAGCTCTGACGTCTTTGTTGGCAAAAATAAAAAATAAAAATAAAAAAGCAGCATTTATAATCCTTCCTATGTAAGGCCCGACCAAGCCCCGTGGGCTTCTAGTGCAGAACAGTGGCGACCGTCCACATGTGTTGAGATCACACCACTGCATTGCTTCAGGGAGAAACAGAATAGTTAATGCAGACAGGACGAATAAGATCACAACCAGGAGACTAAAAGGTGGTACACTCATTTCACCCAAATTTGTTAAATTACTTTCAGAACCAGCGGGACTTCGTACATCGTACAGCAATGCATTGTTTACTGTTGTTGTAACAAATACACTTCCCGGTAAAAAACAACACACAAAAAACAATTAAATAACAGGCAAGACGTCATATTTCTCAATGGCTCAATTAAAACAACTAACCTGAATGCTTTCATACATCGAGTATGAAACCTGATAACGAGCCTGTACGCATCTCTAACACCTCTCCAGGTCTACATGAAAGAGCCCAAACATGTTGTGGTTCATGTCGATGGGTGGTGTAGCCACTAGGATTGTCTATAGTAGTGTGTGTATGTATGTGTGTGTGTGTGTGTGGGGGGGGGGGGGGTCATTAAATTATGCAGAACAAGCTGCACTTGGATAAACAGGCAAACTGGAGCAGCAGGTGGGTTCCGATCACAACGTATTGGCGGCAGAACCACACAGAATAGGACGCAAATATAGCAAGCAGACGTCCCGTCTGTGTCTGTGTGTGTGTGTGTGTGTGTGTGTGTGTGTGTGTGTGTGTGTGTGTGTGTGTGTGTGTGTGGGGGGGGGGATTATGTCTGGTACATAGTTGCATCACGATTTCCACAACCACCGACCCAATCTCTCTTTCTTTCTCATTTGGCACAATAGGGGAAAGGCCCATTGGGCCATCAAGCAAAAAAAAAAAAAAAAAAAAAAAAAAAAGGCTCAAATAGGACGTTGTGGAACACTTGATGAGAAGTCTCTGTTCGGGTGGGGAGGCGTGTCTGTTTGAAGCTTCCTGTCCAGGGAGGTAGATGAGGGAACGTTTATATATATAACCTTGCGATGCCCGGTCTGGCAGTTTGACTTCACGTCTTTGATGGAACCGATGAAAGCCCCAAAAGTGTGGCTTTCCATCACCGCAGGCTCACCCATCCCAGGGCCATTGCATTCCCCGCAGGTAAGATGCACACACATCTATCTTATTATCATCATCACCACCACCACGAGATAGCTCCTTGGTCAGGCTAGTGCGCTTCATAATCAGTAGGACGTCAGCTGCATGGGTGAGACGGGGGGTGCCGTGGAGGTGTTTTGTTTTTAATCAAGTGAACCACGTAAGACTGGGAGAAAGACATTCTCCTGTTGACATTCAGTTCTCGAGCAAAACAAGTGTCCCTCTCGGAAAGAGAAGAAAGAAAACAAAAACACACACAAGTACAAAACAGTTCGGTGACATTTTGAATGCTACCATCCCTCCGTCCGCAGAGATGAGAGGTTAGTACCGGAGACCTTTGGGTTAGAGTTTGTTCTTCTTCATGTGCTTGGTTGTAAAGTCCATGATTATCGTAGGCTTGATTAGATCTCTCTACGGAAAGAGAGGAGGGGGGGGGGGGGGTGGTCTCAACCAAGTTCTCACAATGTGTTAGTAACTCCTTTAAAAATCTGTTTTTAATAAATCTGTTTATAATACTAATTATTTTTTGTTTGTTTTATCCTCAAGGTTTATTTTTATTTTTTACGTATATAGAGAAAACAATAAACGGAGATTCAGCTGTAACTTGAAGATAGGATAATCCAATGTGGAAAATAACTCCAGTCTCGAAACCAAAGTTTTACAATTATTATAATAAAAGTAACAAAAAAAAAAATGAAAACATCCGTTGGAGCCCAGTTGATTGTAAAGATATCCCAGGGTCGCTCGCGGGAGGGAGAAGGCCGTCTCAGGGGTACGTCCCACTTTGGCTGCCGTCAACCGTGAGAGGAGAAAATTGGCCTGCTAATGTTGCTGTTGGTTGTCATGGCAGCAAGCTCCCATCTACAGAAGAGAAAGCAGAGGTAGGGGTCAGCCTTTCTTCAGGAACACTTGTCGTTAGCCGAGATCACACCTCACTGAGGGTGTGTGTGTGTGTGTGTGTGTGTGTGTGTGTGTGTGTGTGTGTGTGTGTGTGTGTGTGTGTCTCACTCTGACACCTAAATCTGGAGGATTGAATCCTCTTTTTTGGTCACATACATTGTACACACACAGTGAAATTCGTTTCTCGGTGTTAGGAGCAGTAGGCAGCTATTGCATATACAGCCGCCCAGGGAGCAGTGTAGGTGTCTGGTGCCTTGTTCAAGGGCACTTTGGCAGTGCCCAGGTGTTTCGGGGAACTGGCGACCTTCCGGTTCCCAAGCCAAGTCTCAACAGACTGAGCCACGTAAAAGACGCTAGAGCCCGTGGGTTTAAGCTTCCCTTGTTAAAGCGTCTCATGCAAAGGGGGGGAGGGGTTTCTACCCCAGTGCCATACGCAAACTGAACACTGTCAAACACTGACTGAGTGACTGTTCAGGGACTATTATTGGCCTGTATTGCATCAATACTACAGAACCTAGTGTTGTTACAGAACCTATGTTCATCCCAGCCGCACCTTTTTGTATCGATATACCTGGGTCATTTGCACTACTGTTAATGAAAATGAATGAACATTTTCAAGACAGAGGTAGGTCAGAGGCTTTTCTATTTTGTCAGACTCTAATGAAACAAAAGCCTTTATACCAATGAGATGTACTCTCCCACTCGACCCGTCTCTGTGTGTGTACACGTGTGTGTGCGTGTGTGTGTGTCAGTGACGGTGAGCGAGCAGGCAGAGCGATCGGAGAGTCCGTGCGGTAACTTAAGGAGCAGAAGCGGGGACTGACGAGCCTCTCTCGTGCTGACCTGATGGAGGGTCAGAGGTTGAGCCCCACGTTGTTATCACTGGCTCTGGTTTCACACCCACTCTCTTTCTCGGTGTGTGTGTGTGTGTGTGTGTGTGTGTGTGTGTGTGTGTGTGTGTGTGTGTGTGTGTGTGTGTTTGGGCATTGAGGGCCAAGAGGGGGCAATGGGAGTCAACGGGACCCCTGCTGACCCCCTCCCCCCCCCCCCCTACACCATCTAAAAGCCTCTCATGGTTAGAAACACAACTGCCGGTGCTGGAGAGGAGAGTGTGCAAGGTGGCAGCCCCAGTTCTGGAGCAGGGAGGACGAGAGAAAGTCGTATCGAGTTGCCCTAGGGCGTCACGCGACAACCCCCCACGTAAACATCTCTCTCACACACACGCGTAAACATCTCTCACACACACATTTAGCTGACACACACACACACACACACACACACACACACACACACACACACACACACACACACACACACACACACACACACACACACACACACACACACACACACACACACACACACACACACACACACACACACACACACACACACACACACACTCGTTACCCCCCCCCCCCCAGTTGTGAAGGCAACGGCTGTCCCGTGAGTTTATTCAAAATAGATGCTGGGGTTTTCCTGAGATGGGTTGTGATAGTAGCTGCCCGTCTCCCAGGAAGGGCAAAACAACTGCCTCACACAACCCAGCCAAGCTAAGCAGGGCCAGAAACGTTGCGGTTCTTGATGATGTTGTTGAACAGAGGGAGTATGTGCAGGGCCGCAGTAGCTCAGGAGGTAGAGCGGTCGCCTCACACCCGGAAGGTTGCTGGTTCGATCCCCCGGCTCCTCCTGGCTAAAACGGTCACCCTAACCCTAGCTGCTCCTGACCAGCTGGCTGTCGCCTTGCATGGCAATATTGCTTTTTGATTTCATTAAATATAGGGTTAGGTAAATGTATAAATGAAGGGCTTTAATCATATCTGTAGAGAGATAGAGAGATAGAGCCATGTCTATCTATCAATATAATATGACATAATGACATTATTGCAGAGGATAAAAACCAGTGGAATGCTGGGAGAACGGGTGTAAAACACTCCTAAAACACTCCTAAAACAGTCTGGTGGGCTCAACAGGGAGCAGGCAGTTTCTAGCAGCTTCATTTGCTCTAATTGCTCAGTGATGAAGTTTGAAACACACAGAACACCGCCCAACTATTTACTAAGTACTAATGGACCGTTTAAGACTAAACTGAAAAACCGTATAATGATGATGAAGTAGAGATGAGTAGAGAAAGGAAAAATAGGGATTTAGGGCCAATTGAAATGTAAAGGCGTTAAGACGTGACAGGTTATTGTCCCGCTCGTGGCCGTGGGTTCAGAGAGCAGGAGGAGAGATGGGAGGAGGAGGAGGAGGAGGAGGAGGAGGAGGAGGAGGAGGAGGAGGAGGAGGAGGAGAGGAGGAGGAGGAGGAGGAGGAGGAGGAGGAGGAAGAGAAGGAGAAGGAGGAGAGATGGGAGGAGGAGGTCTTACTTGAGATCATGTGGGAGTCCCGACTGTTCCAGACTGTAATGAATAACAGCCATCTTGCATAACGTCTTCAGATTAGGGCCTGGATTGAGGAAGAGGAAGAGAGCGGTAGAAAAAGAAAAAAAAGAATGAGATAAAGAATATTAAATCAGAGAACAGAAAAGGCCGGACCTAAAAATACAAGGGGTGGTCAAGGTCGGTTGTTAACCTGAAGGAGAAGGCTCATTAAATATCCTTTGGTCTGGCTGATAGGAACGGCGTGCTATTTTAAGTGTGGATCTGGGGAGGGGAAGCAACCCACACACACAGGGCAGCAGCGCTGTGACACCCATATGCACACACAGGCCATATAGTGGATCAGAGCAGGACGTGGGCGGTCGCTGTACAGGATCTGCCCGTTTTTTACGTGTTCCCGGTGTCACTTTCCTTTTATTTTTGTTCCCCCTGGCCCGACACACACACACACACACACACACACACACACACACACACACACACACACACACACACACACACACACACACACACACACACACACACACACACACACACACACACACACACACACACACACACACACACACACACACACACACACACACAGCAGATGGGGGGGCCAAGGCCAGGCCCACCCCACAGGGGGAGAGATGAGACAGTGTAGTATCATGGGAGAGCGGTAGCCACGGCTGGGACATAAGTAATGCTGAGCACTAATTATGCCTTATATATATTTCAGTTATCAACCGCTTATTTTTAGCTGCAGTGCAAGGAGAGGATACGGTTTCACACACGTTGAAGAAAAAAATTAATTTGTGAAATATATGGACACGCAGTCAAAGACCTCATCCGCCTCAAAATGTTCAATACCATAACAAACAGTCAACAGATGCACTACAGGTAAATTGGATGGTTTCAGTGGAAGGTACAGAGTGGAGAAGAGCATCTGTGAGGATAGTGGACATGGCATTCTACATAAACATGTCACATTAAGATTAATTATTTGATATTTAAGCAAAATCAGCACATTAAAAAAGGTAGGTGTGTGTATAAAGATATAGATCTCTCTCACACACAATCAATATATATATATATCTCTCTCACTACAGACGTGGAGAATGAGGACGAAGCGATGAGCAGTACTCACTGAAGTCTAGGATGTACAGGTCCGAGTGATCCATGAGGTTAAATTCATCACCCATCCCTTGCTCCGGACAGGGGCTGGAAAAGAGAAAATAGGGGGGGGGGGGGGGGGGGTCAGAGAGCTGTCAATCCACGGAGGTAAACAGAGAGATGTGGCGAAAAAAACAAGAAATGTAATTTGCTCCCAGGGTAACGGCAACGCCAGGAAACCCACTTTGACCTCTTCCTTCAACTTCCTGCGTCACTTCCTGGGTATTAAGCGAGACCTCTGGCTGTGTCCGAAATCACTCCCTACATAGTGAACTACACAGCGATAAATCACTCCCTACATAGTGAACTGCACTATGAAATCACTCCCTACTCGCTACATAGTGCGTTGTAGTTTTTATTCATTTTGTCAATAAGCTCACTATATAGTACCCTACAATGAACTCCCTAGAGAGGGAGCAGAGAATGATTTCGGACACAGCCTCCCACCGTGGTTGGAATGGAATGAGGCTAAACTTTAGAGAACATTTACATCAAGTCTCTAGTCTAGTCAGAGCAACATGGTGTATGCAGGAACTGGTTTAAACAGGGGAGCCACACACACCTTGTGTTCAGTGTCGGTACTTTGATTAATAGTGACACCACAGGGGAACCGCCTGCTGGAATGCACTCCATAACAGCCTCCTCAAAGCCCACCTTTCCTTCTTTAGATCTAAATGACTTTAATCTCTCCAAATACAACTTCAGGGCCATGCATTGAGACAGGGGGGGGGACGGACCACGAGACAATAATGATCACCATAATGCAGCGGTCTGACCTGGTTACCTTATCAGCCCCCAGCCATACATTAGCCCCACAGGAAGCGGAGCGCCGCACTGAGAGGGCAAGCTGGCCTCTGCTGATAGCCTCACTCCCTCAGCCAGCGCTATCCCTGCATCCGTTTCCTGCTAGACCGACGCGCGCACACGCACACCACACACACACACAACACGCACACACACCACACACACACACACACACACACACACACACACACACACACACACACCACCACACACACACACACACACACACACACCTGTCTTCCAGCTTCCAGATGCAACCCGACAAGATCAATTAGACATCTTAACTGTATGCTCATATCCGTGCCGTACAACACTCCACACGGCGTTACATTAGAGCTCGACACTAGAGCACCATGGCCTCGGGCAACAGTTAAACAACCACTAGGAGTTTTTCAGATGCGGCCGGGGAATTGAGACGTGTTTTGATTAAGAGTAAGAACACAGTCGTTATGGGTATATACCACCTAGAGGGCCATTTCATTATCAACTGTTGCTCTGGAGAAAACTGTTCCAGTGGAGCCCCATCATTGAAGAAGTACTTAGCCAGCTGGACAGGGGGGTCCCTTAGGGACTACATGTGGGGCGGTGCAATTTGTTTTGCTAAATCGGAAAGTCCTGAGGACAGCATGGCCAGTACTGGGGAACGCTGGCCTGGGTGAGGAATTTGATCCTGGCCAGGTAGACCACCTGGAACAGAACAAGTGCAATAGATATATACATATTCCTCTATCCAAATATAAAGAGAGCGCTACACTACATTCTGCCAGAAGACAACATCCTGCAACTTGTACCCTTACATTTAGTTCTTAATCAGTTTAACTCCCACCTCCACAAGGTTGTTTTTGCCTCATCTGTCATTGTGTTTTTAAGGTATTTTTTAAAGTCTTATTCCACTTACTTTGTACAATTTCTACCCTTTACTAATGTTTCTGGCTGCAAACCAAACAATCAAGATGAACTGAACTGGGCATGCTTTACAGAACCAAAAACAAAACACTTGGAGCAATTTCGAACAGACTATTCATTTCCAAGTGCCTCCTTAGATAAATGCGAGTTACCCCCATTTCCCTTCCTTTTACTCTCTTACTCCCCCCCCCCCCCCCCCCCCCCCACAAACCCAGCACTTGCACAAACTCTCCCTCCTCTGGCTTCTCCGGCCTCGCTCTCTCCGCCCATCTGCGCTGTGTTCTCGGCCCACGAGAGTCCACTCCGTCTCTGCATGGCGCTCGCTGCGTGTTCAGGATGTTGTAAGGGCTTTACGTGGCTAATCTCCCCTAAACAAACACAGGGGTGCCTTAAAGCGGCCAGGAGAGGCACAGAGCACGAGCCTGGTGGTCCCGTGGGGGGCCAGCTGGGGAAGTCATTATACACGTACACCGCCCCCACCCCCCACCCCCCTGGACTCTGCTGCACCCCCCCCCCCCTCTCCTACCACCCCCAGGAGGCCATGCACCACGGCTTACATCGGGAGCCTTAATCAGAACCCCTACCACCCGCAGAGGCACATCAACAACACAGGTCATGTATACTAGTGTCTACTTGTGTCTACTGGTCCCACGCTAGAGACCATTATATTCCCCTTCCAATTACTACAGTGTTATATGTGCATTTTTGCTGGACTCATTCCAGTTACTGCACTGCACTGTATACATGATGCTGCTGCACTATTGGCACTTTAAAAAGCTTTTTGCACAATTTAACTCATGTATACATCATTCACTTTTACTGTTATTTTTATTGTTATGGTATAGTGTTGCATAGCATGTAAGTATAGCATATAGTGTTCAATTGTAGGAAATGAATACTGCGGGAGGGAATGAGGAGTAAGTATTCCACTGTACTTGTTTTGTACTTGCAAATAAAAATCTTGAATCTTGAATTATTTGTGTTCATTTCCAATATTGGTACTTAAAAAATACGGTTCCAGCTCATGCAAGCCAATTCTTTTTTCATGGATCATTTGTGATGGATTTGGAAAGCTCCGTGTAAACAAGCAAAGGTTCCTCCTGCTCCGAGAAATGTTTCATTAAAAAATTAAAAAAAATTATATTTTTTTGAAACACCATCCAGTAAAGTCTAATCAAATATCTCTTCATTCAAAGTGACATTGGAATAAGGCAGAGGATGAATGAGCCCTGCGGAGTGGCCGTGACACAAGGCCTGACCCGAGGGTCAGGAGTGGAGGTATGGCCCTTTAATGGAGGACTGCCCTCTGAACCCCCTTAATATCCTCCTAAGGACACGGGTGATTTGTAAAGACAACAAAAAGCTACACAACTGACAAACACCTTGCAGGAGTTTATTATTACAGAAGAGGAGGGGGGGGGAGGAGGGAGAAAACAAATTAAATAAGCACACCGAGCCTCCAACCGAGGCTGTTAAGTGCTATTCTACGCGTCACACCCGTTGAAATACAACACATTCTTGTCTCCCGTGGAGAAGATGCAAGAAAGATGCAGCAACCTGTTGAGATTAGGTTTGCCACACACACACATTTGTCTTTCATGCCCAGGGCTCATAAAAACACAGTACACCACCTCAGACACGGCCTCCGCAGCCCTTTTACAACACGAACACTTGCTATAGCTTCATTTAAGGGGCCACATTCAGTATAAAATACGATTTGGCCCACAATGCCCGAAGAGACAAGTCCAACGACTGTGATTTTCAGTCTGGAAACGCCAATGCCTCCGATAGAAAAAAAAAAAAAAGCAGTAGTCTATACTTGGCATCGGTGCCCCAATAATGCGCCCCCCCCCCCTTGAGCAACTACTGCATATAGTTAGCATTATCAAAGAGCACACCGCAGTAGCAATTACACTACTGTAGTAGTTAAAAAGCCCCCATCGCGCAAAGGACGTTCAGATAAGAGGGACGCTGGACGCAGAATCAACAGAGGAGAAAGCAGCAGGCCGGGCTGCCCCTGGAACGGGCCCACCTTCTCCTAATGCTCCCCAGCAGTCTTGGCCACAGAGTTGGTCTGGGTGTGAAATTCAGCAGGAATGCAAGCCGTGACGCAAGGCGTCACGCAAGAGCGCTCCCGTCCAGAAGACCAGAGGAGGGAGGGGAGGGGTGGGGGAGACAAGTGAGCAGTGAGTCTTGCACCAAAACGGCCCCAATGTGCTCGGAAGTGGGAAAAGGGACCCAGGGTGTGCCTCTATCTGGCGCCCTGGTGTTTTAATAGGGTCACTTTGTTACACCATCAGCAAAGTATCATTACGTGTGAATGGGCTGCTGCCCCCCCCCCCCCTACAAAGCAGCCCCCGTTTCCCCACTCTCAACCCCCCCCCCTCCCTCCCTCCCTCCCCCCCACTAGAAAAACACTGGATGCTGTTTTAAACAACACTTAATGAACAGGGTGTCCCCACCCACCACCCACCACCCACCCCAATCGCCTGCTTATGCCGACCCTGGTCCCCACACTTCACACCAGCGTCCACACCAGCAAACCACAGCCCTGAAATAAACCCTTATAAGTGAGCGCTGAACTACCCGCCCTAAAACTAAACGAGCCTGGGAAACGCTCTACATTGGTTCCCCAAAGTGTCTCAAGGAATTTCAGTCGTGGCCAATAGGGCTTGTACATCAGAATGCATCATGGGATTGTGTTTTGTTCGTTGTAGTACGGAGTACTCAAGAGAGTTGTAGTCTTCGACCAGGTAGTACTGTACAGTCCTAAACGTACCGTAACCTAGGCTAATGAAAACTTTGTTTTGCCGTCCCGCAGGACGCTGTGGCACTTCAAAATTAACAACAACAGTATCCCAGAGATGACACGATGAATTCCTACACAATGACCAAAGAAAACCATGACCATCAACATAATAAACTAACATTCCAGTGCTCCTATGCTTCCAAAATGGAGGCTGTCACGCATTCTGAACGTCGCAAATGCATTCTGAACGTCACTGTGCACAAGCCCTGCGGTGCAAATTACTTTAGGGGAAGAAAAAAAACTAAAACTAAAAGGTTCATCGGGTATGAAGACGCTCTGAAGTGGTGCCCTCTGCCGCCTCATTAAGTCATGTCCTCCTTCCAAGAGCGGATGGTATCCTGCATCCTCTTCCCATGTCTCCACTTCCTGTTGAGGCCCACGGCCCTTCATAATCCACCAGCTCCCCAACAGGAACTCATCACACACTATAACTTCCTGTGGAGCACCTTATCTGCAGGGCCAGATGCATGCATCAAATGCCTCCTCGCTACACACCGCTTAAACAAATACTAAATCGATCCACGGTGTGGTAGCAGGATAAGTACAACAGGCCGCTGGCGTGGGAATGACTGAAGTGCTCTGTGCTTAATTGCCTGGAGATCCGGCGTGTTGAACGACTGATTCAATTATTCTTGACCATGCGCATGTGCATCATCAGGGTTGATGTCTAACATGGAAAAAATGCATATGTCATTATTATTATTTTTTTATTATATTCAATCATTTTAGGTACGTTCAAGTAACATGGGTCCAATCATCAATGAAATGCTGAATTACATTTTTTTGTATTTATTTACAATTCCACCCGTTCTGGATTGTGGACCCAGAGGTTCACGTCCCATGCCGACATTTGTGCCAACAGGAACAGTAGTAGTAGTAGTAGTAGCTCCATCTCTTTACAGACGCATGCATTCCATTCCTGGCTGAAACATCAGCAATCGCCCCTAGTCTTACCTAGCTATCTGTGCCCCCTCCTGGGTAGCGACTGGGCAGTGGATTAAAACCTGTAGTGGTGCAGACTTTTAAGCCCCACGTAGGCCCAGACCCAGACATTAACCAACACAGGCTCTCCGAGGGAGGTGCCTGGCTCCAGATTAGGGCTGGGAAAACGCGAGTAGCTGGGAATCTGCGTCTCAAATTGCGACACCCGCCCCCCCCCCCCCCCGGCATTCTCCATGCGGAAGGGAGCACAACGTGAGATGAAAAACCCACAAACCGATCGACTGCCAAACTCAAATAATGAGATGACTCTTGCATTAGGGTTTTCAGGGCCGCGGCGATTAAGTCAAAGGCTGTCCAATTCACCACCGCATCACCGCTTTTGAAGGCAATTTCCCCCGGAGCCGGAGCGCTGCTTGTTTGGACTCGGCGGCGGCCAAGGTCGGTCAGTCAGCCACGCAGGAGGAAAGTTTCACAAAGAAACTTCTACCAGTTGCGTGCATTGAGAATACAAATGCTCCGATTCTAAACAGTGAAGCAGCACAAGGATAGTTCATACATTAATATGAATCGTATCTTGCAAAGATGTCCTGAAGAGAGAAAGGTCCTTCAACAAAAACGGACAACATAAAATCGTTCCACCAAGCTACACATTATAAAAAAGGAACACCTGGTCATCTGATGTTCTAAAACAGCATCTTGTGTAAACACACAGTAACACTTTGTTGTTCATTCGCACACACAAATGTGTTCAGCGCCATACGCTCCAACAAACACACCAAGGACCATGTATAGGTTTGCTTGTTGCCAAGGATACATATGAAAGCAGACATCACGGTTCCTCGGCAGCCACAGGCATCACCTGGACATGCTGTTTACATGAGCCTCTGTGTACCTCTCACCCCTTTGACACCTCAACGTATACAGGCCGTTGGTAGGTTAAGGAGGGTTAAGATGCAGATGAAATACTATCAGGAGTGTGTCTTTGAAGAGTAAATCACCGCAGGCCCGCAGGTCTCGTGTGGGCACGTGCGGGATGCCCCGTATCCTGCCAAGGTCAACTCTTACTGTTTGACAAGTTGTATCTCAGGTGTAACCCCCATGTACACAGATAAGCCCGAGCGCGCGCGCGCACACGCACACACACACACACACACACACACACACACACACACACACACACACAGGAAACTTCTGCAGCCTAGCCCTTGACCCCAGAGAGCAAATGACAATGGTGGTAAGGCAGAAGAAATACAAAACCAGGAGAAGGAGGGGGAGGTGCAGTTCACCTTGTTTCCAGAAAGTCAAACCAAAACTGTTGGAAAACTGTGGAACAGCCATCGAGTCAAGGGGCCAACACAGCTCTGCACAGAGCTGCAGTGGCTTCCATGACAAGGCGGTAAAATACAGTGCTTGTTGATGACCGCTGCCCAAGCGGGGTGTTGTGTTTAGTGTAACCTTTGAACCGCCAGGCTAAACAGCGATAATAACCCATGCTTTGGCCAGCTGGACTACCATAACATCAGTCCAACGGGACGCTGATAAGGCGCTACGTGGTCGCTCGTGACCTTAGTGATCCACTAAACCAGCGCTTGGACTCGAGAGGCCGGCGGGACCACTTGCACCACCCCGGTTGTGTGAAAGGTGTGAGGAAAGTGTGAGGTTTCACGCTGGTTAAATCTTGGTGCTATGGGCCAGGGGGTTAAACACAAGTGCCTTAGCGTTGGCTGTTTTGGCTACGAGAAGGATTAGCTCTCCTATGTGGTCCTTCTCTGGCTCGGGGGGGGCTAGTACAGCCTCACCCACACTACCTGCAAACACAGCTACCCTGTTGCACGTAGATTACATAAAGGGGGGGGGAGAACATTCACCAAAAAAAGAACGTCTCTTGTAAGTCCACAAATAGTTCGATATAAACGTATGAGCCCACGGGTACATAAGCGCCACTTTAAAATGCTTTTTGCACAATTCAATAAATGTATATTCCATCAATCACTTTATTTTTATTTTTATTGTGCACAGCATTGTTATAGTATAGCATATGTATAGTACATAGCATAGCATATAGTGTGAGATTGTAGGTAATTCATACGGCGGGAGCGAATGGGGAGTAAGCGTTCCACTGTAATGACTGCATATGGCAAATAAATAAAACTTCAAGAGAGGCTGACGGACGGAGCGATGAGCCTCTTTATCAAAAGGGTTGAAGCCCATGGGGGGGGGGGGGGGGGGAGAGTCCAGCAGTGGTGGATTAAAAGACACTCGGCATCAGAAAGAGAGCGTCAGAAAGCTCTGGCAGTGGGCTACGCTCCATTGTACATCATTATACAGTCCACAATGAGACACAAAGTGAACGAACCAAGGCAAGTAAATCACACCCTGGGAACGTCGATGTAGTGCATTTATGAACGACATAAAACCACTACTATATTTTTCCGTTCTCATTAAACACTAATCAGTGCTCCCTGAAGATACATTTGTTGTTTATTATTGTTGTTCATCTTAGGTTCCTCTCATCATTCACTTCCAAGATTGAGAATGAGACACCTTATTGCCTCGTAATACAATACTAAACTAATATATAATAAGTGCAATATGATAGATAAGATCCCATGACTCAGAGTTGTGTGCTCGTTAGTGTAGAGTGCAGAGGACTGGTCTGGTCTGGGGAGAGACTTGTGTCGGGTGAATGTGGACGAGGTCCTTTCGCCGGGGCACAGTAGCGCCTCACTATGAGCCACGGCGGAGCAGGGTCTTGTGGGCATTGCTTAGATCAGGCTCATCGCTCAGTGTCCGAGCCTTGAGGAATGAACACGACGGACTGTTTGGGGGATTGGATTAGATTAGAAGACCCGTAGCTCTCACCGGGGACCGCCGCCGTGGTGAGCAGAGAAGATGAATGCGTCGCCTAGCGGCCCTTTTTGGTATCATGATGAATGGAATTAAAGAAAGGAAGAGGGAGAAATATGCTAAACAGTCGAGAGTTGAGCCTCGGAGTACTACATTACCTCCGGAAAAACACGAACAACCTGTCAACCATCCAGCTAAAGTGGATGGTCTTTTGTATGGAAATGGCAGTGTTAAGAGCAGCGGTATCAGATTTTACAAAAAGACAATCAATGCGATCTACCAAGTCCTGCTCTCTGTTACACGTCGTCCCCCATGTTCCCCTCCCAGCGTGCCAATCTGTTACGCTCCGGGTCCCGACCACAAACGCTTCCCTATTGCTAAATATGCAGACTTTTACCAGCCCTGGGTCATGGTGTGTGTGTGAGTACACAGTCAGAAGACTGACTGTGGACTTTTATTAGTGGCCTTAATGAGCCAATCCGACACAAAAGAGTAAAGAGTGTGTTAAATATAGTCCTCTTTAGTAGGCAGTATAGAGATAGATGAGAGAGAGAGAGAGATATACGAGATAAGAGCTATATAGATAGATGAGGTAGAGGATATATACGATAGGAGATAGGAGATAGATGAGAGAGCAAGAGTAGAGAGACAGGGGGGTGGGTGGGTGTGGGGGTGGGTGGGGGTGGGGGGGTGTGGTGTGTGTGGTGTGCTGTGGTGGGTGGGTGGGGGGTTGTGGGGGGGGGGGTGGCGGGTGGGCTGTATAGAGATAGATAGAGATGGAATGTAGAAGGTTGTACTAGATAATGATATAGATATAAGATGTAGTATATATATAGATAGATACATATGTGATATACCCATGTAGATGAGATATACGTAGCGTATACATAGGGATATATCATGATTATATAGATATATGTAGAGTATATAGATTCCTATAGATAGATGGATATAGATACCTATATATATATATATACACAGATATAGATAGATATAGATACATATACATTATACACATATATATATATATATATATAACACATATATATAATATATAGATATAGATATATATTAATAGTATATCTCTATATATATAATATATATTGATTTTTTTTTTATTGTCGACTGATTGCATATAAGTATAACTACATACTGATACAGTATACATATAAATTAAAGTATAGTCCTGCATGATAATATATATATCAATTTTTTTTCTTTTAACAATTACCTACCTATGATATATGAACACTATAATTATAGTGATGAGGTAGTCGATAGTATATTATACAAAATGATATGAAATTACATATATAATAATATATATATCCATACACAATAGTAATATAAGTATATAATCTATATATACACATATATATCTATATCTTATCATAATATAGTACAATATTCATATATATATATATAATATACATTATATATATATATATATACCTAATATATTATAAATCATAGATATCATGAAGAGTATAGCTTAATATATATATACACAGTAATAGTATATAGATATATTATAATAATATTACTAGTAGTATTATAAGTATATATATATATATATAATAACTATATATATATACCTAATGGATATATATATATATATATATATATAAACATATATGTGTATATATATACACATAATCTAACAGACTAGTATTATATCATATAATATGATAAAGACAGACAGAGAGGGAGATAGAGAGAGACAGAGAGAAGAGACAGAGAGGTCCCTGCTTCTCCTCAACATGCCTAGGTGAAGGTCAGTGCAGGTGGAGTCAGTCATGTGCGGCTCGTCCTTCGCGGGGCTGTGAGCAGGTCCCCGCAAATGAGCGTAGCAGAGGCGCCGGGCGGGTGTCGGGTTGCGCCCTCGGGAGAGAGAGAGGCCGCTCCCCGAGGTCATAAATCAGAGAAGGGCCAGAATTTCGCGCCTATCTGCAACTCAGCGGGGCTGTTTACACTGGTGTAAGTGGCACTGAATAGCCTGTCACAAATGTCCAGTCTCTTTCTTTCTTTCTTTCTTTCTTTCTTTCTTTCTTTCTTTCTCTCTCACACACACACACACACACACACACACACACACACACACACACCACACACACACACACCACACACACACACACACACACACACACACACACACACACACACACACACACACACACACACACACACACACACACACACACACACACACACACACACACACACACACGTTAGCATGAGCATTCCTCTTAAAAATCGGACTGGTCGAGGACAGCATGAGGTCTTTGTGTCAATCTCTGAGAAAAAGACAATTTGATTGAATGATTGAAATGTTTTATCGACAATTGCCCCGAGGACAATAACACTCAACGAAAGCCCTCTTCAGTTCACGAGAACAACAAAAAAGGGGAGGACAAAAATTAAATTTTCCCCCAGTCGGACAATAAATTATCATCCGACCAAATTCCTGTTGCTAAAGCAAATATCATAAAGTGGGAATAAGGATGGGCGGATGGGGTTCTGCTTTGGATCAATGTGAAAGGGGGGGGCAGTCCTCTCAGGAAGACAAGGGAGCGTCAATAAATCTAAACGCCATTTCCTAGACCGCTTCGACGCACCGAGGTGCGGCCCACAAAGAACACACAAGCGAGACGCAGTGTAGGTAATTCAGGGCGCCCCCACCCGCTCGCTCGCTCCCCCCCCCTCCGGGGCAAGCGTTCGTCAATTATATTGAGACAGGTACAAATAAGGGCTTTAAACTTCTTCATCGCCAAACACAACCCCCCCCGCCCCTAAAGTTGTTAAGCCACACACACACAAATAAACAACCACAAAGAGGGCGGTGGTGTTGCTATGGAAGGTGTTCCAACAGAATTGCATGAGCAAATTGGATATCTATCCACACACACACACACACACACACACACACACACACACACACACACACACACACACACACACACACACACACACACACACACACACACACACACACACACACACACACACACACACACACACACACACACACACACACACACACACACACACACACACACTTTGATTCATGGACTGTAAGAGGCTTATTTGAGTCCCTAGGTAAACAACAACAACAACTAATCACGCTCTGCTGTGTACAGTGAACAGGAAACAAAGTCTTACCGGAGCCACAAGACAGGCAAGAGACCTGCCGGACAAGCCCTCACTTCCTCAACGACCCGGCTAAAACAACAGCAGTTAGAGAACCCCCCACCCCCCACTGCCGTACCACTAACCTAATAAACGAAAGCTCAGCGCCATTAGACCTCGTAATCATCATCCCCCCCCCATCGCCCCCCCATTACAACAAGGAAATGCAAAGACACATTAAATCAACTGCTGAAATAAGGGCTACCTTAACTTGACCATATGCCATTACATAACCCTCAACTGGGAACACTTTCGAGGTCTAAAACGCCACAAATTAACATATTGGATTATGTGTGATCCAAAAATCATTGAGGGCGCTCCGCACAAAGTCTTCTAAAGACGACCAAGCGGTATTCACTCCGCAGACGGCCTGCTCTTCAAGAGTGGGACTCACTCTGTGTCCGAGGGTTTTTCCCTCCGAGCAGACGGCTCCATCCATTCCCCCCCCTCCCCCCCCCACCCGAGTGTATCTGCCTTGGACAGGAAATCAGGACTCTTGCGAGGGGTCTCTCCTGGCTAAACCAAGAGAGACCCAGCCAGCAATCTGCAGTAATAGGCAAACAAACACGTCTCTCCTATTCCCCCGCCGTGCATCAGAAATTGCCTCTGCTCAGTTAATACTGAAGTTTAAGTGGCACATTCTTCACTCTCGTTTAAAGAGTGGCAACTCTCTCTTCTTTTCTGAACTTGCCATGGTGATAAAGGTTTGGAAATCACCCCCATAAGTCAGTGTTCTTACTTGCTTGCTTAGAGGTCAATGTAAAATATGCTTGGTAATACTACGGCATGATGGATGAACCGAGGGAAGGGGGGGGGGGGGGGAGGATGAAGCGGAGCAGAGCAGCTCCTGAGGTGAGCAGCCGTTGTGTATTACAGCTCCACGCTACCCGAGCTCTGCTGACCGGCGGAGCGGGAGACGACCGCGAGAGGCCCAGCGAGAGCCGGAGTCCTCGAGGGGCTTCCGGGGGCTAAAAGACCCGCTCAGTGGGAGCCCTTATCCACAGACTCCCTCATCCGCACTATCAGGTTAGCTCAGCAGGGGGGGGGGGGGGGGGGGGGGGTCTCTGTTGATAACGCTGCCTACCGCCCCCTGATAACAGTAGCCCAGTTCTCAGGGATGTGCTGGGTCCATGCTAATGCCGCTAACTAACTCGTTACGCTACCGGCTACTGGTCTATCAGAGGGACCGTCACCGGGCCGATATCAACTGACCAGCAGCCAGTCGTCCGGAGGCCCCCCCCCCTCCCACCCAGAGCTACCGTCTTACAGCGCTAGAGATAGCGCGGGCTGCCGTCTGCGGGGGCCCGGAGTCTTCCCAGGGCACACGGTGAAAGGACACTTCGTACACGCTGTTAAACTACACAGGATGTCGTGCAGCTCCTCAGCCTTTGTGCTTTATGGAGACGCCGCCATCACCACGGCCATAGTCCCAGATAAGATCTGAGAGTTTAATGACCTGGAAAACATGAGGTGGCAAAATGGCTGTGCTCTGGTTCAGCTTTCGTTTCCCATGTGTGCAGGGGAAATGTGTTTCTTTGGGAGGCAAAACCACAGCAAAATCCTCCAGACTCAAAATTAAAGAATCATATCAAAAAGCATCTGTAGCTCAAGTCCGTTGGGACTTGGTTTGGGAACCTGGAAAGTTGCCAGTTCAAAGTCCCCGAAACAACTGGCTACTGCAGAGGTGCCCTTGAGCAAGGCACCAGACCCCTACACTGTTCCCCGGGGGCTGTATATACAATAGCTGCTTACTGCTCCTAATACTAGGATGGGTTAAATGCAGAGAAACAAATGTCACTGTGTGTGAACACGTATGTGACAAATAAAGACGATTCAATCCTCCAGATTTAGATTAATTTTGAAAAAGTTTTTCCTCAAAAAAAACAGATGGTTGGTCATTAAGGATAATTTTGGGTGAATGATCCTTAATGACCGGTGAGGACACCGGTGATTCTGACTTCTGGTCCAGACTCCTGGACTCCCTCACCTGGTTCCTCCGAAGAGGATAATGCGATCTCCCACCATGCAGCAGCACTGTCTCCTGCGTGGACACGGCCCTTTCCCTCTGGGTTCCACCTTCTTCCAGGAGAAGCCCTCTGTGGTTCAAACAAACAAAACAGCCAGAACAGGAGTTAAGGAAGGACATCAACTAACAAAACATCACCGACAACACAATCAAGACATCGCTGACTCCGGCGCAAAAGCACAAAAGAAAGGAAACAAAGACATTGGAAAATGTAAGGTGCAAAAACCTTGGAAGAACACAGGACCTTTATAAAAACAACCGCCCACGGTTCTCCTTTGAAGCTGAAGTATACGTGACGATGGAAGTCTCTCACATGCTCCATATAAGGCAGAACCAGGGCGCTCCACACCCTAGCCTGGATGGCATCACTACATCGCTATGGAAACAAGCCCAGTTGGGTTTGGGGTGGCAACACTGCGAGGGAGTTGCCTCCATCTAGTGGACTGATTAAATGTGCATGACAGCCAAATTAATTGTTTGAAGCAAAGCACATATGTTAAATAAAGGTTTTTTTCCCAAAAAATATGTTTTTTTTTTGCTATTTTAGAGTTACTACTGTGGACTTGGTGGACAACACACTTACAAAGTAAGCACGGGTGCAAAACTAGGAACACGTCATGCTTAGTGTTTTGTGGCATTAACAGCAAACTATTTTAAAGCAGACACAAATGCCCCAACATATTTTGCACAGTGCAGAGCTGCTGGCTAAAGTGTTTCTCATTACCGGACCAAGTCACAACCGGTATACACGACTCCCAATTATACATATTTTTTAAAGTAGAATCTCGGTTAAACAAAACAGTGGGGTCTTTTTCCTTTTGCACAAAACTCTTACATTCAGTTTTGTATCATAGCAACAAAAATGAATAGAGCAGTTGCAGACTTATTCAGTGGACTTATGCAGGTGGCTGAGCTGATCGCAAATATGCTTGGAGCGTCAGCCCAGCAGAATAATTTAGAACCAAGAAGAATTACAGGGTGTGAGCGAAATATAGTTTTCTTATCTTGTTACCCACCAGTTTTGTTTATTTATCTCCCCCCCCCCCCCCACCCCCCAAAATAAAAGTCATACATTTTGAATTTTAAAATATATACGGCTGACACAAGTAATCCCACGTCAAGAGATTTCTTCTCCTCAGTCCTGCCAAGACTGCCAAGCCTTAGAAAAACAGAAACACATCCGTTGCCCCTCTGGCAACACAGGACACCGGCATTGCATACCACCCTGCATAACTAAAGCAAACAACAACAACTAAAAAAACAGGACGCAGCCAGCCAAATTCATGAGAGTGACAGTGATGCAAAATGGAGGTGTTGGGAAAGGGGGGGGGGGGGGGGGGGGGGGGGGCGGGGTGTATGCACGGCACTCTCCAGAAGCAGGAGGGTAGAGAGTCGGCGCCGGCACGCCACACAGGCTTGGGCCGGACACACACAGTTAAAGAAGAGGGGAGGTGGGCGGCCGATCCCATCAGATCCTATCGAGCTGCCATAAGTCAGTGGTTCCCAAACTTTTTAAGGTCCTGTACCCCTATCAAACATGATGAACCGGATGTTACACATGTTACACAAGACAGTGTTATTAACTATTTAAGGTCCTGTACCCCTCAAACATTGAACCTCTCTGATGTGTACACCCTCTACCGCTCATCTGATGTTACATATGAAGACAAGACAGTGTTATTAACTATTTAAGGTCCTGTACCCCTCAAACATTGAACCTCCCTGCTGTGTACCCCCTCTACCGCTCATCTGATGTTACATATGAAGACAAGACATTGTTAGTAACTATTTAAGGTCCTGTACCCGTCAAACATTGAACTTCCCTGCTGTGTACCCCCTCTACCTCTCATATGATGACCAGACAGTGTTAGTAACTTTTTAAGGTCCTGTACCCCTCAAACATTGAACCTCCCTGCTGTGTACCCCCTCTACCTCTCATCTGATGTTACATATGAAGACTTTCTGAACTCATCACAGTTACTGCACTGTACTCATGATGCTGCTGCACTACTGGCACTTTAAATGCTTTTTTTGTCAAAAAACTAAAAAACATGTACATATCATTTAAGTCACTTTGCTGCTATTTTTTTTGTTTATTTTATTGTATATATTATTTATATTTGTATGGTGTTGTTTTTGAGATTTATCCTGTGGGAGTGAATGGGGAGTAAGCATACCTATGTACTTTTTTTCTATGGCCATTTGTATGTTACAAATGGCCAATACAAATCTTGTATCTTGCATCTTGAAAGACAGTGTTAGTAACTATTTAAAATCCTCAAACATTGAACCACCTTGCTGTGTACCCCCTCTACCTCTCATATTACATAGGATGACAAGACTATTAACTATTTTGCTCTCATATTTCAAACAAGTGATATGCACATCAGGCCAAACAATATGAATGACATTCTCGAAAAGTTATAATCTAAAAAGTATTAACAAAAATGTTCTATATCCAATATTCTGTTCTTGCATCAACCATATAAGTGACACATTAAAGCAGAGTAGGGGCAGTTGTGCGCGTTTAAAGTGGGTCTATTTTTTTACATTAAGAGGCTTAGAATACAGACGTTCTGTTGCCGTAGCCCTGATCATAACTGTGGGTTCCTCCTGGGGGTATCCCACTTTGGGAATAGCTACCATAAGGGAAGATAGGTAAATGGACATTTATATAGCGCTTTTCTAACCAATGGTTAGAGCTTAAAGCGCTCTACAAGTCATGCCTCACATTCACCCATTCATACATACATTCAACCACCAACGGCGGAGTCAGCCATGCAAGGAGACAGCCAGCATGTCAGGAGCAGTTAGGGTTAGGGTGTCTTGCTCAAGGACACCTCGACAGCTTTAGCTAGGAGGAGGCGGCGGGGATCGAACCAGCAACCTTCCGGTTGTGAGGCGACCGCTCTACCTCCTATACTCTTATACTGCCGCCCTATGATAATATTAGCAGCAGCATCTGCATGAGTAAGTCACCTGGATTGAACTTCCACAGATCGTTGAAGTGGCGGTCCAGACGGGCATTGTAGCCCCCAAAGATGTACAGCTCCCCTTTGTAGGAAACTTAAAAACAGAGGAATGGAAAGACATGATGAGCTCCATGACATGGCACCACATGGCGGTTGTAGAGTTTATGAAGACAGAGCGTGTTAAAAGAACGTTTCGAGTATAGAGTGCAAGAGACAAATGTTGTAGAACGTTGTGTGAATGTCAGTCTGATTTGTGGATGGGGGGGGGGGTTCTGTCGTATATTAATATGTTAATTAATAAGAAGGAAGAATGAGTCACTTCATCAAATGTTACTTGGCATATGCCAAGGAGTGAGAAAGAGTGTGTGTGTGTGTGTGTGTGTGTGTGTGTGTGTGTGTGTGTGTGTGTGTGTGTGTGTGTGTGTGTGTGTGTGTGTGTGTGTGTGTGTGTGTGTGTGTGTGTGTGTGTGTGTGTGTGTGTGTGTGTGTCTCTCTCTCTCTCTCTCACATGCTGAATGACTTCGCCTGCCTTCAGGCAGTGGCTGTGCTGAAGGGCTGCTCAGCCAGCAGTTGGTCTCGGTGTCAAACACTTTGATCTTGTTGCAGTAGATCTCATTGTTGGAGTGGACGGGGCCAAAGCGGTCTGCTCGCCCCCCAAACACAAACATCTTGGTGCCGATGATGGTGGCCGAGTGGAAGTCTCTCCAGCGCGCTTGGTTACCCTGCACAGGGAACACGGTCAAATGTAGATGCACAGTGCCCCCTAGTGGTTCACATGTTTAAATACAAAGGCATTGTCAAAGTGGTGGAATGCCATCAAGCGCTTACGGTTACATTGCTAAAAATAAAGAATGCAATATAGGAAACCCCTTCCTGGATAGAAACATAAGACTGCTCTCAGGGCCCCGACTCAAACAACACATTTAGCGCACTCTGAAAAGCATTCCAGTAAAAACTGAAGCAAGCCATGGAAAAGCCCTTTTTTGTATTTCGCCATGGAAAAGCCCTTTCCGCTTGCCTTCGAATCCAGCCTGAATGTCATAATTGCCAAACCCTCCTTGGATAACAAGGAGTAAGGCCTCTTGAACTTCAATAATACTGGGACACAAGGCAAGTAACCTTTGTAATGCAGTCAGGCGACATATCAATGCCAACTGTACATTAAGTACAGTTAAGTACTTAATGGCAGTTAAGTACTGGATACCATAAAGTTTATGGTATCCAGGCAACTAGATTAGATTGCGTGACTTTTCAGTAATATGCTATTGCAATCATGTGTTCAAACAAAAACAAAAAAACTGAGTGAGACCTTGTTTTGTATAGGAAATTTGAACCCACAGCCAGATATAAACAACCTAATAATACAACTTGTGTTCGTTGGCCAGACTGAGAGCCCCATCTTTGTAGAGCCAGATTACTGTAATCTGGCTGATGAAAAAAACTTTGTCAGATAGAAAGACCAAAGCCAGGTGGGAAGAATGAAGGGCTAAGGGATCCATAAGTTTATTTCTTCATTTTATTATATCATCATGTGATGGTACGTTGCATCGCCTCAATGGGGAGGTTGCATAACCGCTGGCTGTCCTTCGGGTTCCTGGCTGATTCCCAGACAGCTGAATTAGTTTCCCCAGCCACGCGGCGTGACCACTGGTCACGTCTGTAGCAGTGATATCTGCTGCCAGAGGATTCCCAACACTGCTTCTGCTGTGATAGGAACCTGACCTGCTGCACTTCAATCCTGAACAGATATCTGGGAACCTCAGTGTCCTCAGGCTAAGGGCAAAGACAAGGCGGTTCAGTGTCATGAGTGACTTTGCCATCAGTAGGTCCGGCGCCTACTGCAGTCATCCCAGAGCAGGGGGCCCAACCCCGGTCTATTTCATTGGATAAAAGCATCTGCTAAACAAATTAAAACCTACACAGTAAATATAACAACTGCAACCATGTGGTGTTGTGTGAACTCACTCTGGCATTGATTAAAGTCCAGACCATGGTGGTGGTGTCTAGCTTGTGGATGTCATTGGAGAAGCAGTCAGCCTAGGAAAAACAAGAAGAGTGGAAGCGTTAAACTAAATATTTCAAGAGTCTGGCAGGTGGGGGGTGGGAGGTGTAGAGAGAGATAAGGCAGACACTGACCAGCTGCTCGTATCCTCCAAATATATACATGGCCTTCCCCAGGATGCACGCAGAGTGGCCGTCCCTTGCCCCTGGAACCGTCCCTGAAATTTTGGGTGTGAACCATCTGTGGGTGTCTGTGGATCACAGAGTCGTTAGGTGAGTGGTGAGGCATTCTTGCCGTTGAACCAAATAATTTTTCAGTCATACAAAGCACCTATCTCTCTATGTGTGTCTGGAGGAAAGCGGTTCCACATTTTCAAAAACCTGTGGTTGAACCGACTAGGATGGAAAACACCTGCGTCCTCCGGCCTACTTCAAAAAGCGACAACATAAAATAAAAGCAGGTGTTTGGAAAGTTAGGAGCTTGCACACACACACACCGCAGACACAGACACAGACGACACACACACACACACACACACACACACACACACACACACACACACACACACACACACACACACACACACACACACACACACACACACACACACACACACACACACACACACACACACACACACACACACACACACACACACACACACACACATGCGCGGTGTACTTACTGAAATCAAATGCGTAGAGCACATTGCAGGCTCCCTCTGTATCGTTACGCCCCCCCCAGATGTAGATGACATCCTCCAGCAGCACAGCTGTGTGACCGTAACGCATGTAGGGCACCTCGCGCTCTTTCCCCGTCGCCCACACCGGGGGCAACTTCATCCAGCGCAGAGACACTGTGCGTTTAACCCAATCAAAAAGGAGATGAGAGATGAGATGAGATGAGAGGCGCATGTCAACGCAGCTTTCCTAAACAAATGGGACTCCGTTGGTCATCACCGCGACCCTTTCATTTGTCAAAAAAACACATTTGGGATGTTATGTCTAAATCTAAATCTGGAGGATTGGCTCCTCTTTATTGGTCGCAGGCGCACGCAGCGCACACACACACACACACACACACACACACACACACACACACACACACACACACACACACACACACACACACACACACACACACACACACACACACACACACACACACACACACACACACACACACACACACACACACACACACACACACACACACACACACACACACACACACACACACACACACACACACACACACACACACGTGTTTCTCTGCATTAAACCCATCCTAGTATCAGGAGCAGTGAGCAGCTTTTTGATATACAGCACCTGGGGAGCAGTGTCTGGGTCTGGTGCCTTGCTCAAGGGCACCTTGGCAGTGCCCACGAGGTAAACTGGCACCTTTCCCCCCCCCCCCCCCAAGTACCGGTTCTCACTCTGTACATGGTACGTTTTGGGGACTTGAACTGGGACTCTCTAGGTCCCAAGCCAAGTCCCAACAGACTGAGCTACTGCTGCCCCCTATGCAAGCCACTGTTGATAACATTTAAGGGCGGGGCAGGTGACCCAGGAAGTAAATAGGAGCCCTCTCTTGCACCTCACACAGTGGGTGCAAACTGACAGTCAAGAGTAACAGGTTCATCCAGTTCAATAAACTGAAGGACATAGTATTGTTAGCAATTTCTATTTTCTAAAATATATTTTACAGGCAAATCGAATCCACGTCTCCGAGGTCTTGACTAAAGTATATGCCATGTAGTAGACCATTGTTGCGCCAAACTAATTCAGTAACGTATATGGGTGTCTTGCACCAGAAATGACTAAGAGCTTAGGAAATAGGAAGAGCTATATGACATATAGGACAATAGCCAATGTAACACAATATTCCAGATGAGTCTAACAGTAACACAGGTGCACTAAGAAGGCAGACTAGAATTAATACCAAACAAACTGCATTAGCAAACAATAGCTTAATTTTGACTAATCTTTGTTTAACTATCCTTATTACATATCAATGTTACAAAAACCTAAAACAAATGGACAGTCACAATGTAAGTAAACACACTGTTTTTACCTCCATCTACTTTATTGGTAGTTATTTTTGTTGTGTATAGTATTGTTATGTATAGTGTTGTTTAAAGTATATTGTATAGTATATAGGATAGTACATAGTCTTGTTTATAGTGTATAGTATAGCATATAGAAGGTTATATAGTGTTGTTTATACTATATAGTATAGCATATTGTAGGTAGTATAGTGTTGTTTATAGCATAGTATTGTTAAGTATAGTATAGTATTGAATAGTTTAGTATAGTATTGTTGTTGAAATCTCTACTGCAGGGGGGAATGGAGAGTAAGCCTTCATTTGTACTTGTTGCATATGGCAAATACAAACATCTTGAAGACATTTCCATTTCAATTAGCAGAAGGTAAGGTAGCAGGTAGGTTTGAGTTAGTTGGAGGAAAATACACATATTTACTATTTACTAGACCAGACACTCACTACAGGAGATGATTCAATATTTAAATTGAACAGTAACACCCTACTACATTGTTAAAGTTTTTTTATTATATTAAGTGATGTAGTGTGCATGTACTACAATGATAAATATCCCACATACATACATTGTAATATAAGGCTGCACAGTTTAATACTGTAATAAGATTTAAGCAAACACTGTATGACAAACAAGTATTATTCCATAACTCATAACTCTGCTGTATAGACTATAAAAAGAGCATATATCCACTTATATAAACATTTATTATCACAATACTTATGGGGAATTTGACACAATATGGATAAATATCAAAACATCCTTATGAATTCAAAATGCCGGTCTGAGGGCTATTGCATTGCAGTATTTGGAACGGTTATGTCTGGTATCAGACAAAAACTAGTTTTCCTTTCTCGCTTACAATTTAAACCTGATATTTGATCATTATAAAGGAACACATCTTCTCATCGCAAGTCATTTATACTATACAACGGGGTATAGCGATGAGTCCATATCTTCATCTCATGACGATACAATACCATACAAAGACGGCAAACAACAACATTGAACTATGACCCAGCCCCACACAGCCCACTCACCGGTGTTGAACACGTGCACGTCGATCTGCCTGAGAGTCTCGTAGTCCTCCCCGGAGCAGTAGCCCCCAAAGGAATACACTTTGTGTCCGACTGCCACAGCAGCATGGTTGACTCTCCGCGGACCGCCTTCCAAGTGCACCGACCAGCGCAACATCCCCGGGAGCGAACCCCTCCGTGCCCCAACCAAAAAGGTCCTTTTTAGACCATCACTGTTTGGCCTGCCCGGGCTCCATCGAGTCGCAGCCACCGTCAAGACCCTGGGTGCACAAATCACAGTGGAGGAGGCTGTAAGCGAAAAGGCAGGCTTGTGCGTGTGTGTGCGTGCGTGCGTGGTGCGTGCGTGCGTGCGTGCGTGCGTGCGTGTGTGGGGGGGGGGAACCCTGGACTAACGCCACAGTGGGGGTGGGTTAGGTGAGATGCCAAAGGGCACTGTTTTTCTCTCTGGGGGTATGACTGAGCTCTGCCGCTGACAGGCACACAGGCTTGTGTATTATCTAGAGCGAGGAGAGTATTTTGAGAGTATTTTAAGAGGTGATTAGAAGTACACCTATCACTCGGCTCTGTCTTCTGTCTTTACTGCTGCTGCTTTATCCCCTCCCCGGCTTGCATGACAAACGCCCTATTTTTAGAAAGTAAAAAACATCAACCCTGCTCGCAAACACTATGTGGAAATGCTTCAGCAATGTTCTGACAGTGTGCCGCTGTGATCCCCACCTAAAGGATACCGGCCAGCACCACACACAAATTATATTCTCATTTTAATATTTGTACATTGTGCACATATGTATATTATTTTCTTTGTACCTTACTATAAGTCACTTATGGCACCCATTGCACTCCTGAACCATCCCTGGAAGGAGGGATCCCCTTCCACTCTGCGTTCCTTCTCAAGATTTTGTCCTACATAATTAAGGGAGCTTTTTCTTGCCCTTAGGGGGGGGCTAAGGGTTTGGGGGGTGTTGTACACATGTGGCCTGTGAAGCCCTTTGAGACTGTAACTGTGATTAAGGGCTATACAAATAAAATTGACTTAACTTGACTGTCGAAAAGGATTGACCAAAACTATGCTCAGCTGCTCCTGGAGGGAAAACTTCCCACAGAAGAAGGAGTACAGGACGTGTCAGAGTTGACCTCTAACCTTTCGGGTTTGCTATTAAATATAGACCCTCAAAAGGGACCATTAAACCATGCTGTCTATTTCTAGACAGCAACAGCATCTCTGATGGGGGGGGTCAAGTCATTCACAGCAGAACAACTAACCCGTCAAGTGTAAGTGAAGTGTGAGTTCTTTGGTTGATTCCAGCTCACTGTGCTTCAGTTAACCACCAAGTACACCAACACTATAACAAGCAATAACACGTTTGGTGGTTTTTAAGTTGTGGCTCCCATATATATGTGCCCTGTGTAACCTGCGAGGGCTGTCTGCTGTGTCCTCATGTTTGGACACATCTGCTGCAGTCTTTTGGATGAACCCAAACTCCACCATGCGACTGGGTACAGTGGACATGTGATGTTACATCTGATAACATGCAACAGGTTACATCTGATGAGGGGGGGGGCGGGGGGGGTCCGTCAACGTTGACTTATGTATACCAAGAAAGACATACAACTTGCAACCCGTATACATCCACTATCCACCCATATACATATTTATATATGTGTATCAATCCACTCTTGACTACGACACCCAACATATTACACCATTGGCTTAAAAGACCACCTCTGTGACAGCGCAGTCCTGCCGGTATTAAAACGTTGAACTGGGGGGGGGGACTTGGCCATCAACTTTCCCTCCATGAGAAGAAGGGTGTTGCTAGCAGAGGCTAACCACGTCACTAGCGTGCTAGTTTTTACTAGCCTATAAAGCTCACCAGTAAAGTGAACACAAGCGACGAGCCGGCGCGTTGGTTAACATTACTCAAAGGTGCTCCGTTCGCTTTACAATGGATCCGACCAAAAAAAACAATAAAAGGCCATTACCATGAGATTTAGTCGGCGTCGCAGTGAACCGAAGGCGGTGTGAGTGTGTGTGTGTGTGTGTGTGTGAGTGTTAGCCCCAACAGAAGCGATGCCCTCCTCCTGCTGACGGAGAGCGGAGGAACCAACCAGACATTGGAGACACACACAGGACGACGCACTTGACGTTGGGAGCGTCACACGTCTACACCGCCGCCATGTTGGGGAGGGCAAGCCCGTTAACGCGCACACACGCACACACGCACACACACGCACACACACGCACACACGCACACACACACACACACGCACACACACCACACACACACACACATTGTTTTCTACTGATTCTATATATATTAGATTAGATCAAATTAGATTAGATAAGGTTAGATTAGATTCAAATGTATTTTCAGTGTACTACAGCACAAGTACAGTATAGATCGAAATGAATTTGGCATCTAACCAGAGTGCAAATGTTGCAGTAAAGTTAAAAATAACTGTTGTAAAAACTACTACTAGGTATACCATAATTTATATACGTGCAGGATTATAAATATATAACAGGTAGTGAGCAGGGGTATGCAGTTGTATCAAAAGATAAATATATATAAATATATATCTATACATATATAGGTATGTAAACAATAAATATGTAATTCTTAATATGTATTTTTTATATACATCCAATTATATTAATATAAAATACACATTAAAGCCAGCCAGCCAGCAAGTAGTGAAAATGAATGTATAGCCATACAAAAGGTGCAGTGTTATTATATATTGTATTAGTTAAACAGAACAGTTAGTGTTCAAGTATCCTATGGCACTGAGTTAGATCATACATTATATAAATACTGTATATATATATATATATATATGATTTAAGTGTAAATATATATAGTGTATAAATGTATATCTATATTTATATACACAATTATATTATATCAAAAATATTTTATTTTACTTCACGTAGATCATAATTCATTCAATATAGAATAAATTACTAATTAAGGTGGGTTGAGAAATGTAAGCTGTGAAAAAGGCCAGTCACAGGCCAGTCTTGACCTCTCCAATATGGCGGCCACGTTGACGTACGATCCGAAGGCTACAATACATATAAATATAAACTGTATAATTTAGAATAGAAAACAACCGAAATTACTTTTACAATGACATTTAATAAGTCATTAGCGCTAAACTCTTTCAACAATATTTAATAATTGGAACAATATGTACTTTTTTGTTAATGTATTAATTTGATAATAGTTGTAGTATGTAGCAGTAGTAGTAGTAGTAGTATAGTAGTATTGATATGATTGGTAGTAGTACTAGCAGCAGCAGTATAAGTAGTTAGTAGTATAGTAGTAAATGTATAGTATAGTAGTAGTAATAGTAGTAGTAGTATAGTAGTATAAACAGTAGTATAGTAGTAGTAGTAGTATAGTAGTTATATGAGTAGTAGTAGAAACAGTAGTATAGTAGTAGTAGTAGTTAGTAGTATAGTAGTAGTAGTAGTAGTAGTATATTAGATATAGTAATAGTAGTAGTAGTAGTAGCCTTTATGTTATGTGTCCCCCTTTTGTTTACTGGGTGCTGTTAGCCACGTGGTCAGGAGAGTTTCACCTCCTTTATGAAGACACTCCCTTACCTTCAACACTCCTTAGTGCAGAGCACTATGAACAGCAGTAGAGGGCAGTGTTCTTTACATTTTTGGATTTCACACTCATCACCGTGAACACTTTCTGATACAGAACCACCACCGATTCCGTTTTTGTCCACCACCGATACCGTTTTTGTCCTGCTTTCAAAGTAAAGAACACTTTATTTGTGTTACTCACTAACAGATGAGACGGATCAGAAGTTGTATTTGGCTGTACAAATGAAATGTTCAACTTTAGCCTATTTAAGCATAAAGCAGGGTCCCCTACCAGAAGAGAGCTACACTCACCCCAACAGCCCAGACAGAGTGTAGCCTAACCACAAGGCTGTAAGGATTTTAAGGCAAAACTTAAATCAAAACGTGCTTACAATTTTTATTCTCTTTGCTCTTGGCTTTCATTGTTTTACAGACCCCATTTTACAGAAGGAACGGCAAGGGAAGGCCTGATCAATAAACATTTTCATTTTCTTCATCTTTATTTTATTAGATTTTCGAATGTACTACGCTGACACGCGTACAGGATCATCTGGCGTTACATTGTCATACACTAGAATAAAACCCCTTTTTTAAATTTGACTTGAAAATTTGACCCTTTTTGCATGATGTAGATTACAGCTCTTGTAAATATGCCTTCTCGATGCCTCCCCTTGGGCAATGCAAGAGGAAGGTGCATAATGCACCAGAGGAGCTACGATTCAAGCTGGTCAGGGAATGTCTAAATGCCCCCCAGGACAAGCTGAAGGAAAATGTTAACGCTAATTCAATACCGGTGATATCAATTATATGGTAAAGTATATGAGTACAAGTGTACTGTTTTTTTTTACATGAATTCTCTGAAGGCCTGAACTGTCTTGAGTCTTCTGTGTATCCCTTTACCGTCGCTAGATAACACATCATGCATTCTGATGGCAACTGATTCCACAAGCTTCACATTACAGGGGATGGTGGTAGGGGGTTGGGTGGGTTGATCAACTAGCTCTGAAACCTGAGTGTAAAAGCAGAGAGTTCAGTAAATAGATAAGGTCCTACTAAGGTCTTCTGTGGACACGTAACAGCTGCCCAGGATCTGCCTGTTAGACTCTCTCTTCAGGTCTGGTCAACTTAGAGGCTGGCTCTGATTGCATCATGGTGTGTGTGTGTGTGTGTGTGTGTGTGTGTGTGTGTGTGTGTGTGTGTGTGTGTGTGTGTGTGTGTGTGTGTGTGTGTGTGTGTGTGTGTGTATGTGTATATGTGTGTGTGTGTGTGTGTGTGTGTGTGTGTGTGTGTGTGTGTGTGTCTGTGTGTGTGTGTGTGTGTGTCTTTAGGCATTCCACTCACATGCCAGCTGCAGGTCGTGCACAATAGGGAGATTGTGTTTGCGGCTGCCCAAAAACGACAGCTGTGGCTGCCCCCCATGGCTGCCCCCATGGCTGGTCAACGTCGGGTACAGCACGTAGATCACAGCACCCACAGAAGTCTACGCTTTGGAAAGGAAGATGTGAAGCTGGAATACTATACAGCAATAAAGAGAAGCAGCAGGGTTTTGAAGATCAAGAAAAAGATCATGTAAAGTCATTGGCACTGCAAAAATGTTCAGCATCTTATATGTTTGCCTTGGACAGTTAAGGAGTCGTGTTCCATAATATTTAGAATGCACCCGATCCGATCACTTAGTTATTTTTTGAACACTTAGTCAGTTGGTTCATACCTGGGACAATAAAACACTGGAAAAGGACTTTCCTGAAAATGTAATAAAATAAAACTTAATCGAGAATGTAATCAAAACCAATAATGTAATAACTCTTAACAATAATGTAATACATGTATTGACTGATATTGTAATACATTTGACTGTTATTCAATTGCATGCCCACAATATGATAGGGGCCATGGGTTGTCTAGTTTTAAAGGACCAAAAGAGTTTGAGAACCACTGCCTTAACTTTATTTCTGGGTACTTTTTCACCCCTGTTAAAGCTAGCGTCCTTTTGCGATGGGAATGTTTGTGACCGCACACCTGGGGCAGATATATTGCAATAGCTTGCCCTACACCACAATGATTACTTATTTAATATGATGTGGCAGAGACAGGAACAGATTTAACTCTATCAATATGCTGGCTTGAGTAAGGAAGCCAAACCTAACCACACTTGTTATTGTTTAGTTGGTTACAATAGCCCACGGAACACAGAATGTTGAACTCAACATGACATGACAGGGCAAGTCAGTCTAATCAAAACCGCCATTTAGGCTGCGGTAGCAGCTTCTCTCCTCATCAACATTGCCATACATGTAACCTGTAGAGTGAAATTAATGAAACCGTATGCATGTTCATCAGTCTGGCTTTGTCCCTTCTCTACTTGAGCCTTTCACAGTCTACTATAATATAATCTAAATCTATTTGCAGAAGGCTATTTATCTTTCACTCGATAGCTACCAAAATTCAGATGTTTAAGCACCATCCATGCTTTCATCCAATCTGACGTAACCAGTCAATCAATTGAGGAAGTGCAAATTGTATTACATATCCAGGCGTTAGTACATTTTTCCAGGAAATGATGACACTGTTGATGTGCTACAGGCGATCACACGCACTATGTCTACCAAATAATCATCATTAGCGTACCGAGTATTCGGCATGACTAGGTCTCTCTGTTCCTTTTAACGATATAAATAGAAGGGTTTTGGAAGAAGAAATGCCCCATGACATTTCCTCTTTGAGCATTGAAGAACATTGAGAGATTTCCACCATCCCAAATGTATTTTTAAGTCACAATATTATTAACACAATAAAAGTCTCCCTTTCCCTTTTTTTTTATTTCTTTTTTTTTGCAGGAAAAGAGAAAGCTAATCCCAGCCTAGAGAAAGCTAATCCCAGCCGAGGGGAAGCTAATCCCAGCCGCGGGGGGAGTCCATCCCAGTAGCCCGAGGCTCGGTGAACACCACAACACCGTCATTCCACCCCACCTGTTAGCCCACGCACACGCCTGACCTCCGACGCCAGCTGAGCGCCATTTTGACACATTTGCAGAGCGGTGTGTTTTCTCCGACTTTACGGCCCGGCGACATGTGGTGTCTGTCTGTTGTTACGCGTGACAGGGAGAACAGAAGTTATCCAACTGCAGCATAACTGGAGCTCGTCGAAAAACAACTGCAAGAACCAACTGTTGCTGTGTTGTATTTCGGGGTCGGCCCAGTGATGGAAGAGCTTTGCAATGCTTTGCGGCAGGGCAAAAAAATACAGGCCCTGCATTGGAATGGCACATTTGGTTAACCTTTCCCTACCCCATTGCATGTATAAAACCTCTAAGTGTTGTTATAATGGACAGTACACGGAACCCTGAGGCCGAGAAAAACCGATAAATATATAGAGAGCATTTATAGAGAGCATTGCTTCATGTATAATTGTGTATGTTCGTAAACGTGTTGACGATTTCATCATTACATTTTACTCAAGGACTCTTGTCTAAAGACTATAACCCTACTCTTCTCCAAGTCTGAATACTTGCCTTGACACGCTTGATTACTAAATGGTACCAACCTTTATATTACTAGATGGTTTTTATGTATAATTGTGGCTGGGACTGCCCCTTTCCATCATGCAGTGAGTTACAGAAGTAGGAGCACTTCGGCAAATCCGCCTAGAGTCACAGTGTACCTGTGTCTGTTAATCAAACCCTTAATATACCTCTGGCTTATATATGTTCTCTCTGCCAAAATGCCAATTCCTGCAAAACAGTTCAACGTTTAAACAAAGTTAAGGTCAGACGGGAGATATTCCCATGACGATCAAAACTTTAATTCAACTTCCGCTGAATTAGGTCAACAGTATTAAAACAGTCCAGGGTGATGTCATAATACATGATCTAACTCTGTGGCAAGTTAACTGAATCATACATTTTTTCCTTTAATTTGCTGCTATTAAATGAACAGAGCCCCTCTCTCTGAGTTTCTCAAGGAAGAGGATTTGGCCTTGGGTTGATTTACACACACACACACACACACACACACACACACACACTATCTCTACTATAGCTGTTAACTGTTAACATCCTGTCATGCATGTTTGCCAACATGACAACAGTCCTGTTTCCACTGACAGTCCTCTACTTAAAGATGGAACTGACCGTTAACGTGACATTGTCCTTTCTGCTTGGTTTTCACATGACTACTACTGCATGAGTACTATGAATATGAGAAGACAAAACACATGGATACATCAGGGAGCAATCTTTTCATACACAAAAGTTTGTTCAAATGTACAAATAACCACATCGATTAGGTAATGGTAAATGGACTGTTTTCTATATAGCGCTTTTATCCAAAGCCCGGAGTCAGCCATGCAAGGAGACAGCCAGCACGCCAGGAGCAGTTAGGGTTAGGGCTGTCTTGCTCAAGGACACCTTGACACTTTTTGCTAAGGAGGAGCCGGGGGATCGAACCAGCAACCTTTTGGTCGCGAGGCTCTGCCTCCTGAGATACTGCTGCCCATTTTATTCAGCATATAAGAAGACAGAACACATTGAAACAGGGAGCAATCTTTTCATACACACAGGTTTGTTTGTTCGTGCATATAACCTCATCGATTCGGTAAGGGACATTGGGAACAGGTTCACTACCTCATCACAGCGAATGCAGTCAGGCCTGTGTAACTACTGTGACATCATCCACCTCTCCCTAGTTTCTGTATAAAAGCCTATTAGCATTTCCCACAATATAGATCCTGAAATGATAGTCTCTGTTCCATACAGCTCAAGTCCAGACGAGAATGTTTTTCATATTGATGTCATCATTCCAAACAGACATATTTTACTCCAGCTATAACAAAGCACATTTCACATTTCACTGCAATCAGTTTGTGGTCGACTGCGAGCATAGCGCAGTGCAGGGCTATACGTTCATTTAGATTTTATGGGCCTCTCTCCGGATTGATGGCAACAGAGGAGACAACTGGTGTCACATCATCATCTGAACCACGTTAATTACACGGCACACTTTCTATTTTCTGCCTCGAGGGTTGCCCCCACCCTCGTCCTTTCCTCTTCAAACATTCGAGACAGCTGCTGAACAGACTAGTGTGAGTGGCTGAAACTCTCCACCTGTCCCATATAGACTCAACTGTTATCCCCGCATGCAATCTGGAGAGACGTACTCCACCTCCTCCAAGCGTCCCACGTCATTCAAATGGTGTTCATGGTAAACTGTATTTCATCTCCGTCCCAGCATGCTGCTTAAAAAACACACCATAGCTCTGTTGATGATTTATGGTTTGATATCTTGTAAGGATGATCAGTTCTTTACCCTTTAACTAAGTCATGTTTTTGATGTCTCTAGTGATGACATGTGGTGAAATGAATTTGGATAGTAAAAAATAAATAGTTTGAATTAGTTATATAATATATATATATATATATATATATATATATATATATATATATGGGAAATACATTTTCCTTTTTTTTTCCAAACAAGGAATTACAGAAAAACACGACGTCTTGTTCAAGTACCCACTTAAAGAAATGACATTATTATTCCTGATCGTATAACTTGTAAATGTCCCATCATACTCAATATCCCAGTGATCTCATCTGAACAGCATCAACAAGTTTTGTATTTTTTTGTCCTGATTGGCGTGAGCACTGAGATCATCTCCCGCATGGCTGGACAAAACTGGACTTGAGCTGAGAGCAAATGACTCAGGGACATTTAGAGACTTCCAACTTTTAATGTGAAACAACATGCCTTTCATGTAAAAGCAAAGAGCGTTCGCTGTTCCCTTCGCCACCCTTTGTTTGATGTACATTCCAGGGTATGACTGGACAAATTATTATGGATGCCCTTGTGACTCTGGGCGTTCTTTCATTATTTAATAAAGAACCAAGAACACTTCCAAATAAATAGAAAGAATCAAATATATTTGTAATAGCCACCTTTAGAAAAACATGTCTTATGTTCGTAAGAAAGTTTAGGTGTTCCATTTCCTCTTGCCTGCTTTCCCTCTTCAAAATAAGTATATCAGAAGACTTGACTGCTTAGCATCGGGCAATGGGATAGATGTTCCTTTTTCTGTAACACAGCCTAAGAAATGTTTCGCTATGAAACCAATTCATTTAACTGCTAGAATAGATATGAAGAGCTTGATGAAGAGCAACAAACGCTGCTCTGCAGACTGTGGAAGGCGCTTCCAACATGTGAGAAATAAATTACGGACCCTAAAAGCAGCAGGGCAGTAAAACTACAGATATAAGGCCGGCGGGACCCGGAATGGGTCCAGGGGTCAGATGTTAAACCGACCCTCTCAGGGTGAGTGATACTTTAAGAGGGGGACAGAAATAAGGCATTCCTTGTTTTGGGTTTTTTTCTTTTCCAACCTTTCATAGGCGGAAATTGCTTCCCACTGCTGGAACGCATTTACTATGTGAGGCGGTGATGTCACATGACGGAGTGACCTCATCCACACATAGGGGCCTGATTGCCACCTGAGGCTGACTTCTGATTGCGGTCAGCCTGGACCACGGTGTACACACAGAGGGCCTGTATAGGAGAGCATGGTTTGGTTACCTTGGTGGGTTTCTTCCCTAGTGGCG
>CM051018.1:10093189-10205689 GCA_027704905.1 Muraenolepis orangiensis
CACCATGTGTGCGCTCTTCTTAATAACATTATTATAGGAGATAAAGAATCAAACGAACATGTACACCCATCCTAATGCAGCTGTTATCTCACTGACCTTCTGTACAACGAAAGAGGAGTTTTTTTTTCTTTATTTATATATTTTTCTATACATCGCAGATTCTTGGTAAATATTGGATTGGTCTTCTGTGTATTACAGGTGTTACTTATAACAGACCAGACCGTTAGAGAACAGAGCACGTTACACCACGTTCAACAGGTAGGCGTCACTGTAGATGCTGTGATAACTTGTGTTGTTTTTTTGTTGTCCATTAAGTCATGTGTAAATAATGCTCTTAATTAGCCTATTGTATCTTTGAAAAAGGGGAAATAGACAGACATGTCTAGCTAGCTGTGAAAACGGACAAATTGCAAAACGAAAAGATTAAATTATAAATTTACTTTTTATTCAAATGGCTTTGTGAGCCTCCTTAAATGAGGTTAAAATGAACGGATTGTGTTTATTTCTCTCAATATTATACAACAAGACTCTGGGCTGAGACAGGGTTCACTCCAGTTCACTGGTAAACATGAGGTCAGGGGAACACGTTAACAATAGAAAGCCTTGATGAGATTACGGTCCCTACAAAAGCAGGCCATAAAACACACCATTTCCCTTCTTAAAGAAGTATAAGACACACACTCTAGTTCTACAAACAGTACATCACCCAAAAACAATTCCCATAATAGTGAGGGTTGCTTGTAAAGACAAGACAAACAACCGTTTTAACTGTAAACAAGTATTTCCCAGAAGATGCTGTGTTTACCAATACGTTTAGCCCATAAACACATCACCAAGGGTCCGTCCGGCACAGTTTCCTGTCATTTCACCAGATGTTTCCTGACTGCGAGGGCGACTCGAAACAGTTCCAGTCTAGGGCAGATGTGTCCCAGTCCACACCCTATGGGTTTTGTTTAGACTAACCTGGGGGCACATCTGACGTATGTTTATAATGTCTCGAGATAGCATAAAAGTTACATTTAACATAATTTACTATTTACATCCCCGTGAGCTGATTACAGTTCGGCTAGGCACCAGGTTGCCTCGACTGTGTGCTGAATTAATGGCGGGCACACAAGCCAAAGAGAGTGTTGTTCACCTTCTCTTTACCAAGTTGCAATCCAATTGATTCAATGATTCCAAACTCTGAGTAGTAGTTTACCCTTTTTTGCTGACACAGGTGACATCAGTTCCCCGGCCCCGGACGCCCAGCGGCGAGGTTAAGGGGAGAGAGAGCCAGCACCAACATCTACACAACAACAGACCCTCGGCCGTCACATCCCACAGTGACTGCTTTACCCAGCGCAACGCTCTGTTCAACCAAGAAGTCCTCCAGGTAAACCTGAGCTACCGCACCTGAGCTACCGCAAGGGGAGCGGAAAGTTTCAGAGTCAGCGAAGTGAACGCTAGCATACATCACTTGCTCTTGGGTTTTCTGTGTGATTTATGGTTAAATGTCTTTCAGCTGACTTCATCCACATACAGTATGTGCATATCTTTGAAGCAGTTCCTGGACTGCATGGACTTTCATTGAGATCACTTCCTTTCTTGGTAGATAAGGAGTGTTTGCGCAAAAGAATGTTTCAACGGAATCAATCAAGTGTCAGTGTCTTCCGTCCTGCTTTGCTTAAGCCAAGCAGTAAGGAGCGCCAACAAACAAGCTGCTTCTGGGATGTAACAGGAATGGATTCAGCTTGTCTTGTGACCCTCGGGGGGGGGGGAGACAAAATATGTACTGCTTCTTATTTTGTGTCCCGTTAGGTCGGAGAGGGAGGGAAGGGAGGGAGGGAGGGAGGGAGGGAGGGAGAGAGGGAGGAGGAAGAGAGGGGGAGAGGGAGGAGAGAGGAGGGAGGGAGAAAGAGAGGAGGGAGGGAGGAGAAAAAAACTGCCACAAGTGAAGCAATTATTTGGAGATGAGATCATGGCTCCATCTCTTCACGCCTATGGCCCAGAGAGACCAGCCCAAGCAGCACAACTGGCTGCGTTATCTCATCGCTGGGTCCAGCCCCAGCCAGCGAGGAGGACATATTTCAGTGAAGCTCGGTGGTGGGACATTTTAGGTTTGTGCGGAGATCAACTTACACGTTGTGACCAGACCAGTCCCAGTCAGTCTCTCTCTCTCTCTCTCTCTCTCTCTCTCTCTCTCTCTCTCTCTCTCTCTCTCTCTCTCTCTCTCTCTCTCTCTCTCTCTCTCTCTCTCTCTCTCTCTCTCTCTCTCTCTCTCTCTTGTGTTTGGTGCAGTTCAACTAAACACGTCTGTAGTCTTGTGCACAATGTGGACAAGCCAAGAAGCAGAGCTTTTAGCGCACATGTGTTAATGTGTGTTGTTTTCCGAGGAGGATTGGTCTCTGATAACATTGTGTGTGTTGCTAATGTACTCTGAATGATCAGTCACGGCCCCTGAGGGGCCAATTCCATGTACGTGGTCGACTGTTAGCGCCGACGATCAGATGTGTTATTGTAGGGCCTGGTTATTTCTGCTGCGCAAGTGAGTGTTCAAAAACACAAGACTTGTTTTGAAACCTATCAAATGGCGAGAACAAAGGAGGTTCGCGCGTTGGGGAATTCGATCCGTCTGTCTCTCTGTTTGTCTGTCTGTCTCTCGCGCTCCGTCTGGTCTGCATAAGATCATAGCGTTTACTGTACTGATGAGTACAGACCGGAGAAGCGCACAGAGTCATGTCACTGCAATGGAATATTGTTTTGTAGATTTTTTTTTTTTTCGGGGATAAACTTTGGAAGACCATTCAGACAGAGTTGCTGGTCTTAGAACACATCTTTGGCTCATGGAAACAGAACAGTTGTCAGCTGAATGTATTGGGTTTCGGCTCATGTTAAGACAAGATTCCAAAATATGATTCATATCACTTGGAACCAAGGACCGTCCATTTCCCTATCCAAAATGGAAAAACAATAACAAACAATATGATCAGTATGCGGCAACTTCCTCTTCTCTATTGCTACGCAGAGCACTCACTTGCTTACTCTTCATAAACGGGCCAATTGTTGCCGGGAGAACAGGAAGAAACAAAATCATCATAGACTTCCTGCATGAGGTCATGGTATGCCATGGGAGCCGCTGATGGGCGGAGATAGAGGCAGGCCTGTTTAGTCAAGCCCCGGTCTCCCGGGTTTCTATACAGAAATACCTCCGCCAGCCCTCCGGGCGCTCTTGACAAGCTATTGACTTGCCTCCGAGGAAAATAAGTGACATCATATTTCATTTATCTATTTTTCTCACATGCATAAAGTCGTGTGGCCACAGAGTGATGAGCGGTTTTCTTGGATAATTACATTGAGAAAGCCAAATCAAAGCTGCTCTCTCCAACTGAATCATGCTGTTGCGAAGTGGGGGGGGGGGAAACGCTCTGTGAAAGTGCTTCAATCAGCCTGTCACCATTTTACAAGTAACACAAACAAATATGTTTAGCATTATAATTTCCAATAATTATATTAGACATTTCTCATGATGATGGAACAACACAATTGTAATGATTTATTAATCTACTTAGTGATTTTAACTTGGACGGGTTCGCCTCGCCCCGAGGTTCATTTTGGAAGAAACTTCCTGTCTTTTCCGACTGTTTTTTGAGCTTCGCCACCTGGCTGGGAGTTCTTTCTCTGCACAAATGTTGCCAGAACAGGCAGCTCAAAGATGACAAGGGTTTATGCAATGGAGCCCGTGTGTACGTGCCAAGTGAAACCTCTGCTCCTTCTCCTCCTTCGTGGCATGTGAGAACAAGGCGCTGGGGGTTGACGATGTTTTCTGAAGTCGTGTGTAATTTGGAGTAAGAGGAAAAAGTCATCGCTTGTTATGATCACTTGACTGGGGTGTGATGCTGTCACCATGCAAGGTAGCATTTGACAGAACAAAAATATCTCGGTTTTCTATTTAATTTGCAATTAAAAGCAATGCCAAAGAAACCATCGTGTCTCACGGAGAGGACATTTATATGTTCGTCGGTTGGGGTATAGATCAATACAACATATTTGTTAATATGTCCATTTGAAGTCCAAAACTTCTTATCTTCACACAGGACTACTGTTTACCGTTACCAAATTATTCCATTTGTGATTAAGCATCATTATCTGTTTTATGACGTTTCCTAAACAACAAAGTGACATTACAATGTTTCTCATGTGGTATCATGCATTTCATTTGTCTGTTATGTTTTTGCTGCTGCTGTGCTGCTGCTGCTGCTGCTGATGATGATGATGATGATGCTTGTGTGCCACAGGCAGAGGCATGGATGAAGAGGAAGCTCCGGGACCTAAAGGAAGGCGATGGCCCTTGCTGCCCCCTGCAGGGCAGCGAGGAAGCCTTCGACGCTCTACACAGAGACCTCAAGGACTTTGAGAACATCCTTGCTCAGCTCAACAAGGTAACCATGGCAGCACACCAGCAGACCACAGTATGTTTCAGTCTTGATCATGCTTCTAAAACAATAAGACCCATTGAACTATCCTTTTGGAGCACATGGACACCAACGGGATTACGGCTAATTTCCGCACAGAAGAACACAAAACTCTCATCGTCTTCCACATGGAACGGTGAACTTCGACACCCATACACACGTTTAACCCCACGTTTAAGACACCCTGACACGCAGCTATCTAACATGCGACTACTACTGCATCCACAGCTGCTGCCATAACCCTCTAACTCTCTCGTTATATCTAAAGACAGGGGAGCAGTTGATCTGCAGGCTGAATCCCGCTGCCGACCTGGTGAGGAAACAGTTGAGCCAGCTGAGAGATCATTGGCAGATGCTGAGACTGGCGGCAGCCAATCAAGCGAGGGTGCCGGGTGGTGGAAGGAGCCTGCAGGAGTTTAATAGGAAAGTGGACCAGCTTGAGGCCTGGATCAAAGACAAGGTACAACTATCATACTATATTTGTCTCTTTCTTAATTTTCTTACTAGCTATAATAATAATAATAATAATAATAATAATAATAATAATAATACATTTACGGAATAGTTGCAAAAAGCTTTAATTAATCAGTTATTTCTCCCATCTCCCATGTTTTCTGTCATTTCTGTGTTTGTGTGTGTGTGTGTGCGTGCGCGTGTGTGTCTGTGCGTGCGTGCGTGTGTGTGCGGGCATATATGCACAGCAGCAGGAAGCAGAGCAGACCCTGGCTGACATCCTGGCAGAGAACGTGGACAAAATGCAGCTCACAAGGAGAATCTTAGATTTGAAACAGGTGAGCCAGAGAGAGACAGATCATCAATGGGAATAATCAGTCCTTTTTTGTTTGGATTTTGAAATAGTCCTCGGGTAAATATAGGACCCCCCCCCCCCCCCTTACCTCACCTCACCTCACCTCACCCCACCTCACCTCACCTCACCTCACCTCACCTCCCACTTCAGTAATAGGTATTCTGCAAGTCTAATTGGTCTTCATAACACTCTTCTCCTCCTCCTCCTCCTCCTCCCGGGGTATAGCGTTGGTTCATTCAACAGCCGCCTAAGTCACCGTTGGATTGTCTGTGTGTGTCTGGCAGGACGAGCAGCGCCACAGAAACCTCCAGGAGGAGATCAATCAGCTGGCCTTGAAGCTGGAGAAGCAGGGGAAGATGGACAGCAGACACATCTCCGGCAGGAGGAAGCACATCAACAAAATGTACAGCCGCATTAGTAGTAGTAGTAGTGACGGTAGTAGTTTAGTAGTAGTAGTGATGGTAGTAGTATAGTAGTAGTAGTGATGGTAGTAGTTTGGTAGTAGTAGTGATGGTAGTAGTTTAGTAGTAGTAGTGATGGTAGTAGTGTATGGTTTGATGGTTTGAGTAGTAATAGCACAACTGCCATAAAGTCAGTGAAACTGATGATATTAACTAAACTTTCTTAAAGTTAAGTTAAGTTAGTAAGTTAAGTAAGTCAAGTTAAGTAAATTTAAGTAATTTGTTGTGATTATTCCAAATTCCCTGTTTTTTTTAGCAACGCAATCAACAATATAGATTGTCTGCTTCGATACACGTTTCGCTTTCACCTCGGATAAAGTGTCTGCTGAATGCCCCCAGGGAACCCCCATGACATAACATTGGTCAATTAAACCATTTGTATGTGTAGTCCCTTTTTCTCATTCATATGATCTAATCTTGTCATGCCATGTGTGCAGGTGGCTAAAGGTTCAGACTCATCTGAAAAACTACCATGAAAATATTCAACTGGCTCTGGAAGCGTCCTCCTTCTACCACCAGGCAGACAACATCCTGTTGGCCATCCACGACATGGTAAAGTCCTATGTCACGCTCTACCCATACCCATTATAATACACATTATATTATGTCAGGTAAAACAAGGGTTCTTCTTTGTTTTTTTGGATTCAAACATTTGTATTCCTTCACCTTCTTAGAGGAAAAGTTTATCTGAGCGCCAGGACCCGGAGGCGTACGGCGACAAAGAGATCCGTGACATCGCCGGTCAAATCATGGTGAGCCATGGCCTCATCGAATCCAGTCACCTCGTAGTGTCGCGGTGCCCGCCAACTCTGCCCTTAAACACACACTCGATGTACTGTATCTGTGGGCAGATGCTGGACGTCACCGTCTCCCAGCTGTCCAATCTCCACCCTGCCCTGGCGGCTGGTGTCTCCCAGAAACAGAGTGAGGTGAAGGACGTCTGGGCCACACTGCAGAAGGTCCTCAGGTAACCCCCCCACCCCCCTTTCACCCCCTCGAGTATAGCTCAGGAGGTAGAGCAGTGGCCTCACAACACAAAGGTTGCTGGTTCGATCCCCAAGCTCCTCCTAGCAAGAACTGTCGAGGTGTCTTTGAGCAAGACACCCTAATCCTAACTGCTCCTGACGTGCTGGCTGTCTCCTTGCATGGCTGACTCTGCCGTCGGTGGTTGAATGTGTGTATAATGGGTGAATGTGAGGCATGACTTGTAAAGGGCTTTGGATAAAAACACTATATAAAAGCAGTCCATTACCATTACATGGTGGCACCACCCATGGGAAACCCTGTAGTTTCAAATGATGTCAGACTTTCTCTCGGACACATATCGTTTTATTACCGTGCTGCGTCCCTCCTGCGTGCTTTGGCAACGCCAAGGTCAGACCCTTCCAAATCACAATTAGCCTTGTTTAAAAATGTTGTTTCTCTTGATCCGATTGTATTTGATTTGGGTCTGAACCAGTGAAACGTTGCGAGGGTGTTCTGCCTGACTCACAAGGCCACACATGGTCCCGTTGAGTCTCATCATGACGGCCTTCAGCTTTCTGTGTGCATTGAGCATACATCTGTGACAGCTCCCGCCGCAGCACTAAGCCTCGGTGTCCACATGGTGTGATGAACAGACAAAGAGGCTTCTTTTACTGCCTTCTACGGTCACCTAAAATGAAAACGATATGTTAAAAGGCTTAACTGTTAGACATTTAATGTATGTCAGGATAAAACACTATCTACTGAGCTCTCAGATTTACTTTCAAACCATACATTTACAAAGCAGAGGTCAAGTGTGTGTGTGTGTGTGTTTCGATGTGTTGCAGTTATTATTGATATTTAGGTGAGATTAGTGTAGAATCACACATTAGGATTCGATTTTGTAAGCTACATTGCGTTATAGAAAACAGCTATTTAAAAAATAAATGTGTTCTTAAGGCAATGATAGATTGGTTCAGGGTGTTGAGTGTTTACAATACAGAAATAGTCGTACATCTTTCAAAGACTGTTAACATTGTGCTTCATTATTCAGACCAAAAATATCAATCTTCTCCGTCCTTCTAATAATAAACAGAGTCCGGCATAACTCAAGTGCACGGTTCTGACGTCCATCTCCTGCATCCTTCCAAACATTTCTTCTTGTTTGCGAGAACCTCTCACGGTGGGCTATCTTTAGATCCAAGTGTTACGTCATGGTCTCTCTCTCTCTCTCTCTCTCTCTCTCTCTCTCTCCTCTCTCTCTCTCTCTCTCTCTCGCTCTAACCCCTTCTCTCTCTCTCTCTCTCTCTCTCTCTCTCTCTCTCTCTCTCTCTCTCTCTCTCTCTCTCTCTCTCTCTCTCTCTCTCTCTCTCTCGCTCTAACCCCTCTCTCTCTCTCTCTCTCTCTCTCTCTCTCTCTCTCTCTCTCTCTCTCTCTCTCTCTCTCTCTCTCTCTCTCTCTCTCTCTAAACCCTCCTCTTTCTCTCCCTCTTCTATCTAGAAAAATGCTTCATGGCTTTTTAAACTTCTCCTACACAAACACTGTCACAAAACATAATTGAAGATTTTAGGGTTGCGGTGGTTGTGGTGGTGGGCCCAGTGGCCTGTGGGAGTGAAAGCCCTAGTGACATTGCTAACTTCCTGCTCCCTCTCTCCCTTTCTCTCTCCTCTCTCTCTCTCTCCCTCTCTCCCATTCTTTCTCTCTCCTTCTCTCCCTCCTTCTCTCCCTCTTTCCCTTTCTCCCTTCCCCCCCCCTATCTCTCTCTCTCTCTCTCTCTCTCTCTCTCTCTCTCTCTCTCTCTCTCTCTCTCTCTCTCTCTCTCTCTCTCTCTCTCTCTCTCTCTCTCTCTCCTCTCTCCCTCCCTCTCTCCCTCCCTCTCTCTCTCTCTCTCTCTCTCTCTCTCTCTCTCTCTCTCTCTCTCTCTCTCTCTCTCTCTCTCTCTCTCTCTCTCTCTCTCTCTCTCTCTCTCCCTCTCTCCCTTTCTCCCCCCCTCTCTCGCTCTCTCTCTCTCCCTCTCTCCCTCTCTCTCAGAAGTGACAGGTTCGCCCCGCCTCCATCTCCTTCTACTTTCACCAGGGAAGAGGATGACCCTCTGACACCAGGCTGGGAACCACATCGCAACGTGGGAACCGAGCCGCAAAGGATCCTGGGAGAGGAGGTGAAGGAGGAGCATGATGGTCTCCAAGGCCGCGCGGTAAGCTTGCGTGCTTTGCTAGCGGCTCCCTCAGAAACCCTTAAATAAAGATGACTTCAGTGCCTCACAGCTTGCAACTTTTATTTTGTCAAATGGTGCATTTTATCCTCTGGATTGGTTTCTTATTATGAACACACATCGTATAAATTGTGTTGTTGTCAGCCCGCTGAGAGCAGTTAATACCTAACAAAAATGTATTTTCTTTCACTGTTTGCCTTGGCACAGGGCTAACGCTCCTCTCTATCTGTTGAATCGAATTTCAGTCGGCACGCATTGCAACTATCAAATAATCCACAACAGAGGAAGAATTTTCAGAGGTGTAATTTATCTTGGCACCAGGATATTCCATATGAAGGTTCCATGAAAAATTGTTAAGCTGTGATTGTCGAACATGGATGAACGCCGAGCCAGCGCAAATAGGCCCAAAATGCAGGTTGAGTGTCTTAATGGTTTTCATATCCTCTGGACTTCATGGCAGAAGTAACATGTGGGCGTTCAACCGCTACACACACCCACCTCTTACATGCGAGCGCGACCTCTCCGTCGAGCATGGCCTGTTCCTCGGCCCTGAGCTCTTCTCCCCAGAGAAGAATTGAACAGGAATTTATCCTCCCCGTGGTCAACCACGAACACACGGGGAAACACAGCTTGGCTTCGATTTGGCTGACTTATTCAGTAATTCATTCTTGTGGTGCATTTAAAGCCAGACATTATGTTTATATTTAGTCATTTATGTTCCGCAATTGCCCTCTTTACGATCCTGGTGGTTGTGTTCGGCCCAGGGGGAATCCCACAATGCACCACTCCTCTCCTCTCCATGAACCCGCCAATCGTAAAGTAAAGTCAATGCTGCTAAGTCTAGTCTCTGAGAGAGAGGGAGAGAGAGAAAGGGGGAGAAAGAGAGAGAGAGAGAGAGAGAGAGAGAGAGAGAGAGAGAGAGAGAGAGAGAGAGAGGAGAGAGAGAGAGAGAGAGAGAGAGAGAGAGAGAGAGAGAGAGAGAGAGAGAGAGAGAGAGAGGGGGAGGGAGAGAGATCGAGAGATCGAGAGGGGGAGGGAGAGAGAGGGAGAGAGATGGAGAGAGGAGGAGAGAGAGAGATTTAGAGATGGAGAGAGAAAGAGATGGAGAGAGAGGGAGAGAGAGAGAGATGGCGAGAGAGGGAGAGAGGGTGAGAGAGAGGCCCTCATTCTTTCCATCATCTCTCTTGCTTTCCTGGCCCGGCCTCGCCCACCTCGTTGTTTTACGAGTCCTGCTGGGCTTGGCGCTCTGCGACAGAAGCCACATCAGACCAGCTGGGAGCTGTCCTGATGCAGCTCAAGGTGTCTCCCCTCACCTTGTTGTGGCCTGTTGGCATGGCGACCCCCCTCTCCCTAGCCCTCTCACAACACTTATCTTCCCCACCCCACCCAGCCCCCCCCCCCTCCCTCTTTATTATTTGACGGATGATTTAAAAAGACACAACTGTGGAGACCAAAGGCATCGGTAGGTTGCCAAGGACAACCTCTCGTCGCAGTAGTAAAAGTAATTTGGCTCACCGTTCAGACTAGTGGACTAGTGGGCTTGAGGAGCACTGTTAAAGTTGCCTGGCCCAGCTGCGTATGTCTATATATGTCTGTAGGCTTTTATGTTGTATACCTAGTATATGCATGGACACACTCAAACAAATACTCCTACAGTGAAGGTGTAGTGTAGTGTAGTGTAGTGTAGTGTAGTGTAGTGTAGTGTAGTGTAATGTAGTGAAGTTTAGTGAAGTTTAGTGTAGTGTGTGTGTGTGTGTGTGTAGCGTCAAGACTATTTGATTTGTTTAGCCTTTAATTACAGTTTACAGTCTCAAAGTGTGCGTGTTTGTGTGTGTTTTTGTGTGCGTGTGTTTGTGTGCGTGTGTGTGTGCGTATATAGTGTGAGAAAAACGACTTCATCAGACTATTTGCATGTGTGTAGGTAGTACTGCAATGTAAGGTTTCTGTTTCTGTAACTGTGTATATTGTTGTGTGTGTGTGTGTGTGTGTGTGTGTGTGTGTGTGTGTGTGTGTGTGTGTGCGTGTGTGTGTGTGTGTGTGTGTGTGTGTGTGCGTGTGTGTGTGCGTGCGTGCGTGTGTGTGTGCGTGCGTGTAAAGTGTGAGACAAACAGATGGACGCATCTGACTATTTGCACGTGTGTAGTGTAGTGCAATGTAAGGTTTCTGCTTCTGTAACTGTGTTTATTGACGCGTATGCAAGCAAGACCAACATACCGTCCGCTTGTGTGAGCCGGTGTGTGTGTGTGTGTGTTTGGTGTGTGTGTGTGTGTGTGTGTGTGTGTGTGTTTGGTGTGTGTGTGTGTGTGTGTGTGTGGGGGGGGGGGGTGTCAGCAGTATCACGGCCCCTTCCTCATGCTGCAGGAGGTGAACGCGCCTCGCGGCTGTTTCTCGCTGCTAATTGCGCCCAGATGCCGGCGCTGCTCCCCAGATGGGCATGGCCCACGCGCTTTATGATAGCTGCCGCTGGCTGACATCACCGCATAGGCGCGGTACAGAGAGACACGGGGAGCAAGGGAGGAGAGGAGAGGAGAGGAGGAGGAGGATGTAGAAAACACTGGAAGATGGAAAGAGGCAGAGACACATTTTAAGTAAACACGGTGTGAGTCGAGAGGAAAAAAGTGGGGGGAAAAATAATAATACGAAAAATGTGTTGGTGGGCGTTATGAGGCCTTGTTTTATAGACAGATTGGATAGAAGTTGGCTTCTGATGGGGATAGGGTATAGTCAGTCGAGAGACATGCGTGATTCATGATCAGGCCTGACGGCTACGTTGACGCTTTGAACTCTTGCGATCTTAATGCAATTATACACACTCAATGTGTCTCCGTGTTATTCAGACTCGTCTGCAAAATGACTTTAAATATGTTCGTTTTTTATTGCATCTCTCCAGCTCTGAGGTCACCACTTCTACTTGGCCCTAGAATTACACAATATGTGTGTTTAGTATAGAACGTATCATTGAATTATTCATTGTTAATAATAGTAACGATCCATAAAACAGCACAAACAAAATGAAGATAAAAAAAATCCCGATCATAAAACATCTTCAGTATGTTTTGCGCGTCTTAAGATCATTCTAAGCATCCTCACATGTCAGCAGGAATGCATTTGGTGTCGTTTACAAGAGTCTTAACTTTTAAGCTATAAATGTCCAGTATCCATCCAGCTTTGAACCACTCATGTCAGAGATACTGCTATACTAACCACGCTAACCTCTTGATTCTCCTTCTCCCTATTGATGGTCGTCCTGCATAATGTGACGTGTTCCTTTGTCCTGCCAACTTTTACTTTTAGTTCATTTAAAATGATCAAAAAACACACCCAATTAGCTTTGTGTTGACTTAAGCAACAGGTTCAAATAACCCCTGCTACCCAAAGCCACAGATATTTCTCCTTTGGCAGAACGTTAGCATTTGTAACATTGATGGCGGCAAGTGGTTTATTGTTTTCATTTCAATATGTATTATTTATAATTTATCATCCACTCATTCATTGTCTGTATTATTAAGTAGTCACAGTTCCTTTTGTTCCGAAGAGATTAGATAATTTTTCTTGTCCATTTCAATAGAGTGCCGAGTTGAAAGACCTCGATGAGACGTTGTGTTTTCCCCTCTGTAGAAGAAGAACAGCCAGAGTACTCCCAGCGGCGGCGGCGGCGGCGGCGGCAAGCCACAGTCCACAAGCCACGGCCCCCCCTCGGCCCCGGGCCCCGGCCCCGCCCGGCCGGTGGATGATGTCATGCTCAGACATCCCTCTGCGGGGGGAAGGTGACATTTCCCCTCTGGCCTTTCTCCTCCGCTCCCAGACCCTCTCATTATGTAACGCCTAATTGGAGTCACATGTGTTGTACACTTTCCCCTTTGCCTCTCTGCCGCCGCAGGAAACCGAGAGCGGTGGATCCCGGGGCCCCGCCCACCTCCAGGGGCCACCCACAGCTCCAGAAGTTCACCGTGTCGGCCGACAAGGTGACTCCTCCGGCACACTTGTTGTTGTTCCACACGTGGCTTTTAGGAACTCAAGAGGGGAAAGGCAGTCACACCTGCCTTTCCCCTCTTGTCTCCCGAAAAGCCACAATTTCTAAAAAAAAATATCCAAAAATAAACATAAACATTGATGTATGACATAGCAGCTACTCAAAACATTGAACTTTAAAAATGGAGGCCCTCTCTCTCTCTCTCTCTCTCTCTCTCTCTCTTCTTGTGGCCCTCCTATAACCTCAATAGTTTCGACTGTGCTACTGCTAATACCCATGCTGTGGGACAGATCTGCATGCAATCATGGTAGCATGTGCCATAATTACGCCACCGACCACAAAACCTTACGCAACAATTTTCAATCATCTATTTTAAAATAGCTTTGGAAGTGCAATTATCCATAATACATGTGTCTGGTCTTTACAAGTGTGTCCCTCACTCTCGCTCTCTCTCTCTCTGCAAGTGAGGGAATGGCTCTGTTTGTGTGTGTCCATTAGTGTGGTGACTGGAAGACTACAGCCTTTTTACTGTCTAATTTCCAGGATTTGTCCCAGACTCTGCCAGAGCACTAACTACAGGGGCGGGGGGGAAGATAGGATCTGCTTCTTGTTCACTGACAAACTGTTTCCTCCAGGCTTCAGTAGCTAAATGGCACCCTCTCTCTCTCTCTCTCTCTCTCTCTCTTGCTCTCTCTCTCTCTCTCTCTCTCTCTCTCTCTCTCTCTCTCTCTCTCTCTCTCTCTCTCTCTCTCTCTCTCTCTCTCTCTCTCTCTCTCTCTCTCTCTCTCTCTGGCTCTCTCTGGCTCTCTCCTCCTGTCATCTGTCATCTGTCACCCCCTCTAATCCTTTTCCTCTTATGTCATCTCCTACTCCTCTACACATCCCACCTGCTCCTCCTCCCCCTCCTCCCCCTCCTCCCCCTCCTCCTCCTCCTCCTCCTCCCCCTTCCTGCTCTTCCTCCACCACAGACTCTGTCCTGGCTGAAAGACAGCGTGGGCATGGCCACGCAGGTGTGCTCTGTGGTCAGTCAGGATGGGCTGGAGGCGGCCAGGATGTGTCAGGAGGCTCTGGAAAAAGAAATCCTTTCCAATGGAACCAGGATAGAGGTGGTCAAAAGGGTAAAAAACACCTCAAAGCCATAATACATACACACATAAAACACACGTCATGATTTTGAGCAGAATTCAATTAAAGGTAAAATACATTACATGTAATGCAATTTAATTTAATTGTATTTAATTGTATTTAATTGTATTTAATTGTATTTAATTTCATATAATTTATTTTTTCCAGGAGGGGCAAGGCTTGATCCGGGCACAGCACCCCGGCAGCGAGAAGATTGAAACATTCCTCAGCCAATTGGAGTTTCTGTGGGCGGAGCTACAGAGGAGACACCAGAAGAACGCAGGGTTCCTGCAGGCGTCGGAGGAGGAGCTGGGGTTCAGGGTGAGTGTACCTGGTCCACCGTCAGAGGAGCTGACCACCATGCACGATGCAATGGGGATTTGATGTTGCTATGCAAATCGTAAACAAAGGCCTGCCAAAATCATGGAGGTGCACCGATACGTAATATTAATGATTAATAAAAGAGTGACTACAGATAAATAATGAAATCTAGCAGTTTGGCTACAAATTGCAGTGTTTATTCACAACAACACACTTTTGAGCCACAATGAACCCAGCATTTCTCGTGCTGGGTTTATTGTCTATAAACCTGAGTACCTTGAGTCATTCATTTTATGTACCCCTGATCCACACTTTTTTGTCATGAACCTCATAAAAAAAACCATAACATCATCATCATCAACAATGTAAGAGTTCCCACTTACGCTGGCGATCTGAGAAAAAAAAGGGCGGGCAGTGGAGGTCATAACCTGACCGGTCTTAAAACAACATCATCCTCATTTGGTGGGAGGTTGTTATGGTTCCTGCTCTTTACGAGGCCTGCGCCGGGGCCTCCCAAGCTGCCGCCAGCTCCTCGGCTCCTAGGTTTACTGGACCGACTGAATTAGAACATCATCATAAATCACCAAGCCGTAAACAACTCACAACAAGTAGACGTCGCATCAGAGGGAAGATATTCGCTTACCTTTCAAAATGTTGGTTTAATTAAAGGAACTAAGGAACATGCAGGGGGTTTCTTCGCACACGGTTCTCCGGATCAGTATTCTTCACTGTGTGAGAGGCGCTACACCAGGGTGTATAGCGTGAGCTGTCGTCATAACTCTGAAACGGGGAAAAGTTCACCCCAAATATTATAAAGATTTGTCCAAAGAATATAAACACCGCTCTGAATTAAATGTCAAGGAGACCCCGGTACTCCTACCAGACTACCTTACTGACAGGGAGCAGGCTTGTGTGGGATTTATTGAAGAAATATGCACGGGCAGGTTTGGCAAACAGGGTCTCGTGAACCCCCCCCCCCCCCCCCCCACTTGTTTCAGCTCAAATGCAAACACGGTGAGGTTTAACCCAAAAAAGTTCCAGGAAGGAGGGGGGGACGGGACGTGGAACCCTTAACCCTGAACCCTGAACCCTCTTGGACACAGCAGCAACAACATGAACATGTCCACACATGTCCACACATCCACACATCCACACGTCCACACATCCGTCTGTGTCCTTTAGGGACATGAGTTTGAAGCAGAACGTTCGAGTAGGATGTTCACACAATGGTTGGCGGAAACTGGGGAAAGAAACATAGAAATTCACACCAATTGTTTTTTCTAAATGTTACTTTTCTAAATGATACAAAATTATAAATATGGCATAGATAACTATGTTCAAGTTAGAAAAAAAACACAATTTGGGGTTGACTTGCACTTGCACAAGCATCCCAACGTGTGGCCTGACAATATCCCACTGTTCACCTTCACAGTACATCCTTCATCATGTCCAAATCCGAGTAGAAGGCGGGGGCGATATGAGAACAAATGTACATGGATGAAAAAATGTCTGTCAGCATGACTCTCCCCCCATCCCTCCCTCTTCCTCTCACCCAGGTGGGGAAGGCCCTGCAGGGGCTGAGCGGCCTGGAGGTGTGGCTGGAGTCGGTGGAGCGTTCCATGCGCCACGAGTCCTCCGTGGCCGGGGACCCCGAGAGCATGAGCGCGGCCGAGCGGGAGAGCCGCCAGCTAGAGAGAGAGGTGTCGGCACGCGGCCTGGAGCTGGCCGCACTCCGGCTGGAGGTGGAGAGTCTGCGGGGGGGCCGGGGTCACGGCCACGGGGGGCTGCCGGCACGACTGGCGGCGGTGGAGGGAAAGTAAGTGAGAGTGATTGTATGGGAGGGGAGGTTGGGGGGAGAGGGGAGGTTGGGGGGAGGGGGGCGGGGTATGACTGTACTGACGTCATGGATGATTCATGCGAGGGGATGTGAGCGATCTAACCGTACCCTGTGGGCTTTTTTGGCGTTCGCCGCGGTCAGGAAATAAAGCACAAATCTGTCAGTGTTTCCAAGCAGTCACAAAGTTATATTTTGCCATGACTGCATGATGTACACAGTACAGAATTGATTCTCGAAGAGGTTATTCATAAAATATAGAGTTCCAATGTCAAAAATAACAATTTCACCCCATAAACCACCAAATGTGTTTTCACAGTACACACAAGTGGATCTGAACCTTGACACGGGGGTGGAAACTAAAACCACATCTCCATACGCTCACTCCTAGCGCCTTAAATCTCCACGTGTGTGTGGGGTTCCTGAGGAACCCGGCGAGGCCGAGGTCACAGGATCCTGAGAGGCGCCCGCCGGCAGCTCGTCAGGAGTGTGTCCGTGTCACCCCTGATCGCCCCTGTTGGGGCTCATCATCTTGGTGTAAACCTTCATGATGATGATGGCTATGATGAACCCTTCCAGGGCCCTCCTTAGGTCTGCTGACAGAGAGCTCACACCCCGTTAAGGACATCCATGCTGACCAAAGCAAACAAAAGACCAGGACAGGGCTAGATGTTCAGGTGTTTCCATGGTGGGGCGGTCAGATGGGAGTAGTGATGAGTGACTTTGTGTGTGTGTGTGTGTGTGTGTGTGTGTGTGTGTGTGTGTGTGTGTGTGTGTTTGTCTGTGTGTGTGTCTGTCAGACAGACGTGTGTGTGTCAGACAGACATGTCTGTGTGTGTGTGTGTGTGTGAGGGTTGGTGTGTGTGTGCAAGCTCCATTCTACGCCACAGTGCTCTAAGACAGTTGGGGGTGATGTCATTGTTTAGACCCACACGAGTGGCAGGCTGTGCCATTGGGGTGTTTGTTCTGGAAAAGAAGTTGTGTCTCTTGACAATGTGGAACATAAACTATAAATGGATGGAGTACCTTCAAAGAGATGAGGTGTGTGTTTATCCAAGACACGTCATCAGTGTATGACCAAACAGTCATTCTCCATCGCAAGTGCGCGCGTGTGTGTCTGTGTATGTGTGTGTGTGTGTGTGTCTGTGTTTGTATCTGCGTCTGTATCTGTGTCTGCTTATGTGTCTGTCTGTATCTGTATCTGTGTCTGCGTCTGCGTCTGCGTCTGTATCTGTCTGATACATCTGTGTGTCTTGTGTAGCTGTGTGTCTGTATGTGCGTGTGTGTGCGTCATTACCATAATGTAACAGCTGCCGCTGTGTGTCGTGCTGCAGGTATCAGGGTGTCCAGAGGGCTCTCACCCAGCAGAGCTCCGAGCTGCAGGACACGCGGATGCTGACAGAGTTCCTGGAGCGCGTGGAGCTGGAGGAGAGCCAGGACCTCAGTGGCAGTCAGTACACCCTGGCACAGGTAGGGAATAGAAAGGTCGGAGGTCACTGTGAACAAGGCCACTGGAAGGGAGACAGACAGAAAGACAGACAGACAGGCTGGCAGACAGACAGACAGAGCATGTGAGAGGTGATCCAAGACCAATCTGATCCAACATGGATGAGTTGAAGGGAAAATCTAGGATGGATATGCTCTATCCCATGGTTGCTGTTGATGTCGCTTGAGCAAGCCACTGCAATCAGACTAGTACGATAGCATCCCAGTGGTGCGACCGGTAGCCAGATGCTGTAATGGGAAGCGTCTGGATGTGGATATGGGTGTGTTCCCATCCCTTTCCTTTACAACTATTGTGACCATTAGCAAACTTTTTGTCGTATCTTTTGTTAAAAATGAGTGAGTTGAAATTAAATCCGTACCATATGAACGTGAATACATAAACATATAAACATCAAACTTACGAGTGTTACCCATGTGGCACCAATCACCATTCCCAAAATGCAAAACCAACAAAACGCCAAATCACACTTATTGTTCACGCCTGCAACGTTCAATAAACTTTAAACGTGTTTATCTTTGTGTATGTGTGTGTGTGTGTGTGTGCATGTGTGTGTGTGTCCTCGACAGCCCCTTCACTGTGACATCACGGAGGACGCCTCTCCGCTGGCTCTCACCGGCAGCGGGCCCGGCCAGCCCCTGATGGAGAGCATGGGCGACCCCGTAGAAGAGCTGCGGGAGGCGGTGGAGATGCTGAACAACGCGGCGAGGGAGCGGGGTCGCACGCAGAGCCAGGACCGGGACGTCCGGGCGCTTCTCAGCAAGGTACGCCCCAAACGAATGCCCCTTATTACGCTCTTATAACCCAATAGAACGAGGGTGGAAGCTCACCCATCCTCCACGCCATCACCGTGAGTCAAAACGCCCCAGACTCTACAGTGACATAACTCTATGTTGTGTCACATGGGGGCTGTTGTGTCCCAAACACATAGTACCTACATAGTGCACTACATAGTGATATAGTGATAAATCACTCCCTACTCCCTACATAGTGCACTACATAGTGATATAGGGATAAATCCCTCCCTACATAGTGCACTACATAGTGATATAGGGATAAATCTCTCCCTACTCCCTACATAGTGCACTATATAGTGATATAGTGATAAACCCCTCCTCTCATAGTGCACTACATAGTGATATAGTGATAAATCCCTCCTCTCATAGTGCACTACATAGTGATATAGTGATAAATCCCTCCTCTCATAGTGCACTACATAGTGATATAGTGATAAATCCCTCCTCTCATAGTGCACTACATAGTGATATAGTGATAAATACCTCCTCTCATAGTACACTACATAGTGATATAGTGATAAATCCCTCCTCTCATAGTGCACTACATAGTGATATAGTGATAAATCCCTCCTCTCATAGTACACTACATAGTGATATAGTGATAAATCCCTCCTCTCATAGTGCACTACATAGTGATATAGTGATAAATACCTCCTCTCATAGTACACTACATAGTGATATAGTGATAAATCCCTCCTCTCATAGTGCACTACATAGTGATATAGTGATAAATACCTCCCTACTCCCTACACAGTGCACTAAATAGTGATATAGTGATAAGTCACTCCCTACTCCCTACATAGTGCACTACACTGATATAGTATTAAATCACTCCCCACTCCCTACATAGTGCATTATATAGTGACATAGTAATAAATCCCTCCCTACTCCCTACATAGTACACTACACAGTGATATAGTATTAAATCACTCCCTACTCCCTACATAGTACACTACACAGTGTTATAGTATTAAATCACTCCCCACTCCCTACATAGTGCATTATATAGTGACATAGTAATAAATCACTCCCTACTCCCTACATAGTGCACTACACAGTGATGTAGTATTAAATCACTCCCCACGCCCTACATAGTGCATTATATAGTGACATAGTAATAAATCACTCCCTACTCCCTACATAGTACACTACACAGTGATGTAGTATTAAATCACTCCCTACTCCCTACATAGTGCACTCAAAGGGATATAGTAATAAATCCCTCCCTACCCCCTACATAGTGCATTATATAGTGATATAGTGATGAGTAATTTTGCCGATGAGCTCACTTATGTTAATGTTAGCCGCTGTTTCATCAGATCAGATGGCTGATTTAGCGTAGACGGATGTAGGTTGATATAGGGCCATCGTTCGACGGTCCCTGCGCTTTGTATTTTATTGTATTGTGTTGTATTGCATTGTGTTTGTTTGTTTGTTTGTTGTTTCAACAGCTGTGCAAGCCAATAAAGGAACATCTGTTTCTGGCTCTGGGTGTTGGTGCACTCTTGATAAGCTACAAATGAGCCGTACAGCTGGCGTTTATCAACACAATAATGAGAAACAGATTTATTTATTTGCATTGATTAAAAAGATTGGAGGAAAGTGTGTGGGGGGGGGGGGGGGGGGGGTGATGTGGTACCAAATAGACACACAGGTCTGTGTTTCGAGGTTCATCAGTGATACCATCAGGGAATATCAATTATTGTTATAAGTTATGAATAGGTCATAGGCCAACGTCACGCTACTGTAGGAAACAAAAGAAAATGCCATTTTTTTCTTTCACACTTTGTTAGAATAAAGGAACCTTTTGGGTACACTATAACCAACGACAAGCTAATTCACACACACTAATAACAACAACGTAAATCTAGTAATCGTAATCGTACATTTTGATACGCTAATTTCGAGAAGGTCACTACAATGTGACTTTAAAATTGCCTTAATAACATACAAAGCATGGGTTTGCACCAGTGTACATAGGGGAGGTTTACATACATAGGGGAGGTTTACATACATAGGGGGCGGTTTACATACATAGGGGGAGGTTTACATACATAGGGGCGGTTTACATACATAGGGGGAGGTTTACATACATAGGGGGCGGTTTACATACATAGGGGGAGGTTTACATACATAGGGGGAGGTTTACATACATAGGGGGCGGTTTACATACATAGGGGGCGGTTTACATACATAGGGGCGGCAGTAGCTCAGTCTGTTGGGACTTGGCTTGGGGACCGGAAGGTCGCCGGTTCAAGTCCCCGACACACCTGGGCACCAGACCCCTACACTGCTTAGATCAGCTGTGGCAGTGTGCTCTTTTAAGAAGCTTCTTCAGACTCATTTCTTTCTAACTGCTTCACGCCTGCTTTCATTTGAAATTGGTCCATGTTTGAAATGATGTTATCTGGTTGTTGTTGTTGTACACATATTATGCCATCGGTTTTTTTTATTTAATGATTTCAGTTTTATTTTATTTCATTGCTTTGTTGTGAAGCACTTTGCACTTTTTATATGCTTGATAAGTGCTATATAAATAAAGGTATTATTTTGCCGTGACAGCACGCCAGGCTGGCGGTGCGCGTGGAGGAGTGTCTGCGCTGCAGCAAGGCGCTCAGCGCAGACGTCCTGGAGCGGCAGACGGACATGGCCGTCAGGTGTGAGCCGGAACGCTGCGGCCTGGAGGAACTGGAGGAGCAACAGGACCAGCTGGAGGTAAAGGTCCGGCCGGTCTCAAAAAACATTGAGAGCAAGAAATACAAATGTCAAAGCAACTGAGCAACTGAGTCACACATCTGGAATACTAAGAACAGGCGTTAAAGGGGAAATAACGCCTTTCCTCTGTTACAAGTGAGCTCATAACGAGCTAGCTGAGAGCTATGGTGCTGAGCTCAGCATGCGTGCTCTCGCTGAAGTGGAAGTGAGCTAGGGTGGGGATACTAGTGTCTAACGCTGACCTATCGGAAAACAAACGCGGTTGTGTCGCTGTAGTGCGTGACCTTACGGGCACAGGGACACATGAACGTTATGTAATGTTTAGGTTTCTGTTCGGGTTACCGTACCTTAATGTGGTACCTTCATTTTCATTTTTAACATTTGTCATTAGGTCATGTTTTCCCCACTGTGCATGCTAGCAGTGAGCCCCCCCCTTGATTTAATTAGACCAGGAAGTTGCCACCCCGCACGTCAGCTGCCCTTCATGCGCAAAACGTTCCCAAGTCTGCTTCCTGTGGAGTCCGCGGGTTCTCCAGAGATCCAGCGGAGGCCAGCCAAGCTGTTGCTTTGTTTCTGCTGTTTATTTTTCAATATAAACTGAATAATTTAACCGTGCACGTATGCACATCCAAACAAAGTTTAGGCAAAAGTTTATTACCCACAAAGCCTTATTTATTTATTCAGATGAGTCACTATTCTCTGAGATATCACCAATTGTGTGTGTGTGTATGCGTGTGTGAGTGTGGGGTTTGTGTGTGTGCAACACATGTGCGAGGATGGATATGTGTGTGTGTGTGTGTGTGTGTGTGTGTGTGTGTGTGTGTGTGTGTGTGTGTGTGTGTATGTGTGTGAGTGTGTGTGTGTGTGTGTGTGTGTGTGTGTGTTCCTACGTGTGTTACCCCATTCCATCCGGTGGTTTGTGTACATGTGTATGGAGTTGAGTTTAGTATTTGTGATATTTTTTTTTTCTTATTTCTCTTTTTTGTGTATTTCTGCATGAGTCATTTTTGGACACACGGAGAGCTATGTTTATGGCACGCATGCACCATGCAGCTGTCTGGACGTGATACCGTTGAAGAACAGAAAGAAGTGACCTAATCTCCACAACACTGAAATAACCATGCGGTCAGCACACAGGAATTCACCTCACGCTGTTCCTCCAGGCTGAGGAACATAATGGAGCAGGGCTGCCATGGAGCCCTCCCATAGGGGCCATTCATTACTGCTCTTCAAACGGAGACACAGAGGCTTCCACCAGGGGCTGCGCCGCTATAGCATGGCGGGCCCATATGAAGGCCATATGGCGGACAGGGCTGCACATGATTCACAACAGGAACACGGTGAACTCATGTTTGGAAGGCTCGTCGGGCCAAGTCTTGCGGGACAGATTTCCCCTGGTCGATGAAATGGTATTCTTTTTTGGAGGCTTTTTGTTTTGTTGTTTAGTTTAATGACGTTGATCCCCTTGCAGGTTGACTATGAGGTCATCAGAGAGGAGCTGGAGGACACCAGGGGCCAGGCCTCTCGGCTGGAGCGGCTGTGCCCGGAGAGACTGCGCGTCCCGGGGGGCGACATCCAGGCCACGCTGCGGGCGTGGGAGGAGCTGGGCGACGGCGTCGCGGAGAACCGAGCGCGGCTCCGGGAGTTCATCCAGCTCAAGCACTTCTTCAGGAGCTACCTGGCCATGATGTAAGCAGCAGTACGACAGAGTCTTCTGGCTCCTTCCAGGGGCCAGACTCTCCTTCACCAAAAAAAACCCCAAAAAAACACATCTGCCTTTTACAATAACTGTTTATCGAGAGAACAGGCCGCTCAAGTCCTCATGTATCCCCGCCCGCTGCGATATGTAACTGAGGATGTTCTAAGTAGGTCAGTTGAAGTGTTCCGGCCCTGGCCTGTGCAACGAGGAAACCAGAGGCTTTGTTATTTGAGTTGAAGTTTGTCAGTTCACATACTTCTAGTGCACATGGCTTTCCTCAACCGGCACCAGCGAGTGTATGTCCCGCCGGGGGCTCTACAGTTGAACACCCCCTCACACCTTTTCTTCTCTTAACTTTTCTTTCTGGACAGCTCATGGACAGAGGATACCCGGTCCTGTATCTTCTCCGAGACCGCTCTGACTCCCGGGGGAGATGGGCAGGAGCCGCCGGCCACCGAGCTGGATCGACAGATCGAGCAGAAGTTTCAGGAGTTCGACGCGTTGGCGTCCACTGCGGCGAACCTTCTCCACCGAGAGCACCACCTCGCCGAGATGGTGCGCCAAACTTCCGTCAGCTTCCGTCCTTCTTTGCACCCCCCCACAATATATCCTTTGTAGTAAAGGTTCTCAACGACAACCTTGCCTTGCAGGTGCGGGAACGTATGGAGGAACTGAGGAGCATGTTGGGGTGGATCTCAGTGCACTGGAGAGCCCAGAAACAGCAGTGGCTCCATCGGATGAAGAGAGAGGAGGGCTCACAGGACAACATCTACTGTGAGGCCGCAGTGCGCGCCCCACTCACAGAGGTAAAGCACAAGATGCAAGCGGGAGTCTGATTATGTACGACGATGAGGATGAGTATGATGATGATGACGGTGATGATGACAATGATGATATTATTATATCATCATTGATATCATTATTATTATCGTGGAGGGAGTAAAGGACACTAGGGTGACCAAGTGTCCCTCTTTATGTGGCACAGCATTTTCATCCTTCTGATTGGCTCTGGTTTTCAAGACGCTTTTCTGATCTTTATCCGTCAATCAAACTCTGCACACACACACACACACAGAGCTGCCAACGGCCCTCTTCACACGCTCTCACGCCGCACCTCCTCTTTCTCACTCGCTATTTTGCCGCCAACTGTACAGCCTGCTTTGAAAATATTTGTTGTGGATTGTTAGATTCAAGATTCAAGATTCAAGATGTTTTTATTTGCCATTTCCTCCCACATTCAACAGTACTATGCTATGCAAAATGATACAAACCTATACCATACTTAACAATACTATACTATGAACAACACTATATAATACCTATGATATGCTATACTATATACTATAAACAAGACTACTATACTTAATACTATACTATATACACTATAAACAACACTATACTATAACAATTCTATATGCAATCAAAGAACAATAAAGTGACTGATGGACGATCCAGTATATACATATGGTAATAATTAGTATATAATAATCGAATTATAAACAAAAAGTTATAATCAGTCCCTCATGCTACACCAGAAAATGTATGAATATATCTGAAACTGTAAAATGTAAAACACTATATAAAATCTCCCGGTTTTCAAAATGCACTCTCAAATAGTCCAGGTTCTGACCACGTGATGCCATGTGAGTGATGGACATGAACAACCCCTCTCTCCCACCATGTCAACAAATAGTGTTATTTGTTGACTATACTCTACTCTAATACATATACTCTTTGTCCCACATTTGGCTTGTTGGGCTCCAGTCACCCCTAAATGACACACACACCATCACTGTAATTCTACATCCATTTCAGAGCTCCACTCCCAAGCCAGAGGTCTACGAGTGCCTCCAGCCTCTCCCAGGAGGCCCCTGTAAAGACAACCAGACTCGGGCGGCCGACGGTCAGCTGCCCTCCCCGGCCAGCAGCAGAACCGCCCACGAGCGGCAGGACCGGGAGCCGGTGGAGGACAGCTACGAGGTCATGACGAGCGTGGTTCGACGGGGAGGGGAGGCGGCCAAACCCACCGTCGTGGTCCTCAAGGAGCCCGGCGCCACGGGACTGGGGGGCACGGTCAACCTCCTGCTCAGCCTCCGCAACACCGGGGACAGCCAGGTCCAGGTGATGGGGCCCCCTGCTGGCCCGGAGGAGGAGCTGAAGGAAGAGAACTCTGAACCCGTTCATAGGGTGAGGGACTGGAAAACTGCTCACACTTCACACACATTCGAGCTGGGCAATGTTCAAGGGACACTATTTTACCATGTGTACCATGTGTGTGTGAGTGTGATGAGCCATTGCAAGCCATTAGTCACTGTTAGTCACGTGACAAAACGTGTCATTGAAATAGTGACATCACACAGTGGGAGTGTCCACCAAGATGTACGGACTCTCCTACTGTGTGATAGTCACTATGTCGTATGTATGGCTAATCACACTCACACCTGGTGGTGAAAATAGCGGCCCCTCCGAGCAACACACTTTTTTTAACTCCATACTTGTTGTTATCGATAATGTGACTAGTAATTCAATTCCAAAAGATGTTGGGCCGATAACCCGGTCCAACATCCCAGGTTATATCCTCTCTCACCTCCTCCCAATGAAACCATGAAAGACATGAACCTCTTCCTCACCACCAGAGGTCTTCCTGTGCTATATATGTCCGCTTCTCTCCGCCTTTGTCCCCCGTAGCGATGGGGTGGAGGAAACTCCCCCTGCTGTTCTTTCCTTCCTTCATCTTTTGCCCCCTCCCCTTTGTTCTCCCCCCTTCTTCCTCCTCTTCCTCAGCCTGCTGTGCCTCAATCCACTGCCTCTAAAAGCTTTTGGAGGCGCTGCCAGGGGCTTTTGGAAAATACTTTTGGTAGTTTAAAACGAAAGAGAAAGATTTATCGGCAGAGTGCAGATGAGGTAAATGCGTGGTGTGTGTGTGTGTGTGTGTGTGTGAAGTGGTGTTGCATGCTGGGACATGTAGTGCGCTGGGAAACGCATGCTGCGTGTGTAGCGGTTGTTCCCGCTGGTTTCACTAACCTCTGTGCCGGCGTGGAGTCGTACAAGAGTTTCTGCAGGTGTTTTTGCAGGCTCTCTGCTCTGTGGTATCACAAGTGATGTATGTAGGAGCTGTTTACTATGCTATGAGTTGTGATACAAGCACAGGTAAAAGTACCATAATACTTTTATACATTTTTCTATACATCGCACATAACATACATTTTTATATCTTATATTCTAGTAAATACTCCCAAGGTTTTATACAGATTACAACTAAGAGACAACTGCAAAATTCATACAAAAAAGTGTTATAATTATACAATTCCTTGCAAAAAAGAAACTTTCCAGCTAAAAACAGCAGTTTTACCATTCCAATCATATTAATTATTTGTTTAATATTTAAATGATATTTTACATTTGTATATTAAATTAAGTATATTAATGATGAGCTAATCTAATTAATGATCTAATCATAATTATTTGAAATTATTTTCCTAATTAGCAGTGCATGATCATGAACAAATCTTGAGATACAAGTGGTAAAGAAAATCTCCTAATTGTAAAAGTAAACACAGAAATGGTAAATTTAGGTTTTCTGCTTTTGTGTCCGATGATCGGACAATGTTTCTTAGGACCTAAACTCATTGAGTGAACCTATAGTGATTTTAGGCAGTCGATAAGGCAGTCGATAAGACAGTTGATAAAGGCAGTGATAAGGCAGTGATAAGGCAGTCGATAAGGCAGTCGATAAAGGCAGACAGGGGCCAAGGTCCACAAAGACCTCTGCCTGTTCACATTTGAGTATGAACAGAAGCAAACACATCACCCTCTATGTCATGTAACCGCGGGCAGCGTGAACCACAGGACCTCAAAACCCCCCGTTCCTGTTTCTCTCTTCGGAGACTTTACCTCAATTGTTTAAAATAAATGACCTCACCACTCACTTCCCATGAATGTTTCAATCCAAAATGGCTCCCAGCTAGAGTGGGTCCCAGACAGCAACAGAGGCGTGGCCATTAAATAAGGGAAACTGGGACTGAACTCTGCAAAAAGGCCCCCAGACTGCACACAGTGATTTATAGTGCGGGGCTGCCACGAGAACATGAGATTAGTCATGGAGTTGAAAGGTCAAACCATTACAGCTGCACATGACGACATGTTCACATACACATATGATTTTTATTTAGCCCTGCAAGGGGAAGTTAGCCACAGCAATCACTAGTAATCACTTCTATATTCATCTGCCTCTTTTTCAGTGTTTTTCTAACTTTCTAACTTGCTGTGTGATAACTCTTGTCCATTCTTTGTTCTGTGTCCCATGTGTGTGTGTGTGTGTGTGTGTGTGTGTGTGTGTGTGTGTGTGTGTGTGTGTGTGTGTGTGTGTGTGTGTGTGTGTGTGTGTGTGTGTGTGTGTGTAAACGTGCATGCATGTGTGTGTGTGTGTGTGTGTGTGTGTGTGTGTGTGTGTGTGTGTGTGTGTGTGTAAGCATGCACGTGCGTGTGTGTCTGTGCGAAAGCGAGAGCTGATCTATGTCACTGGAAGGGTAGCTGATTGTCCTAGTCAGCCGTGCTCTGATATAACCCTTCATCTGTAACACATGTGAAACTGGAAACTGAGAAGCCTTTGTTTTCGGCAGTGCACTGCGAGGGTCCCGCCGTGAGTCTGTCCGGCGTTAACTGCCTGCAATAACGCTGAGGAATGAGTGGTGATTGTTCTCCCTCCCCCGGTTTGTTTTCTTTGCATTCTAGGTAAGCACCTACTTGCGCGTGAAGGACAGCAACGTCGCTCTGACCCCCGTCTATGAGAGCATCACGCTGCCCCGCCTGAAGGCCTCCGCCTCCAACCCCGTCGCATCGCCCTCCTCCTCCTCCTCCACCCGCTCCTCCTCCTCCTCCCGCTCCTCCTCATTGTCCTCCACCTCCTCTTCCCCTGCGCCCTCCTCTTCTTCGCCGCTCGCCACTCAGACGCCCGGCGTGACCTTCCACCCCGCGGCGAGAGCCGGCGGTGGAGGCGGCGGCTCCTCCATCTTCAGCAGCCTGAAGAGGATGGGCAAGAAGAGGAAGCGGAAGAGAGACGCCCGCCGGCACACCATCCAGAGGATCATGGGGGTGGAGGAGCGCGGCGAGGGGGAGGAGCCCCGCTACACCTGCGAGAGCCACGCCTACGACACCCACACCTGGCCCCTCAAAGAGGGCAGGAGGAAGAAGCAGAGCGCCGGAAAGAATCCAGCAAACGTGGGAGGGAGAGGAAGAGGAGGAGATGGAGATGGCGATGGGGGAGAAGAGTACATGGCGTACATGAAGAACCCACTGCTGATGGACATCGACAGCGAGTGCTCGGGGGAATACAGCATTATCCCGTACACCGTGTCAGGAGGCCCTCAGGCGCGGGGCCACTGTAGGTTCCTCTCCATGGGCTCCGTGCTGAGCTTTGAGCTGCCCAAGGACATGAGTCTCATCCCCAGCATCCAGGACATCATCACCATCGCTCCGCCCGAGTGCAAGCAGACCCCGGCCGGAGGTCACACCGAACAACAACGGCCCGCGTCCCTGAGCTCGTTCAAATACACGCCTCCCACCGCGCAAAGCCCCAGAGTGTCCGCCGCCGGCGAAGCTGCCGTCGTCAAAGATGTGCCCGACGTGGGGGAGACGACCCCCCGCCGCCCCCCTCCTCCTCCTCCTCATCTCCAGCCTCCTCCGTCCCCGGGTGAGGCGGGAGATCAGACCGTGCCATGTAATGACTTACATAAAGCCTTTGGGACGGGTCCGCAGGAAGATACGGAGCAGGAATGGGACAAGATGTCCCTGGAGATCAGCTCGTGCGCGGAATACGTTGACATGGAGGGAAGCAGACGGCTCGCCCCACCCCCTGTCAGCGCTCCTGCTGCAGCAGGGGCCTCGACTCCCGGCCGCCACGAGTGCCTCAGCGTGCACACGCTGATTACAGACCTGGACAAGCATCAGTACCACAGAAGTGCCCCGCTCCACGGTGAGGAGAAGCAGGACCTCGGATTGAAGCAGGGTCAGAGCCAGGCCTCTCACATGGTAGTCAACCTCAAGGCGGCCGTGGGCGCGGGCAGTCTGAATGACTCTCTGGACTCGGGGGTCTCCAGCTCCGGCAGCGTCAAGCTCTGCACGGAGGCCTCGTGCCCAGACGTCCCCCAGCCCCGGGGAGTGGTCAGGAGGCTGGTGTCTCTGGAGCTGGAAGTCGACCGCCAGCTCATCAGGGCAACCGGTCAGGCGTCCGTCGATACGCACCCACGCTCGCCGCCCGGGGACGGGGAGCCGGGACCTTTACAAACGGACCGCCGGCAGTTTGAGGAGGAAGAGGAGGAGCTCGAGGACATCTGGAACGGGACCAAGAGCTACAGACAACAGAGTATCTGCTCTGACATCATGTACCAGCCCCACCAGGAGGAAGAGGCCCACGCGTCTTCCTGCCAGAAAGGGGACCCCCTCTCGGACACGCCCCCGTCGACTGCCAGGCCCCAGGCCGTGCTCTACAGGAAGCTGTTCACCGCGTCAGCGCCCAACCTCCTGGTGGCCGAGTTCAAACTGCCGCCCTCCGTCCAGTCCTTGCTGGGTTACGACCGAGACAAGACTTCAGGGGAAGAGCGCCCCCCTGTGGCTACAGGAGACAGGAGGTCCTGGGCGGCCTTCCTCAGCGGGGAACAGGCCTGCACGTCTTCTTCTGTGGTGCACGAGACGTCGTCGGATCTGTTGAAGCGGCCCGATACGGAGGACGGTCGGAGATACGTTTACCAGTACGGCGATGAAGAGGAGGAGGTGGAGGAGGAGCCAAAGGTGGGGGAGGAGGAAGAGGAGGAGGTGGAGCCTGGAGCATGTTTGCAGGTGAGATTTGAAACACACTCGGATGACCACATCTACAAAAGCGCTTTGCCATATCCTCTGAATTTGCATAAACAAATCACTCTAGGCCCTAATGTAATAAGATGGAAATGGAATCATTGTAGGCTGTGTGCTATAGAGGGCAGCAGTGTCACAGTGGATAGGGCTGTTTTAATGGACTGGCATCCCATTTAATTCACTTCACTTGACAGGAAAACATCAGTAAAGACTAAATCAAAATGTAAAGTGTGTAAAGGCGGTCAGCAGCCTTAGGACAAAATACATATATATATTTCAGGTTATTTTTCCATCTTGGGTGACACGTGTATACTGTGATCTCTTTCCCCCTGGACAGGACCAGTCCATAAGCTTACTGTCAGTTCACATGCGTCCAAAGGGGGCCTCTCACATAGGAGCAGCCTCCGAGAGCTTCAGCGAGACGGAGGATCATGACCACAGGGTGGCCACTGGAGGGCGCTGCAAGACTATGGTGAGATTCACCCGGCCTGACATGTTTGCCTCTCAAAAGAGAATACCACCAAAAAATATGAACTATTTCCCTGTTTTTATTTGATTTATTAGTTGTATTTATAACTATATAACTTAATAGTTAGATTATTAATAATATTTTTGCGAAAATTTAACCTGCTTTCAGAGCGGGAAGACGGAGCTCCAGTCCATGGAGGGAACTCTGGAGAGAAAGCATAAACTTCAGCTGGGAGGGAAGAAAGTGAGCAAGCCGCCTCCTTTGTGGATCCATACCTTTAGTCACCTGTCGGCCAGAGGAACCCAAACACTACCACCTCCTCTCTTATCTTATTCCCCCCCCCCCCCCCCCAGGCGGCGTCGAGGGGGTGGAACTCCTACCACGCAGTCCTCTACAGACACAGCTTGTGTTTCTACCAGGACAGGAAGGATACGCTGAGGGTAAGCAGGACAAGCGCCAAGCGAGTGACAGGGGAGCCACGCCGTCTGGAGGTGACAGACACTTTTAAGTGGGCTCGTGATTAGATGGGAGGAGGGCGGTGGTGGTGGTGGTGGTGGCAGTGATGGCTGGTGGGGGAGGTGGCTGGTGGGTGTGGTGTTGGCTGGGGGCGGTGGTGGTGGTGGTGGGGGTGGTGGGCTTGTCAGTCATGATTGATCTGTGCTCCTGTCCCAGAGCTCTGTCTGCGGGCTGCCGCTGAACCTGGTGGGAGCGGAGTGTCTGCCGGAGCCGGAGTACACCAAAAAGAACAACTGCTTCTGTCTACGGTGAGGACGTTTGTTTTCCGGAACAATATCCTCGCGGTACCACGTGTGTGGCAACCACGTGTGTTTTGATTCATTTCGGAGGAAGGATGAACTGATCAATTGAGCTCTACGCCTGTATTCAAGATTCAAGATTCTGGATTTAAGATGTTTAATTGCCATATGCAAACAAGTACAATGTGATTATTTTCTCCCAATTCCCTCCCATAGTATGAATTACCTACACTTGAACACTATATACTATACTGTGTACTATACTTATACTATACAACACTATACTAAACAATGCAGTACACAGTAAAAAAGAACAATAAAAAAAACAATAAAATGACTGACAGATGATATTTACATTTGTTGAATGGTGCAAAAGCATGTTAAAAGCATTTTAAAGTGCCAGTAGTGCAGCAGCATCATAGATAGTGCAGTACAGTGCAGAACAGTATACAGAGTATTGAATATGTAATCATTACACTATCATAGACTATCATACTTTTGCTGGACTTTCTGGACTCATTACATCATTGTCATCCATATTACATTACACTGTAATGTAATATGGATGACAATGTTAGGATAGTATGATGTTATATGATATATCTTATATTTGTATGTATGTATTTTTGTATTTACGTATTCATGTGTTTTTGCCACTAGGCTGCGTGACGGATCTGAATACTTCCTGAATGCCTCCTCACGCTTCATGATGAAGAAGTGGATGCTGAAGATACAAGCCAACACTGGTGAACATATTAATAATAATAATTGCTTTTAACGTTGGATTGAATTGCCCCCAATGGGGCTACATTTTGACGTATAACTTATGGGATCTGTGTGGTTTTCGTTTTTGCAAAAGGTCCCAATAACCCCGCCCCCTCGGTGTCACCTGTGGCTGTCAATCAAGACCTCCCAATGGCCTCGTAAGAATTACATTCAACTGTCATCCTAAAAAGAAACATCACCGTGCCCATATATGGGAACAACCATGATACTGTCAGTGACTTCAACCAATCGGAGCCCCCTCGCATAACCACACACCACTAACTCAACCACCTGCTTCTGCTCCTCCTCCTCCTCCCAGAAGCCGCTCGCCGTGTCCCGGTTGCCCCGGTCCGGACCCGTGCCACTGCTCCCCCCGGCCTGACATCATTTCCACGTTCCCTCGGCGCAAACCCCGGGCCGCGGCCCAGGCCAAAGAGATAGTGGTGCTCACCAGGGAGTACAGTCACGTGCCACAGAGCTATCAGAAGATAGCCGAGGAGCAGTGTGGCGCGGCCTCCGCTACCGCAGATCCCTGTGGTAAGGAGCCTTGATCAAGTTCTGTTTGTTTTTTGTTCAAGGGAAGAGGTTAACTAACACCGTTGTGTTTGAGACGCTCGCACAACTGACCTCACGAGGCACCGTCACGGTTAGCCGATGAGCGGGTCCCTTTTTAGAACTATTCTGAGACTTGGACTCCTCGCTTAAACGCAGGGGCGGCGGCAGTAGCTCAGTCTGTAAGGGCTTGGGAACCGGAAGTCCCCCGAAACACCTGGGGCACTGCCGAGGTGCCCTTGAGCAAGGCACCAGAACCCCTCCACTGCTCCTCGGGCAGCTGTATATACAATATCTGCCCACTGCTCCTCATACTAGGATGGGTTAAATGCAGAGAAGCTAATTTCAATGTGTGTGTGTGTACATGTATGTGACCAATAAAGAGGATTAATTTCATTCATTCAATTTAGATTTAAAGTGATTCAAGTAATGAGCATTTGTTTGTTTTCCTCTGAGAGCAGTTTGTGTGTTGGGTGCTTTTGTTTACTCTTGAGTTGGCATTCGAATGAGTGATCTTCTTGTGAACAGGGTACTTTTGTGCACTAAAAAATGATTAGTGTGGAGCTCACCACATCTTCATGGACAGCTGTTAACTTTCCTGCGGTTTCGTCTTTCCCAGACGATGTTGACGCACGTCTGAGGAGACGTTCTGGGGGCTCTGGGGGGAACAGCCCCCCCTCCTCCTCCTCCTCTTCCTCCTCCTCCTCCTCCTCCTCATCCTCCTCCACTCACTGCCCGGTGACCAGCGGGCCGGACTGGCTCCAGAACAAACGTCGTTCGCGCTCCTTCACCTCTGGTCAGTGGACACAGCAGACGGAGTGCTCCTCATCCCGCTTGTGTGAATTACACACCAGCAGTTCTTGCTTGGGTTCGTTGACAGCATATATGCATAGAAGAAGCTATAATATACGTTGACGGTTGATGTATTACACAACTGTATTGCAACTTTATGACACAACAATTCTCATGAAACAATGTTTGTTATTTTTATATAAATATGGTTGCTAGTAAGAAGCAGAGTAGAAACACACAAAAGGGAAAAGGTCCTTGCCTTAAGGCCTTCATGTTGCAGACAGCTGCCTTATAAGCCCTCCTTGATAATTAATCTCTGGCTCTTGCTATACTATAAACATCTACAAACCAGATTTGTTTGTGCTTGCAGATTTCCGTTGTATTTATTTATTTACTAACTTACTTTACTGCTTATTTATTTACATCTGGTCCGGTCATTTTCTTTCCCCCCCAACAGCAACGTATCAGAAGATTAAGCCGGTGACGCAGCGGCCCCCAGGGGAGCCGGGCTCCAGCTACTCTGTGACTCTGGTAATAGGAGACAGGTCAGGAGGGGACCAGGGCCCACCCGCCAGCGGAGGACCCGACCCCCCTGTGCGTCTGGGCACGGCGGGGTGGACACCGCGGGAGCCCCCCTGTGAGGGCTCCGCTCCCCGGGCCCTCTGTAGCTACGCCAGCCTGCCGCGACCCGTGCGCAACAAGTCCGTCTTCAACAAGATCTTCGGCAAGAAGGAGGGACACGTGTGAAGAGTCTCAGGTGGCGTGACGTTTTGGACGAGGTGTCTTTTGTGATGTGCAGGGCACAACAACGTTAGTTAAAGTCACCCCCTTGCAGATTATATTTATGTTTGAAAGAGTTGTCCCGGTTTGTGTGTGTGTCGTTTCGAAAAAAAACTTTCCGGACTTTTTGTATCATTCGGTATTCCAATGCAAAGTCTTAAATTTAGGTTCGGAATATTGTCCGACTACCAATGAACTGAATCAGGGGACCCTTGGACCATAATAGTTGACATCTCAGACTATAGACCAAAAGAAAACCAGATTATCAAGTTGCTTTTATTTAATATATGTTTGATGTGGCTCTTGGTATCATATTGTTTGTATGGGGAGATGTTCTGTGATAGCGACATCCTGTTTTTTTGTTTAGTAGTTAGTCGATACCTTTATGAGTCTCAATACATCCCAAGTCTCTTCCTTAGCTTGTTAATGGACTAGTATTGTGTGATTGTGTGCACTAAGTTGTGTTAGATAGATTGAATGACAACATTCTCCCCCAGCAATCTGCATTGGTCGTATTCTTAAATTGCTGTAGGCTACTGTTTTTTGTTGTAAACGGTGGCACAGGTGTACAAACTCCCATAAGATACTGCTTGGCTAAGAAGCAGCGTGTAATATAAAGGGCCGATCCATTTTCTGATGTGTATCTTCCAGGTTGTTGTATTTTTTTTAACATATACTGAACGTACGCCACTCTAACCACCCGTGTGCCACCCGAGAGCTTTGATCCACAGGATGCTCAGCCTCGCTCCACTATACCGGAACCGCTTTGTTGAAGCAGTTTGATACTGCTTGTGCTCGTGGAGCGAAAAGCATTTTGAATTGTATGTTTTCATCGAGTCATGTACAATAAAACATTTAAACCGAACAAAGGGATTTAATGGTTGCATTTTCAGCCGCACACGTGTGGATGAAAAACGTCGCATCACACTCACATGCATTTCCTTCAAGCCATGTTTAATAAAACATTCAAACCAAAAACGGGAGATTTAACAGATGTATCTTCAGCATGATTCTTTTGTGCAGTATGATTATTCAAACATGTTTCTGTCTTATTAATCAAGGCTTGTTGTGAAGCCAGCGGCCCCAAAAGAGGAGATGAATGGGCAGGATGCTGCCACAGATTAAAGGGTAGGGCCCAGGAGCAGTTGGCCACAAGATGTTCATTAGCCTTATTTTTGCATATTAAAGGCGAGACACTATCACTGATACCGTTCACTGACAAACCCACAGTGTACTCCGCATTGATTCTGAAGCACATTCTGCACATACATTAGGGGGGGGCTGTGCAATCAGGTCATCATATATATATATATATATATGCAGAGGAAGATGAACCGTCACTCTGCTTGCTGCATTACAAAAGACAGCGAAACACAAACGTGTCTTGAAGGAGGAGGAAGGAGCCTCAGTGCCAAGCAAATGGATCACTGAGTGGAACAAAAACACTTTCTTTGTCGTTTAATATGGTGGAATATCGAGTTGGAAATCGTTAACAGCTCATTTGTGACACGCAGCGCTCACGCAGAACAAACCGTCAGCCCAAGCATTACACAAACTACTCTGTCTCATGGGATCGATGGAGCTTGCTACCACTCAGCACCACCGCCATCAATGGAGCCGTCAATATAACCACACTGGCGTGGACGGTAACTATTGCGGCCTGCGTACAATGGAGAAGCGCGGCATGCAGTGCATCCATCTTAGTTTCCCTGCCACTTAAAATGAGATTTACTCATTAAACAGTGTAACACATACACACAAAAACAAACACGTACACACACACACACACAGATCATACCCATGCCCCAATGGACCCGCATACAAATTCTAATGGTTTTCAATCATCCTGCAGCCAGTATGGGCTGAAAGGAAAAAGGCTGGAGAAGAACTAGCATTCAGCATTTTGCCTTGGATTTGCCACAGTGGAGGAGGTGAGGTATTAGTCATGGCACAGCCGTGCGTCATGACTAATTATTAGGGCCAAACTCGCCTGTATGATTCAGCCCCCTCACAGTACAATGGCCAAAGTACACCAAGACCACCTGTGACACATGTGGTCCTCAAACACAAAGCGGTTCACACGGTCCAACTGCCTGACCCATGACGTCTGTGTCGCCCTCCCAGCGACTGAGTCTGATCCATACCACCATCGATCGCAGTACCCGCTCTTGTTTTTCATGTTCTGGGAACATACTTTGAACACGCTGGGCTGGCATAGTGACCTTGTGGCCTTGCTGCTGAGGAGCACACCGCATGTTCAATCTTTCGGTCATTGATCGGGTTACAATCAATAGAAGTTCAACGGTTACCACAGGGTCCTTTACGGATGTTTTGTGTAACAAAGTCAAGAGAGCGCGAGCCCGGAGAGCTGGGAGGTTCTGGCGTCCTAATTGTGAAATAAAAAGGTGTGTTGCTGCTGCCATGCATTATTCACACACTTTGAATGGGACAAAACCCCTGATTTCATTCAATCTTCAAGGATTATGGAGTCCTGGGTTTGACTGGCTACACAACCACACATTCACAATCAACTGTGTTGCTAAGCTTTTGACTGACAGTTCCGGTCCTGAGGGACAACAACGGTCAATGAGAAAAAGGAAAGGGAAAAACAAGACTCGATTGATCACTTCACCGCCCCGTATCCCTGTTCCCGCTCTCTGACCTCCGACCCCGGCCGCTCCTGACGGGGCTGACAGCTCCTCCCGCCTCCCCCTCAACTCCGGGGGAGGATGAGACTGGCTAAGCTCATATGACAACACAGGCTCTGTCTCTCTCTCTCTCTCTCTCTCTCTCTCTCTCTCTCTCTCTCTTTCTCTCTCTCTCTCTCTCTCTGCTCATACAATAGGTTGTTAAAATATTCAACACCCCTTCCCCCTTACACACACCCACACTAACACACACACACACACACACACTCCAAATCACCTTGGAGGTGATTTTGTCGTGCGGCTGCCTGGTGGCTGTGGATGTGGCTGGAGACACTGAACAACACGTGGGAGACATTGAGCACAAAACCCTCCAGGGAAGCAAAGAGAGACAAAGTCTCGAGGTGCAGCAGCGTAACCGGAGCAGGAGGACGCCCCCACCCTTCCCCCTTTACCCCAGCCCTCCACCCCCCCTAGGCGTGAGACTTCTCTCTTCTTCACGGCCTTTCGGGGAAAGGGAATGACAATGGGAGTGTGGATGAGCAAGTATCATGACATACTTACACGGTAGAGAGACGGGTAAAAAAACAAAACAGCCCCACGATCGCACTCCCTCCTTCACCCCGGATTCACTCTTCACGAATGGGGAAGAGCGGGTTGGGCATCCTTCAGGGCTACATTGGCCCTGTGTTGTTTCTCACTCTAGGGCCATCTCATGGGCTTTGATCCAAAGCCTTAATAGGGTGTGTGTGTGTGTGTGTGTGTGTGTGTGTGTGTGGGAGTGGGTATGATGGGCGCGGGGGGGGGGGGGGTGGCCATGCAGGGCTCTTTGAAACTCAACACTGTGGCTTCACCCGCCAGCAGCCCTGGAGGTGTGTGCGTGCATGTATGTGTGTGTGTGTGTGTGTGTGTGTGTGTGTGTGTGTGTGTGTGTGTATGTGTGTGTGTGTGTATGTGTGTGTGTGTGTGTGAGTTTGCGCGCACATCACATTAAAGTGATGTCATGGTAAAGGACAGTTAAGGAGCCATTGAACTGAGGCGGGCAACGGTGTACAATAGCAGTCAGGAAAGAACAGATCGAATGGTTTCCCTGAAAGCACTCGGATCACATTTGACATTAACTGCCCACCTGTCAAGACGGCTGGATTCTAGCCGTCGTTGAGCTCCAGCCATTGGCATAATGAGGGGAATTATAGCGCAATTTGTGGTGGCGTTTTTTTTTTTCTTTCTTCTCAACAATAGCCCTTCATCACAGGTCTTGGCGCTGCAGGTAGGTGATGTGGAGTTCATGACAAAACACCATGGCAACCGCGGAAACCAAGAGAATTTTATCGCCACTTTTATGAGGACTGAGGAGAGCTTTTTTTTGTATGCTCCTCCTCACAATATGTGAGCAGTGGCGAAAGCTGTTTGGCTGCTGGGACTCATCTCTGACATTAAGGACACTCAGAAGATTTAGCTCAACATACAGTAGGGGCCTCCGCCCGATTCACAAAACAATGCTATGACGGTCGAGGGGGAGCCGATTGTTAGTTTGGCATCCATCCGCTCTCTTCTCGCCTTTTGTATTCAATATATTTTGGTGAGGGTCAGTCTTTGGACATACGCACCATGATGTGTGCCCTCTTCCACAGCTGTCACGCTGGGCTGCTATTATAGCACAGTACAAAAACGAATCTAAGCTCCCAACGGCCCACTGGCGCCCCATTGTCACGGGCCTGATGGTATAAGCTCCTTTTTGCTAAAGATAAAGGCCGGCGACATCTGGCCTGCAGATACGCAGCGAATGTAAGCGTGCGATATGGATATTAATTGGCTAAATCAGTTTGTTTCCTTTCAGCGAACACCCTCAAAGCTTTTCACCCCAAGCCTCCGTACCCTACTTAAGTTTTCATCCATAAATGTTCCGATGGGATGTTGTTGAGCTTGAGCGGTCCCAGCGGTGCCATCGAGGTGCACTGCTTATGATGGCAAATGGAGAGCGTGACAGCACAGCGACAGACTACCGTAATGAGAGCAAATGTATTTCCTGTTTCCGCTGCCATACATCATAAGCCTGCAATAAGAAGACTTTGCTGACTCCTCAGGGGAAATCAGTTGTCATGTCACTAATACAGTGCAGTGAAGAATAAATACATATATATAGAAAAACGACTAGCACGTAATATTTGCAAATAGTACAGTATTTGCTTAAAAATATACCTCCTTGACGACTTTGAGGTCTGTGGGTCAACAAATGAATCTTAAACTATTAGTATAACTATGAGTATTTTAGAAGGATTTCCATCGATTACTTCCATGAGAATGATCTTAACACTCGCACACGCAAGCATATGCTCCCCAGTAGCCAGTGTTCACACACTATCAGGCTGGCAGCATGGTAGTGTGTGGTCAGCGTGATAGTGTGGCGTGTGAATGCGGTTGAGAAAGGGCCCACACACAGCCTTGGCAAGGCTCTGTGGTCATCTCTGCTCGCATTACGTAATCCATCTGCCACCTTCCTGAAGAAATAACCGGATTAAATTTGGTTCCCAAATGAGGGACGAGGGGTCAGAGTGCCCTTGATAGAATGGCTGGCCTTTCTCACCTCCCGCAGATAAACCCATGAGTGAGCCCACTGGTCTTCGGCTGTGTGAATAATTCTAATCATCGATGCCAATTCAATCGATTGTGGTGCGCCTACTGAACTGCTAGGAGTGCTGCCACAATCACATCATTGTCATTAACATGACGCTGTGATGCTTTACTGGACTTATTACAGTTACTGTACTGCACTGTATTCATGATGCCGCTGCACTACTGGCACTTTAAATGCGTTTAAATATTTTTGAACAATTCAAAAAATGTAAATATCATCCGTCACTATATTGATTATTTGTATGTTTATTTTTTATTGTATATAGTCTTTTTTATAGTATTGTTTAAAAAATTCGTACTGCGGGAGGGAGGGTAAGCGTTCCATTGTACGTGATGCAAATGGCCTATGCAACATCTTGTATCTTGATTAACAAGAGTGCAAGTCTAAATGTAAAAGACCCTACAGTATACAGCATATACTTCCCACCCAAAGTACAGTGACAGGGGTTTTGACTTTGAGGCGCTGGACGGGGACTGTAAGTGGCAGTTCATCCAGTAGTTCACGACTGGAGGCAGCCCGAGCAGATGCTGCCACAGCAGAGAGTCTGACGCAGATCACAGCTGGCAGCGCGATCCACGGCCAGCTTGACAGGTTACAACAGTTATACAAATAGCATTAGCCATAGAGTTCTAGCCGTTCTTTGTATTTTCACCTTGGAATGACCCTAGACTAGACACTTTTCAGCTTAAAAAAATTGTAATACTATATACACACACACATCATAACAACTTACATTTACATGAATAAATTCAGCTACTGGATTTGCAGAGTGCCATGGGCAAATCGGATTAATCTGACCTTTTCAACTCGTCTGTTGGTGATGGTTAAAGAACAAATGGCTTTTCAACAGCTATTCACTCACTTTGGAACTCCATTAGCAGAGTAAATCCTATAAAATATAAAAATAGCTTTTTTTTTAAATCCCGAACCCAAGTCATACGACAACAATGCAATTTCATCATTATTAGAAAGAAAAACTGCTGCAGGTTGAAATGGTGTTTTCAATTTATTTTTAACACATATACCATCTGATATTATGAAAGGAAGGAAAATGTGCCTACAATCACACACTAACTGAACGATGTTATGATCCCTTAAAGTCATGACTGATCAATCTCATCAATGCTCAAAATAATATGGGTATTATGACAGTATGAATCTGTATTAATGAGGGCCAATAAATTGTGTGTGTATTAAGGGACCGGATAAGTCACTTTTGTGCCGTTAAATATTAATTGATTCTCTCCGCATGAGCACATCCTTAGTTTGGCAAGAGAGAACCGACACACACACACACACACCACACACACACACACACACACACACACACACACACACACACACACACCACACACACACACACACACACACACACACACACACACACACACACACACACACACACACACACACACACACAGATGTGTGTGTAAATACTATATCATAACATAACAAAAAATATTGCCAAAGTATATAGCTCGACAGAATTTCCCTTTTTACTAGACTAACTACGATACTTGGTATTCGTACCGTTTTTTTGAAATATTCAAATATAAACTCATTGTTTTTGACACACAACACACAAACCTTCCCTATTGTAAGACCTTGGGGTTTGATATTGAAAACACAAGTGTTCCAAGAGAGAGAGAGAGTCCTTCTGGGCTGCTCCTTTATGAGGTGTGGGTTAGACACTCCTGTAGTGCTGATACAATGTCCTGGAGAACGGCATTCCTGTTGTCTTTAGACACCTGGAACGACACGACATACGACGAGATACACACTATTAGACACAGCACACAGTGGGCAGATTTCCGTACATTTTTTCAAAATAACCATTTTCTAATGCGTATACAGTTTGTGCAGCAACATTTATATGGACATTGTAGTGGACTTGTTTACTTTGAGATTATTCTATAAAAAAATGAATAACTTATTATCTTATCCTAGCTACATTACTAAAATAAATAAGGGCAAATTCTCTTTCAAAATGTATTCAATACCAAAACAGTAACCTAATTTTCCCATTTTCTAAATATATGAGTGGGGGTCAGTGGCAAAACTAGACCAGGATCATTCAGTGCGCTAAAAATACTTTGAGATGATGACTTCAGAGTCAGAGTGAAACACTGCTGTAGGACTCGAATCAAGCTGGGCTCACGCCCCCCTTCAGGGAGCCAACATGACAACCAGAGGAGATTGGACATCCAAAGTCCTGCTTGTAATATACAGTAGATGCTGTTGACTCCTGTCCAATAGTCACAGGGATCCACTGAGATAAAACATGCATGACACTGGCCTAAATACAGATTATTTCTTAAAGATGTGTGCGCTAGTGCGTAGAGAGAGAAGGGGCGCACTCACCACAAAGACTTTGACGTCGCTCCTGCTTCGCACCTCTTCAACCAGGGCAAGTGGCTTGCCCCTGGAGACGGGGATGGTGCCCAGAATAGAACAGTGGGGACCATCCAGGGTCTGTCTCACCGCCCGGATGAACGGCTGGCTGAAGAGCTCCATTTTCCCAATCTCGTCAATCACAAACACCTTCCTGCCGCCCCCTTCGGCCGGCGAGCACGTCTGTGAGGAGAAGTGTTCACATGAGGCAGCCTCAGGGTACATACGTGTTTTGGAAACCCTCCCAGGAGTTTTGCTGCTTTAAAAGAAAAAAGGGTGACTACAAATCCCTTTAGTCTCTTAGCCTAGTGTTGCAAACAGCTACATGGAATGCCTATATTGTGTTTGTTTCTTTATTTTGAAGAGTAAGTTGAAAAAGTATGCATAAAGTGAGTGAATAAGTGAAATGCATATTGACAATTTGCAAAACATGACTAGTGCTTTGGTCATGCAGCAATAATTGTGGTTGCTTTTCGATGCTTTTCGGTCTATTTGCTGCAAAGTATCCATGTTTATTAATGTCCACCCTCCCCTTCCAACTTTCTTTAGATTGTTTTTATCAACATGTTGTTAATGTCAATTAGGCTTATGTATATCTGCACCTTAACAAACTCCTAGGATACTGCGATATTTGCACGTGTTGCAGTTTACAAGCAGGATTAATCGAAGCCATTGACAGACAAGCGGCGGCACCAGATGTCACTCTGGAATGTGAGCAGCTCCAGCCCTTTAATTATACCGTCAATGTAAAACGTGGTGAGGGTTTGATAAGTGGAAAGTTCTAAAGTACCTATTCATGTTGGCTAGACAAAACCCCCAAAAAACATGACTTTGGGCTGGCTTACACTTCTGAAGAGAGGAAGAGCCAGGTTTTCGAACGAAGGCACATCCACCACATACTGGCCCACCGTGGAGTCCCGTCCTCCCCGAGACGCACCGCCACAGTCTCTGCGGGGTGGAGGTGAGGTTGAGCGACCTGTAGGCTACACTAACTCTATAATAATATTATTATTATTCAAATGTCATTGTGCAGCACAAGTACAGTACAGCGAAAGGAATTTCTCTGCATTTAACCCATCCTCGTCCTCCCCCCAAATCCTAGTATGAGGAGCAGTTAGGGTTAGGGTGTCTTGCTCAAGGACAGTGTTTTAGCTTGGAGCCGGGGATCGAACCAGCAACCTCCTGAGCTATCCCGCGTCATCGGTTAACCTGTAGAAGCTCAGCACGTCCTACCGTATTCTGGACAGGCAGGCCCTCTCTCCTCCGGTCGCCGTAACGACGTCGAAGCCGACCCGACGGCCTCCCTCTCGGACCTCCTCTGTGTAGAAACCCTCCACGGAGGCCCCGGACGAGGCCAAAGCCTCACTAGCCTTCTGGACCAGGGTGGTCTTCCCCACGCCTGTTAGTCCCCCCCCCCCCCCCAATGAAAACGGGGATTTGGTAGTTATGTACATTACATACATACATTATATACATATACTATTTTCCCTTACAGTTTTACCTGAATTATTGTACTTCTACCTGAGCACTGGTTCAGTTATTGGAGACTTGTTAGAAATTAAATGCACTTTTGACTTCTGGTGACGAGCTGTTCTCTTATACCTTCCCTTGTTGAAACACACACGTCTCTTTGGATAAAAGCGTCTGCTAAATGACTGGAATGCAATGTAATGTAATGCATCGTTTTCCCCGTGATATAGAATTGTGATTTGTAAACGTTTCAATATTGGCCGTGTGATTAAACCGTGATAAAAAGTGGTGCTGCTGCGGTTTTTTAACCCCGGATTAAACAAGCATGGTTAAAGTCTGGATTGCTGGATTTATTTGACTGAAGAGGGGTTAACGGCATGTCATACATAACAAAGGATAATATACCTGGAGGTCCTGTCAAGAAAACATGTTTAAACATTGCGGCAGGCTTTCCAGGGTCTGTTTATGCATCATCCACCATGCTGCTGCTGCTGCTGCTTCCGTACACACACTACTCTGCACATGCGCACTCGGGGAGTGCTCGTTTGTATGACGTCACTCCACTCTGCCTTGTGAGTTATAGTCGAACAAACAAATAGTTGCATCGGTAATCTAACGACAACGTTATGTTAGTCTATCATCTTTAGCCATTAAGAACGCTGTTGTACAATTTTAAATAATTCAAATGCACTCATGTTTTAACAAAGGATTATTTATTGGTCCAAATAGCCCTACATAAAGACTGTGTCTATACGTTGTGTTAAAGCCTGTGTAGATAAGGTATACAAATACTAAATAATATATTATTGAGTACTAAATGACCTACAGTCAATTAAAGAGTATATCCTGGAAGCTTGTTGGCTACCAGCTCGGAGATGTGTTGATAATTTATTTTTAAATCAAGAGACCCAAGCTCATCTCTCAGTTCCTCCACCTCACAGGAGTCATAGGGTGAGGCTGAGTCAGCAGAGAGCCCTCCAGCAGGGCTACTCTTTTGGGCCGAGTCACTCCGATGGCCCCTGGATGATCTGGGGCTCTCTGTAACGGACCGTTTCCACGACTGCTTTCTGGAGCGCCCCGGCGTCTGAGATGAAGAAACGGACCCCTCTCCGTCGACACCGTTGTCAGAGGAAACGCTCAGTGCCGAAACTTGGTTGCGGGTTCTGATGATGTGCGTGGCTCTCAGAGAGCGCTGCGGGGAGCCCCGTGCAAACACAGGGCTGGGAGGAGGGGGGCCTCTTCTGCTGGGCCCGTCTGAGGAGCTGTCAGAGTTGCCAGGGTCACCACGGTTGGCTGGGGACTTCCGTGCTTTGGTTGGGACGGGCTCAGGGCTGCTCAGAGGGTCCGGTGACCGCTCTTCACTGGGGTCCAGACTGTTGAAGTCATCTATGTACTGTTCTTCCTCTCGTCGTCCTCCTCCTCCTCCTCCTCCTCCGCTGCTGCTGCTGCTGCTGCTGCTGCTGCTGCTCCAGTGTGTTGATTGGGGACTCCAGAGACGGCTGCTGCTGGGTCCTACATGTTCCATTTCCTCCTCTGTGTTCCTGTCAGGCAGAGGCCCCGTCTGAGATGATTCACCACGATGGCCGCTGTCTGCAACATCTTCGTTTTCCACACTGGCGGCGGGAATAAGGTTTGCTTTTACTTCCGAATGCAAAGCAGACTTTTGAGAAAAATCACTGGGGATCTCCCCTTTAAAGTGTTTCTGAACGTGTTTTGACTGATCTTTGCACATGTGCTGTCTGCCCGTTCCTATTGTGGCTGAGTCACCAGCGATGCTGCGATTCACCGTCTCAACATTTTTGTTAAGACTAGCCACCTGGTTCACTGACTTTTTCCCCCTCTCATGTTTTATTATGGGATTTTTTGTGTCCGACATGTCCTTACTTGTGTGCGACGCAGACTGTACTCCCGTGCACTGGCGGCGTTTCGCCTGACCGGGTGTGATCTGCTTCAACCTGAGCTGGGAGGTTTTCGTGGTCCCGTATGTCAGTGTTCTTCCCGTTGATGTGCCGTTTGTTTTTTTGGATCTGGGCACGGCGTGTGTTGTAGAACATTCTCTCAACCGTGAACCAGCCACCTGTCTGGGTGTGTTGGGCTGGTGACGCGGTGCCGATGGGTTTGTGGCGTCCCCGACCAGAGGCTCCGCAGGGGTCGAACTGTAAATCCACGCCAGGTTGGGATGAACGGACAAGGGCTGTTGAACGCTTTGCCTCGTCAATTGTGACAGTTCAACCAGGAGAGCGTTCAATAAAGGCAACTGTCTCAAATTCTGCGCAAACCCGCTTAGATCCTCTTGTGTCTGGCCGTTGGTATTGTGCTCCATGGCTGGTGTTGAAGCTCTCTGAGGTGTTGGGTGTTCCGGAGCGTCGAGTGTGAAAGACTCCAAGCCATCAACTTCAACCACATCGTGGCCCGTCAGTGTCTCCTCTCCTGAGCTGCTGTAAAACAGACGTGGGGGGCAGAACACGTTCAGATCCTCCTCAAAAGGACAGGACTCTAACCCGGCCGGCTGATTGGCTCGGCTCCTTGGCGTGGGTTCTGTCTGCGTGGCCACACAAGCACTCGTGCCCCTCTTGGCGTCACACATCCGATTTGATTGTCCGTCTCTAACGTGCAGGTTTTCACCACGAAGGTCTGATGATTTGATCTGCCCACAGTGTAACGGCTGTTCAAAACAAGTGTTCCGCTTCACGCCCATCTCCACGTGCTCACTTTCATGTATGCTGCTGATGACGTGTGTCCTCTTTTCTAAAATGTGTGGCAATATACTGGTCCCAAGGCTCAGAAGTTTATACTTTACAGACATCAGTCCTACTTGATCCCCCATTAGATTGAATATGCCAACATGACCCCTTTCTCCATGCGAGGACGGGGTGGACATACCACGAGCGTTCACGTCCAGCCGTATTTTGTCCACCAGTGGTGCCAGGGAGATGAGGGAAGTCCCCACTAGTTTTGGGATCTCATCTTTGACGTCCAACACCATGGCATAGAGGGGCGTGTTGGAAAGCTGGGCATGCAGCGTGTCCAGGTGTATCTTGAACAAGCAAGACTTCCCTTTGCGAAACGCGTGTTCACCCTTAGATGACGATAGGCCTGCAGGCACTGCTTGTTCTTGTACGTTCCCGAGGTGTTCGTCTAGTGGTCGGGTAATACCACCACTTTTCTCGGGCTGATAAATGATTAACGTTGGGAAGTCCAGCAGTCGTAACGCAAGCGCAAGTTCATCGGAAACCGGGACGTGTTCGTTCTCGACGCGAATATAATCCACCAAAGCTTCAAATGAGAACAGGGTTTCACGACTGTGGGGTCTGATTTGAGCATACATCTCAATGTCCACACGGCTATGCTAAACACATTAGCATAAACAGCTTCTTTCAGCTCCATGGAAACGCGTCGCGCACGTTTTACGTCACCCAATTCCATCGGACGAACGAGACGACTAGACTAGTGCTATTTTAATAAACACCGAGAATACGATTTCCCCTTTTATGCACTATCTTTAACATAACATATACTATAACTTACTATAAATTACGATTCATTCAATATGCGTCTTAATGAAAATAAACAAGACTGTCTGCTTTGTATACCATTTTGTTTTAAATGTCTGCTGTTAGTAAAATATCATTCAATAAAAAACAACAGCAGCAATATTCATAAACAAAGGAAGGTATTTTATTGACATATCGGGGGGGGGGGGGAAGCATTTTTACGAAATCACCAGATGGTGCCACTATAGTGCTTTGTGATGGAGCCTTCCCGTCTAGATGTGCTCATATTGCACTACGTCGTTTCACTGCTATTAGTTAGCCTTAACCGCGGTTCACGTGCTCTTAATGTTATAACCTCCTATGATCACAAACTATTAATTTACTTGTTTTCTTTCTTTCTTTCCTTCTTTCCTTCTTTCTTTCTTTCGACAGGAGGAGCGTCTGTGTCTGACACCTCGTCCAGCAGACTAGAGCCGAACATTTGGGGGAGGAGCCAACGCGTTGGGAGAGCAGCGCTTGTGGGAGGAGCCAGCGCTTGTGGGAGGAGCCAGCGCTTGTGGGAGGGGCCTCGTGTCGGGGGCTGCGTGTTGTCATCATTACCCAAACGGGTACTTCACTTTGGAAGCTGTGGGGTGAAAGAGAGATGGAACAGCGATTGGATCGACTGGGCTCTCGACATAGGAGATAACTAACGTCCTCCGACCTCCGGCCGCTGGATTCCGCGGAAGGTAAGACACGAATACATACGTTTGTTTGTTTGTTTGTTTGTTTGTTGTTGTTGTTTTTACAATGAAGTATAAACAAGAGGACAAGTGGAGCGGGCTGTTACTGTGTTGCGCTTCTCGTGGTTCAGACAGTATGGAGAACGCGATATAGAAACTTGTGGCAAAGTGATGCTTTCGGAACTGAACTGAACTGAACTGTCTCTAGAAACACACGTTAGTTGAGCCCAACCCAACAGATCACATGCATGTGATCAGAAATATTAAATAAAAAAATAAAAAATAAGAATGAACCCCCACCACACAGACGTTTGAAGCTTTGAAACACACCTATTCACACACACACACACACACACACACACACACACACACACACACACACACACACACACACACACACACACACACACACACACACACATTGCTTCGTACAGGAATAAAGGTGTGTGTGCATGTAAATGGCCATAACGTTTATTCTTTTTAAGTTTGTGTGTGTGTGTGTGTGTGTGTGTGTGTTTTGGTGAATAGAATAATTTCTTTGTGCACATTTCCCACTGGAATGCTACCGTATAACAGTAGGGGGCGATCCGTGTTCTTACTGGCCACTCAGAATAGAGCCAACACAAGCTGGTCGATGTAAACTCAGCTGCTCGGGTATTTGGGTCCATATTTATTTGGTCAGCTTAGCCTATGTTAGGACACCTTTTTTTCTGTCTGTCCAGAAATGCTAGAGGCAGGCTGGACTGTCATCTAGGCAGCACATATTTAGCTCTGTAGTACTGTAACCTATAAGTGACCCTGTTTTTAAGTAAGCCTGCATCAACATTAAGGCTCTTCAGTAAACAGTCAGGCGTATTGTAGATTATAGAGGTTTACACTTCTCCAAACACGTCTCAAGACAATTTCAGGAAGGCGAGACCATGCACAATGTGTATGCTGCTTGCTGCACTGTTGACTTGACTGCTGCTACTGGTTTCCTTGGCCAGCACACACACACACACACACACACACACACACACACACACACACACACAACACACACAGTGTAGTTCTCGGGGGAGAGTAAACAAGTGAAAGACTTGTTTGTCCTCTCTGTCCATATCTCTAACTGTACTTCCCATTGGAAGTTGAGCCTAAACACAGATTGAATTAACCATAAAGGGAAACAAATGGGCTCAATTCTCTTTCCCCCAGACCAAAAGATGGGGCCTCAGAAGGCCTGTGTCATGGAGGCGCTACTAGATTGACGCATCTGTGACATCTCCTACTTTTGGTCGTTGAAATTAATGAAGCGCTTTTGTTATTTTTGTCAGTTTTCAGTTTTTCATTTTGTGTTTCGACAGTGCTGCACTTATCTTAACCTCTGTGACGGCTCCCTTTTACGCATGTGCTTTTTCCTTTAGACACTAATGTTTGCCAAACTCTTCCTGTCGTATCCCAGTAGGGGAGGCTCGGGTAATACAATTTGAACCATATTCATCAAAATCCCGGAACATGTGACCCGTCCTCTGAATGAGAATAATTGATGTGGTTACGTGAAGAGGAGCCCTTTCTATTATTGAGTAAGGTTGTTGATGCATGCAGGAACTATTCATCTTTATATTGAATGGAACACATCTCTGTAGTACACAAGGCCATGCATGTTTCATGTTTATAAATAATGAAAAACATATTTTCCCTGATATTCACGTATTTCGCTCATAGTCACAGGAACGGCACGGTTATCCTGTGCAGACATTCAACCAGATTTCAATTTGCATAGTTTTTATGCCTGAGACCTTGGACATTCACCTGGGAATTCTCTGTTGCCAAAAACCGCTGCATTAACGGATCATTATTTCCAGACGTTCCGTGACTTAGCGGTAACCAGATCAAAATGCACGCAACCCCTGCTCGTTGTTTCTGTTCATGCTCATTTGCGTGATGAAGGGTTCAGTACATCAGAGATATCTCCCAGGGACCGGTCGGGTGGAGGCTGTTAACTTCACATCAAGTCTTATCATACGAATGATTACAGATTTAGAAATGGTCTTTCGTTGAGCTAGGTACACACAGGCACTTTTGTCATGACTTGGCACGACAACAGGTAACCGGGCCTTCCACAATAATGTGTTGTGTCTCTAAAGTGATGTTCACAATGCTGGCACCTGTCACGGTTCAGTGTAGAAACGGCTCTCTTTGCTATGCCCACAGGGGCTATTATCATAGCATAGCTGATTTAAGATGCCATTGGATCCACTGTGGTGTCAGACACCCCACTAGTGTTACCATGCCTTGGTCCTGTCTGTGTGCACCGAATACCCTCCCCCCCCCCCCCCCCCCCCTGATATAGCCAGCTTTAACCCAGTCCTCGTTCCAGTGGCTGGTTGTTTGAAGAGCTGCTGTAGCACTTTCCACAGTCACTGTGAATCACCAAACCAAAGTGAGAGATTTACCTTCCTCTTGTGCTCTTCCAAACCCCCCCCCCCCCCCAGTGTACCAAGCACTGACTGGTATGTGCTCCCAGCCTCCTATCGGCCCTGCTGTTCCCGTCTTTTCCCACGGTGCTTTGCTGCCAATGTGCTGACTGAGTGGTCGTGATGTGGAACTTGGTTGGATAGAGAAGAAAGAAAGAAAGAAAGAAAAAAGTTTTTTTTTTAAAAGCTAGTGAAAGACTTGGAGATTGTTTGTTTAGCTATGTTGCACTCTTCCCTTTTACCAGAACCAGAACCGCTTGCCCCCCCTGCATGTGACAGAGATCAGGAAGCTTGGCCTGCTCTGGCTGGCCCTGACTCACAATAGACTTCCCTCCAACCAGCAGACAGGAGAGCACATGGTGTCGGCTCCTGCTGTGAGAAGCCAGACTCTGTCTCTCTCTCTGTCTCTCTGTATCTCTCTCTCTGTCTCTCTGTCTCTCTCTCGGCACTCCTTTACCTGTCATAGGGTCGGTTTAAATAGACCTCTGGATTTATAGACGCCCTGAAGCCATGGGTTTGTGTTCCTTCCTCAGTTGATCAAGTGAGAGACTACTACATCTTGCGTGCATCTCGACACTTGTTCTTGGAGAGCATCCGCTTTCATTTAGATTTGTGATTTATTTTTGCTAGTTTATTTGAAAAAAATGGAATGGAAAATAAGATGATGGGCAGGCAGGCAGCCAGACAGGAAGAAGTGATAAGTACACAGACAATGTTAACTAAACCAACTGACAAAGGCCTCACTTTGGTAGCCAAGTTTTTATAATACTGACACTGACAGCCAGTGGAATCCCTGGAATTATGATAATGCAGATCATCAGCGGCAGCGATACTAGTGCATTATAGTGTGATGCTAAATTACACTTCATGTGGTGGTCTGATGGACAAGGCCCAGAGGCTGCCAGGCCAAAATGGCAGGTTTCATGCATTTAGTTTCCAAACCCACTTCACCACCTGGAGGCTTATTGTAAGATGTGTTCATCGTATTAAGTGCTTGTGTATGTTGTGATCTTATCGTAACCTACTGTATGTTCGATGTGTGCAACAAGCCACTTCAGTGAGGTGATGTGTTTCTCCTCCACTGATAACCGATTCAATTCTACGCAGGCTCTCTACAGACGTTTATTTTATTTTTATTTCATTTGATTATTAATTTTGTGTTGATGTGTGGCACGGCCTTTCCCTACACATAAGTTTCCATATATCCAGGTCCCTAAAGGGTAAGCATTGGCATTTTCAAGCACCACATCCCCAGCAGTTTCCATTTGTGTGGTTGTATCAAGTGCGGCGTTGGCATGTTGCTTCAGGACATTTTCGGATCATGTGTTGCCCTGTGGGATTCACTGTATGCTTATTTGTTTGGACTTATTTATTTGTTTTGTCTGTACTCGGACGTGTGGTTGGTTTCACTCTAAGCTTGTGATGCAGTTAAGCCAAGGAATCCGTCGGTTGGTCACAGATGGTGTAGCGTATTTGGTCAAGTACAGTGTTTAGTACACATTAAGTCCTGCACAGGCTTTTACTAACATTGAGAGGATCCACTCCGACCCCCATCTCCATGATGGTGTTTTGGTTGTGGTAATGCACAAACACACGTAGCCACTTGAAGCTGGACATTTTCTTTACACTTATTTTATACTGCGTATCGTGAAGATGCCGTCTTGTATGTTGACCCCTGGCTGACCTCCCGTGACGGGGTCTGCCAGTCTTCAACATGGCTGGGGTGGGGGGGGGGTGATGAGTTGAAGAGGTCGAGCTCTCCGGTGACCCACTTTGCAAATCTCTGCCCAGCGCATGCATAGATACACAATTTATGCACGGATGGATGACATAAGATTAGAGACAAATTACTCAAATTCTGCATTTGAATATTGCACTGCATTTGAACTCCTTCCGATGAAAGCCCCCGGTGGAAGGGCTGTTTTCTATCATCAATAAGATCAGGAGTACAGATTTAATGATTTATCAATGTGTGCAAAATATTCAATTTGACATGCAAGGCTACAGGCATGTATTAGCATGCAGTCATTAAAACATCATGTCTGACCAGCTTACGCCAGCATGGTTGAATACATGATGTCCTCCTAAGTAACCCTAATGCTGACCTCACACTAAGCTGGAACACACGCACACGCACGCACACGCACACACACGACAACAGACGAGAGTCCCATATGATCTTTAATTTATGTCTGTCTGCACCCTAATGCATGTTGTGAGATTTGCATGAATGTGAATGCAGGCTTAGTCTCCATGTGAACCTCTGGAATGTGGGTCATCCTGATCCTGGTTAAAGATCTCGACTGGCTATCTTCATCGTCGTCGCGGAGTCAATTAGGTTTTTAAAGGAAATGCTTCTGTCATTAAGATGGTATTTCGGGCTTCTGCGCTGGGATACGTGTTATGTGTTGTAAACTGTTATACAGCCTATTGAGGTTACTATGTGAAGCCTCAGAAATAACCCCAGTTTACCCATTAGAGAATTTCAGGTAGGAGTGTATGTGCCAGTGCTACAACACCACAGGTTTTCCAGGTTCAGAGTCAAGACTCTAATAACGTGTGGAGTTTGTCTAACGTGAGAGCCATTCTAAAACCCAGTGGTCTGTTTCAAAGGAGGGATCCATGCGGCTGCATGTGGACACGGTGGTTTATAACCCGTGCCTCTCTGGTTGTGATGTTGTGTTCAGGGCAAGCAAGTGTACTAGGTGGTCAGCAGCAGGTCTCTCTCTCTCTCTCTCTGTCTCTGTCTCTGTCTCTCTGTCTCTCTCTGCGTGCGTGCGTGCGTGCGTGCGCGCGCGCAAAGAGGGTGGATCACTCCCTCGGTTTACCAAGTCAATCATTCACAGTCACTGCAAAGAAGAAAAAATGGACCTCCAAGTTCACATACTGGCCCTATGGGGTTTCCTTAGTGAAGACGTGGGAGATGAATCACATCCACAGCCCCCCCCCCTGTTCCCACTGGGACCCATTAGATCCCATGTCAGGAATGTTGGGGACGAAATGGGCAGCGGAAAAGTTGCTGACCCTCCCCACACATTTAGTCTATGGGTCTGTCACCCGGGCCTCACAATGGGGACAGAGAGCGAACGCTGGCCAGTCATTAACCGGCGGGACACAAAGTCCAGAGACCAGTCGTGACCCACGGGGGTTAACTCTCTCTTTGCCCCCTCGGCTGCCCCCAAACAAACGGGTTGACCTCTCCCATGGCAGCCGGCCGCCAATGGGAGATAAGGGGGGGGATTTGGCGAGGGTGAGTGGTGGTGCATACCTCCTCCCTACTGTAGCGAGAGAGGAATGGGCTTCAGCTAGACGGCACTGGGGTGTAGATGTGGCATGGCAACAAGATTCAAGATTCAAGTTTTTTTTTTTATTCAAGTTTGCCATATGCAACAAGTTCAATGGAATGCTTACTCCCTTATTCCATCCCGCAGTATAAATGACCTACAATTTAACACTATATATAATAAACAATGTACTATACTTATGTTATACAACACTAAACTTTAACGATACTGAACACAATAAAAATAACAATAAACAGCCCTAACCCTAACTCCAATAATGTGACTGATGGATGATATATATATATATATACATTGCATACATTGAATTGTGCAAAAAGCGTTTAAAAGCATTTTAAAGTGCCAGTAGTGCAGCAGCATCATGAATACAAGCAAGCAATGAGTAATAGACTGGGGCGGTACCTCTCTTCTTGGGCCATGGTCTTATCATCCAAAACATGAGGTGAACCAAGGGCTGGTTTGATTTTATAGCCGTCTTTTTTTTTATAACCCTTTTGAAAGGAAGTGATGAAGAACGTTTACTGAACATATACCCACTTCACATTTTACCGCTTGTAAATACTTTTATCGGCACACTTTGCACCTAGGTACGTATTTTATTATGTACACTTATTACTTCACGGTGCGATGAATGATGCTGCTACCGCCGTGTGTTCTGGTACCATGTCGATGACCCTCGCCATGTTGTAATAATTTGACTGTACATCATTTGTTGACTGTTTATTTGATAATAAAACACTTAAAGAGGGAAATCCTTACGAGTCGGCACATTGTCGTTCACTCGTCAATATCCTTCCGTGTCCAATCGACTCGAGGGAAAGCCAAGAGACAAGATGGTTATCTGATGAGTAGCTTTCAATGCGTAAAAGTAACTGAACTGTTTCAGATGGGACTTGATTGGAATTAGCAGAGCCAATGGAGCAGAGCCATGACGGATGTGTTGTAATGTGTGTTGTGTGTGTGGTGTGTGTTGTGTGTGTGTGTGTGTGTGTGCAGATTAAATGCTGCATCTTCACTTAACCCCATCGGTGTCACCAACCCAGACACCACCACCACCACCACCCCCCATGTTGGAATACACATCACATCTCTTTCTCATTGTCACTGTGCTTGGGATCCTCCAATGTAAGCGTAGTACAAAGTCTCAGGCTGAACAATTGAACGCAATGGCAACTGTAAATGTATAACTTAAGTTATAAATAAAGTGTGTAGATGCCTTGGCCTACACATCTTTCATAGTGAGTCCTATCGACAATCAATATGTGTCAATCTATCAAAAATATATTCCCATGCAGACCAATGAGGCTTGACATGTGCTTGACATGCCATGTACACAGTTTCCAGAACAATGGGTTGAAGAATGCACTGCTTTCTTTGTTTTGTTTTTGCATTACCGTGTTCACTTTACAACTTTACAACCTCGCACAAATGTTGTTTCTCCTTATATGTGGCCGCTCATTGTCCTTAAAAATGCTGACACGACATGTTGACTGCAGGATGTTAGTCTAGCTTGTGTTCCCAGGCTTCATCAATCACATTACGATGGGAGTTTCTCAGGCTGATTCATCTCACCATCATCACCCAATCAATAGAAATTAATCACAAAACCATATTTACAAAACTTATGTGTGTGTGTATATATATATATATATATATATATATATATATATATATATATATATATATATATATATATATATATATATATGTATATATATATATATATGTATATATATATGTATATATATATATATGTATATATATGTATATATATATGTATATATATATATATGTATATATATGTATATATATATATATATGTATATATATATGTATATATATATATGTATATATATATGTATATATATATGTATATATATATGTATATATATATGTATATGTATATATGTATATATATATATGTATGTATGTATGTATGTATGTATGTATGTATGTATGTATGTATGTATGTATGTATGTATGTATGTATGTATGTATGTATGTATGTATGTATGTATGTATGTATGTATGTATGTATGTATGTATGTATGTATGTATGTATGTATGTATGTATGTATGTATGTATGTATGTATGTATGTATGTATGTATGTATGTATGTATGTATGTATGTATGTATGTATGTATGTATGTATGTATGTATGTATGTATGTATGTATGTATGTATGTATGTATGTATAAAAATACATCAAACATTTTTATATAATATTGGTGCCTCTATAGTAGTTATATTGTGTGTTTTGGAAACCAATGTTGGACTGAAGTGACGATGAGGATATGAGTGGCTTGCTGCACCTTTCTTTGCACTGGATTTGGCTGTGCAGCATGTTTAAGAAGAACTGGCCCGGCCAGGCGGAGCTAATGTGATGTCTGAGTGGTAGATTCCATCTCCCTGGTTGTTCTCCCCCCCCCCCCCCACCCCACCCTGCCTTTCTCTATCATTTGAAATAGCCTTCCTTTTATGTGGTTCCTAAAGGCTGTCAACCGGCGATAATGATCTAGACTGACAGTGGCCTGATTCTCCTTTTTCTCCTGCCTTTTACCATCTCGCCTAATGTCAGCGGTTGGCAATGTTAAGCAGATCAACTTTGCACCTCCTTCTCCTCCTCTCTCCTCTGCCGGTGGTTCGGGGGGGGGGGGGGGTTGGCGTTGCCGTGGAACCGGTGCTGGAGGAGGACTAGCCACGTTGTGACGTTGCATGGCTCGCCTTTATACAGGGGGAACTTTTTATTCAACGAACGCAGAGGGTGGATGATGCCAGGGAGGTTACATAACACACCAACCCCCTGCCTTGCCCAACCAATTCCCAGACATCTCCGTAAGGAACCTAACAACTAGGCTAACAATAATAACCCGCGGTGACCCTGCTTGTTTAGCTAGCAGCCACCTTTATCCAGGGTGTGTTTACAGAAATCCCGTAAAGCTGTATGGAATATAAACAGCTATTTAAAAGCTACATGTGTCTTTGTATCGAGCTGGGCTTTCGGCCAAAGGTGGTAAATGGCGGTTTCTGGTGCCACTGTCCGGTGCCACTGTCCGGTGGATCTTCTGTAGGCTATTATTGTAACTGTTTATAAAGTTTTGTACTGCAATATATAGTTGTTATTTGGGTTGCTTATTCAGTAAATCCCCAAATACAGATGTTGTGGCTGTCCATTAAATTAACACTTCTAGTCGAGTGTGGCAACTTCTTTTTTGACTACTAAAGTATTGTACCGTCTGTAGTCGTATTTCAGGCAAGTGACCGAACATCCATTCCCCTTTCTGATGTGTTTTTCTGGTTTTCCACTCACATTCTCATTAGGTCACCCACAGAGATATTTTCTCAAAGGCAGTGACACTTTATTTATTTTATACATTTTTTTTTATTATTATTATTTTATTATTATTTATTTTGCAGAGAGGCGGAGAGAGAAAAGGTCATAGGTTAATTGTTTCCCGTCGTTCCGTTTAATCATCCGCACTGAACAGCGTTCTGATGCTGAAGCCCTAGAGGTGATTTCTTGTGTTTGTTTTCTTTTCAAACAGCATCGATTCTCTGGTTTGTGCGTGTTACTCTGTTTGTGCACGGCTGGTAGCTGGCTTCACCGCTTCAAAGACCACCACGACATGATGTCGGGCATCCCGGCTATGAGGGCACTGCACGAGGGGTATTTTTAAATGGCTATCTGGTTCAGATCATGGTTGTGGTGTTCTCAAGGTCACAGGGGAAACATTTGCTGGTTAGGTACATGACATTTCTCTTGGCAAAATGCGGTGGGATCCATATTGCATTACTAATACAAATGAAAAGGAATCTAATGTTTTCCAGGATTTGAACCACACCATTCCAACATATTTACGTGTAATAGTGACATCCAGGCGAGCAGCCGATTAGATCTAGAGGTCACATCTGTGTTGCCTGGATGCAATGCTCTGTTTGCTATCTAGTAATCCGTCCAAGACGGAACACATATTTATTCTAAGTGGTTTGTTTACAGTGAAAACAACGGTTGCCTACTGTGAATTCCTTTAGCCCGACGGCAAGCACCTGGTAGGTTCCTCAAACACTGATGTCACTTTGACGTTCCTCCCAGCTCTCAGCAGTGTTCAGATAACAATGAAAGAAATGAGGAAATCGGTGGTTTGTCTCGGTTTGCGGTTGTTAAAATGGGCCAGCTCTACGTTTTTAAGGACAAAGGTTGTTTTTTTTGGTTTGTTATTCATATCTGTTTCTTTAACTCTACGTGTGTAGTGGGAATCTCTTAAACGGTGCTGTTGGTTTTGCCTTTATGTGGCTGTGAATTGAATACAAATTGATGTGCTGGAATTCTCCTGAGAATTTCCCAGAGAAGGAAATTGAAGGAAAATGTCACATAGTGAGATGGAGATGGAACTGGGGCGTCTTGTGACTTCTGCTAGATCCATCTTTTTCTGTTGTGTTCCCTCCCTCCCCCCCCTCCTCCTCCCATCTTGCATCTCATCAGATCGTTGGCCTCGAATGGCTTTTAAAGGTCAGAGGTCTCTGGAACATCGGGGGCCTCCCGTCAGGTCGGATGAGTGCACTCGGCTCCTGGAGGACGGAATGGAATGAATTCATCCGCGCACTCGGTTCCCTGGACACTTTTTCCTTCATTTGGCATTCAGAGTCGCGGGTGGCGGTGGTGGCAGTGGTGGCGGCAGCCTGTGTGAAGAGAAGCGGGTGGAGGCAGGGAACTGAGAGAACGGCGAAGGGAGCAGATGTCCAAAATATGAGCAGGGAAAAGTCAAACACTGTTAAAGCCCTCATGTCCGTTCTTTTATTGGACGGCGGTCGGGTGACCGTGTCGGGGTGCGGGTGGTAACTGGATTGGGGATAAAGGATCTGAATCACCCTGGATCAACGTGGGGGTAGGAAGGGGAGTTGGCGACGAGGGGCGGCAAGTGCATTTTGGTCCACAGGTGTATAGTGCCGGGTCCTTGACAAACTCTCCCTCCCTCCCTCCCTTCCCCCCAGTTGTTGGCCTGTGGACCAGGGTCAGGGTCACACACACACACACACACACACACACACACACACACACACACACACACACACACACACACACACACACACACACACACACACACACACACACACACACACACACACACACAGAGACAGACACACACAACCGGTATGTTGCTCTGTGTCTGCTATGCCATGCCAGCTGCAGCTGTTGTGTCTCCCTGCTAACGACGCCGCTCGCTCTGCAATTAGAACTGCCGATTGGCGAATTGCGCACATTGCTGCGTCCTGAAATTGCACTCGGGGTGCCTTTTTTGTTTTAGCCGCCTCTATTTTCTTAGCGAGTAAATAGAGACCGGTGGTATGCCAGCGTGATGAGTATACTATACGCCTGCTGCCGCCGCCGCCGTCTCCGTTTGACAGATTTATCTTCCGCACACGCTGTTTTCCGCATGTTAGGCCGCTCCAAGGGACGAAGGGGGGTAGAAATGGTTTAGAAAAAAACAACGAACCCAAATGGATTAAGCCTCATTGATGGGGTGGTTTTTCTCACGCATGACTGCGGAGAGACCGTTGGCTCTCCTAAGCGAGTCAAGTGGCGCATTGTGAACCCTAAACCAAAGAAATGCAAATAATCGGGGAACAGATGCACTGCTCCCCTTTTTGTCCGGTTTGTTCTGCCGAATGAGCTCCTAAACTCTGGGCAAGATTACGCCCGGCCGCATTCCGGGCTTCGGGGTTGAAGTGTTAACAAGGGGGGGAAAACCCATGTCACCCTGGCACATGTGATGGCTGGCTGGCTGGTGGCTGGCTGGCTGGCTGACTGGCTGGGCCCTTTCTCAATAAAGCTAGATGCTAGCGAGAGATAAATGGAGGCTTTTGTGTCTTCCCCGCCAAAGGGAGAATTGGACAATGAAGGACACACACAGCGCAAGGTCTTTCCCCTGTGAAAAACAGCGAAAGGAAGCATTTCTGCTTACTCATTCACTCTCCTCCTTTCCTTCACTTTCCCCTCTTCGCTCTCTCTCTCGCTCTCGCTCTCTCTCTCTCTCTCACTCACTCTTTCTCTCTCGGTGAAGCGCTCTCCCCTCAGTCCTTCTCTCCTCCTCCGTGAGAACTGAACCTCACTCCGCCGTAATGTTCCATAAACTGGATGAGGGAATGGAAACGACTCAATTTCCCATTCTCTCGCTCTTGCTCTCTCTCTCTCTCTCTCTCTCTCTCTCTCTCTTTCTCTTTCTCTCTCTTTTTCTCTCTCTCTCTCTCTCTCTCGTGCACACAAGTACTCCCTTTAAAAGGCTGTGGACAGTGCTCAGGCACACCTCTTTAATGATGCGCGCACACACACAACCTTATTCAGCTCCGGCCAATGGCTACAAGGTTGGGAGGCATCCGATTGAAGCCGTGCTACTGGCTCGCCGGTGCTTCTTTACAACGGCAACATCAGATGGTTGAGGTTTTGTGTTTTGTCCAAGTGTCCTTGGACAAAGCAAGCCCATAGACCACAGTTTCACTCAAGGTAATGAATACACCCCCCGTCCCGTCCACGTCTCTTTCCAACATTTCTTTAGCCAAAAAAAAAAGCCATTCTTGAATTGTGTGCCTTTCTTTTCTCCCTTGCCTTTTTTTTATTTTTTGCATTTGAATTGTTGAGTTAGGTGTGTCATTGTATAACTGTCTGCGGGTGGCTGTCTTTTTGGTTTTTGCATGCACTTTGCATGTCAGTTTTTGTGCCTACATCTGCTGGCTCCCCTGCAGAGATTGGGCAGCTTCTCATGTGGGTTGGTGCCCTGGAAACAGATGTTTTTGATGCGACTTGCAGGGTACAGCTTTGAAAGTGACTCCATTTTTCGGAGGGTGGGTGGTGGTGGTGGTGGTGGGTAGGGGGGTGGGGGGATATGCCAGCTGCATGGGAAAACCAGAACAGTAGAGTTCTCCTGAATATTTTACAGGGCTATTTTTCTCCAAGCGCTAACATAGCCTCTTGGGGATAAGGGTGGGTTTGTTTTGTTTTTTTTCTCCCTGAGTCGGCCGTTCCCTTTAGAGTTCCTCATTAATTACAGTAGGACGTTGTTTAGTGGGACACATCCTCCAGATGGTCTTTTAAACAGGTTGGTTGTTTTTGGTCTCTCTTCCTTTTTTTGCACTTGGAAAACATCCACGTCAGCCCGGGACTACAAATTGAAAAATCTGATCATCAGTTTACTTTTTATCATCATCTCCTTATCCTCCTATACATCAAATAAAATAACACTGAACATTGTTCAATATTCCTCTATTAAAGTGCTTAGAAAAATGCAATTGCCTTCTAGTAGCATACTGAGCATGCTAGCATTCCCCATAAGCTGCCTGGGTATAGACTACAAATTGAAAAATCTTCAGTTTACCATCATCTCCTTATCCTCCTATAAATAAAATAACATTGAACATTGTTCAATATTCTTCTATTGAAGTGCATGGAAAATTGCAATTGTCTTCTGCCTTCTAAGTAGCATACTGCGCATGCTAGCATGCTAACCACCAGGCTGATGCATCCCTGAGTCGGACCACTCCCAGACTGTTCTGTTCCTTGTTGTGTTGCCTCTCAGCCTGTGATCCTGGCTGCCAGCATCTGGCATCCTTCCACGGCCCCACATAAAGGCACAGAGGCGACGTTGGCCACGCCACTGTGTGCCGTTGCTAACTTTCGCTCGGTTTCCAATGTCAAGTTGGCCTTTTGCCTTCCTGACTGCCCGCTACCCGGCACACACACGTCCATTGAGCTTCTCTCTCTCTCTCTCTCTCTCTTTCTCTTTCTCTCTCTCTTTGAACTGGCGCGCGGTAGTGGCCTTTGCTTGCCAACATCCAAATAAAAAGCAACACTCCGGCCTCATCGTCGGTGATGGTTATTATCCACCGACTTATTTTTAGCCTGTGATGGCTGCCCATCAGAAAAGCTCTTGGTTGGACTGAGTCTCGTGAGTCTGATGGACCACGTGGGAGTGGGTTCATGTAGGCGTGGCGTTTTACCTGTCTCTCTCTCTCTCTCTCTCTCCCCTGCTTCCATGTCTCGCCTAGGATTTGTTGTGGCTCGGGAGTCGGTGTTTCACTACTAAAGAGATCATAATCAGTGGCAGTCTTTGTACAATGGAAATCTAGGACCTCTGCTGTTCTTCTCCCTGTATACTGGATCTCTAGGCTCTATAGGTCTAGGCTCATAGGTCATCACATCACACAGCTTCTCCTATCGCTGGCTACGTGGACGAAACTCCACTATTCCTCTGACGCCCCGATTGTGTCTCGCACACGTGTCTCAGAATGCCTGGCAGACATCAGAACTTCGACGACTTGGATGCATCGCCCGAAGCTTAACCTCGACAAGACACCAAGCTCCTCTTTATGACCGGGAAAGACCGCCCTGCACATGGACTGTACTGGTCACAGTTGAGGAATCTGCATTATCTCATTCAACGACCAGCAAGGAAGCTGGGCACGGTATCGGACGATCAGCTGTGCTTCACGGCCAACATCACAACAGCAGTGGCAATGGCTGATTTTAGCTGATTTGCTCTCTCCGCACTCAAGTTACCCAGACTCGCTTGTTCACCTCGACTCTGCACAGCCTCCCTTCTTTAGCTCCCACTGCCTCTCCTCCCTGAACCCACCTCCCCTTAACTCTAACCAGGGTTCGGATCCCACGCTGACGTTGAGAAACAGGTGGTCCCAGTAAATAAACAGATCCTTTGTTTACAGACAATGGGTTGTCTCTTTCAGGATCTCCAACATGTTGAGAAAGAAGATAGATAGTATATGATAAACTGTATATATATATGATATAATGTGTGTATATATATTTATATGATATACTGTATATGAAAGATGTATATCTATATATATGGATGTATATCTATATGACAGATATATGCCTATGCTGCAGTATAATAGTAATAGCTATACATTTTCAGTACATCTAGGCATTGGGACGGTACATGTGTCCCCTTGTCGACGGCAGACTGACACTCACCCAGCCCCGGTTCTTTCGCTCAACGATCTCTCTCCTGCCTCGCCCCTCAACTTTCTGCCTTTGTTCCCAAACGGGCGGGCTGCCGTCACTCACAGCTGTCATAATGGGAGCAGCGTTGCCCGGCAACAGTGTACAGGGATGAGCGGGCACTGTTTACTCTCTCCTCCCCCCCCTGCCCCTGCCTCGTCACAACCACCACCACCACCACCTCCGTCTCCGTCTCTCTCCTCGTGCCCCAGAGGTTGAAAGAGTGGCATTGGCTGACGTTAAATCAGCCTCCAGGTCTCCCTGGTGAATTCTAGGGCGGCGACGGCCATGCAGAGGCAAGTGTTAAGCGGGCAGGATGAGCAGTGGTGGCGAAGGACATGCTGGGGGGGGGGGGTGGGCTGCTACTGAGAGACGGGGTGGGAGGTGGGAGAGGGGATACAAGAGAGGAGGTGTGTGTGTGTGTGTGTGTGTGTGTGTGTGTGTGTGTGTGTGTGTGTGTGGTGTGTGTGTGTGTGTGTGTGTGTGTGTGTGTGTGTGTGTGTGTGTGTGTGTGTGTGTGTGTGTGTGTGTGTGTGTGTGTGTGTGTGTGTGTGTGTGTGTGTGTGTGTGTGTGTGTGTGGCAGCTGCAGCGTCTCCTTCCCCTCTTTGCCTCGCTGCGGGAGGAACCATGCAGTGTACCCTGAACAGAACCCCTGCTTGCTCTGCATGACTAAGGATCCACCACCACCATCACCATCCCCATCATCATTAGAATGGAGAGAGAGCGAGAGGGCTAAAAATACCAGCCAACGAATGTGTCAAACGCCCGGACCATCGCTGCGTCCCAGTGCACACTAGGTTGGTGTAATCTTCCAAGGCGGTACAGGTGTACCCGGGTTGTATCTCGGCAGATTATCTAAAGTACCCCTCCCAGGGTCCCGTGCAATCAAGTGAAACCTCCTTTGTTCTCCGGAACATTATAGTGTTTTAGCTTGTTCGCTGCAGTAATTACATGGGACTCTTAGCAGCCTCCACGCTGCATTTAGCCTTCCTCGCTTGCCTTGCTCCTCTGGGGTCGGAGGTGTGAGAATAAACTGAAGTGACACCAAGGATGTGTTTTTTGTTTTTTTGTTTTTTGTTTCATCATTATTATTATTATTCTCAGCCCGGAAGTGTTAGGCCTATTTCCTGGCAAAGCGGCCCCATACAGGCAGGAACAAGAGTGTTTTGTGAACGTGTATGTTGTTTTCTTTGTGCATGTATGTCAGCCCCTATAACGACTCAGCCTTGGTATGTAAATTACCCACATGGAGCTGTTTGTCCATGTGGCAATGAGCAGGGGTTGTGGTTGTGTGCGTGTGTGTGTGTGTGTGTGTGCGCGCTTGTGTGGACCTGCTCCACATGTGTGAAGGTTGATGAATAGTTAGGTCTGTGCGCTGGGACCCAGTGACAAGCGGTCTAAAGTGCTACCTCCTGCGGCCTTCCTGCCCCTTTAAGTCGAGTCAAAGAGGAGAACCTGTCCGCGGACGCCCTGATCAAAGCACAATGCGGTGTAAAGAGCCCTACTTGTTGCTTTCCATTCGGCTCGATTAGGGCCTGTCACTTCCTGCCATTACAGCGCCAGTGGTCCCACCTCCAACCCGGAATCCGCCAGGGCAAAGCAAAGGCGTCCTCTTGAAAGACGATCGTGGCACTCTTACTTCCGTGGTTACATGACTCGTTTTTCTACGTGTGACCGGATATTACCGCTGCACAGGAAATATCTGGAATTTGGAATTAGATTCTGTGGGATTTGTCATTGGATTGTGCGATTGGGTTGACCTGAGCTCACGCTCACCAGTTGGGTGTTAGGGTGTTGGCTCAGGTTTTATATGAGGAAACGTGGTAAGATATAATGAGTTTAGTGGTAAGCCTGCCAGCAGCACATCAGTCACAGTTTAGTTCACAAGCCTGTCAGCTCACATTCTTGTGGAGAGGAGGTTTCGTTGATTTAAAAGTGGATGTAATGAGAGTTATTTTGCATACTTTATTGCCAAAAAGATGAGTAATATGGAAATGAGCCAATGAAGATGAACCATGGTTTTGGGATCTTCAAATCAGCAAAAAAAGTTGGTGGGAATGAGTGCCACAGTTTTTTTTTCTCCATTTTTAATGAACCTGAATAGTGGGTTCAACGTGACTCCGAGCCACCTGTCCTTTCTTGTTGAGTCAATGTTTGTGTTTGGATCAAGAGTGAAGTTGTTCTTCTTGATTTAATTAGGTGCGTGTTGTTGTGCTACCAGGTTGCGTTTATCCACCGACCTATTGCCCCCGGTTCATCCTGGAAGTGTGTCCTTTTCGTTATTCTAATTTTATTTTTAGGTTTCTACCTCCAGGCCCCTGGGTGTTTTTTTGTAAATATTTTTCCTATTTTTCGAGAGCTCCGGGGTTAGGTAGTGTCCTCGAATCTAATTTGAACGGGGCCCTGTGTGAAGCCCCTCGGGGCCTGTGATTTGCGATAAGGAGCTATGTAAATCAAGCTGACTTGTGCTATCTTTAGATAGTATTAACCCCTGTGCTCACAGGAGACTGGTGGCTTGTAGCGCCCACCCCAGCCCCCTGCTGTCTCTCTTTGTCCGGCTTGCTGTTGGATTCTCCTTCAACCCATTTTTTTTCCCCGCTGCTTCCACCCCCCCCCCCCAACCCCCCACCCCCAACCCCCCCCCCCCCCAACCCCCCACCCGCCGCCACATCGGCGTCCGCCAAAGGTGCAAATCTGCAGGCTCAGCATCTGGCATGTGGATAGAGGGATTAGGGCAGCCCCCCCCCCCCCCCCCCCCCCTCTCCTGCGCCTGCTTCTTTCACTCTCCTATCTGGGTGATGCTGAGGTGGTCACGGGTGCTGGTCCGGTTAGGTGAATAGTGCTTGGCAACGGGTCACGGGGGAGGAGGGAGGGGGGTGCCACACCCCCCTCCCCCCTCCCTCCTCCCCCAAGGCCGATCCATCCTCTCCCTGAATGTCTTCCGTCACGGAGCAGAAGCACCACGGGTCACGAGAGCGGACCTGGGAGCAGCGGTGTGGAGAGTTACACCATCAGCCGTTTATTTTTTCCCGGTGATTCGGGACCTGCGCTTATCTGTCCTTACTGTCAGTCGGGGGGGGTGGGGGGGGGAAGAAAATATTTAGAATGCCATGGTTTATCACCCCTTACCACCCACCAGTATTCCATCCACCACCACCACCACCACCTTCCCACTCTTACATATGCTAATGACGGACTCCCATTCAGCTGTTAGTGGGGTCTGTCACGGGGGGGGGGGGGGGGGGGGAGGAGAGGCGGGGCGTTGTGCTTAAGTAAAGCAGCTGTATGCATTTTTCCCCAAATTGACTGCTCCGATGGTTTCCTAGTCTCTCCCGTTCTCTTTCTCTCCTGTTATCCCGCCAGACTCTTTTCTTTTTTTTTCTTTTTTCTTTACAACGGTGACTTGTTGTGGATCTTGTTTTTTTTTTTTTTTGTCTCCACTGTGGAGTGGAGGATCTTTGCTGTGTGTCTTGGACAGCGTGCCGGGGCCTCGTACTCAACAAGTGGCTGCAGGAGTGGGTGCATGGATAGTGGCCCCTGCAGAAGGCCCTGTCCTCCTGGCTCCAGGCTCCATCGGATTGCCTCCCCCCCCCCCCCCCCCCCCCCCCTTCATCTGGGTAGGTCTCGTAGACGTCTATTCGCTATTCTAGCCAACGGGTGAAGGACGCCGCTACTCGAGGCAAAATGAATCCGCTTGAGTTTCTTTGTTTAGTTATTCTGTGGACTTGAGGGCCGTGTGCCGTTTTATGTTAAAGAAGTATTTTTTTCGCTGGAAAGTAGAGGTTGTCTATGCAGTAGCAAGGCACAACGAGAATAGAAACTGGTGCTATATCACTAGAGAACCACAGTTGAAACAACAGCCCCGGCAAAAGTCTGCTGGATGATGCAAAACACGTCACCCAGTGGACTTCAAGCTAATTTGCAAAACTGAGTGCTGGTAAAAACCGAGGGGAAATGATGGTGGTTGGCCCACATTGTACTGGTACACACCTGGTTGAAAAGTATTCCTTTAAGCTCCTAGGATAGTTTGGTCCCCTCGGCGCTCGATGCATGTTGTGTTTCGGTGGGTGGTGTGCTTCAGTGGTCTGTGCCTTGCATTATGTCCCGGGGGGGGGGGTGGGGGGGTGTGTGTGTGTGTGTGTGTGTGTCTCTCTCTCTCTCTCTCTCTCTCTGGCAGCAGCTGAAGGTATCCTTCACGCTCGAGGATAAACGGCGCTCTCTTTTGTACCTCCGTCTCCCCTCCTGATCTTCCTCTGTGCTGTCAACTGAGCTCAGCCGTGCTGCCCCTGTAGTCCAAATGATGGTCTGTCCTTCATAACAAAGGAAGTGTACTGTGAAAAAAAGAAGAACAACATAAAGCACAGCTGAAACGAGCAAAAAGGAGATGGAGAAGGAGAGGGAGTATTCTGGATGGAGCGGAATGTTCTGTAGCAATGACAAATTGCAGGGTTTTGTATGTGTGTGTGTGTGTGTTGTCAGTGTCCGTTTCCTGTGGACTCTTACTGACCTCTGTAGACTAAGTCTAGAGAAGGAGGAGGAGGGGAACGACAACGCATCAACACTTTCTCTTAGAACACATGGCTATTAGAGAGGAGAGGCAGGAGCCTTCTTCCTGTCTCTATCTTGCTCTCTCTTGCTCTTTCTCTCCCTCTCTCTCTCTCTCTCTCTTTTCTAAGAGTGTGTGTGGCGCTGACAGGCTGTCAGTGATGCGGCGAGGTAGCATGCTAAGCGGGATGCTGCTGGGAAATGGAAGTGTTTGGCTTGGGTTGGGGCAGGGTGATGGTAATGGCTGATGGTTTACTCTGGAAGGCCTGCTGGGCCACATCAACCCCCCCCAGCCCATCATGTGCTGCTGTCTCCCATCCACCCCTGCTGTCTCCCACCACCCACCACCATCTCCAACCGAGAGGAGGAGGAGGAGAAGGGTAGGGGAGGGGGGAGAGGGGACGGCCTGGCCCGGCCCGGTCCGGGGGCCAGATGGTCCTCCTTGGAGGAGGGCCACGGCACAGCTCAGTCTGTCAGTGGGGCTCCACGGAACCGGCCAAAAGCAAACATGATCTCCTTCTGTTGGGAACACGCGGAAGCTTCACTTTGCTATGCATGGTGAACCACCGGTGTTGTTGTGAGCAGCGTTGACACTGTGCCGTTGTAGAAACATTAGTTTTATATATATATATATATATATATATATATATATATATAAAGCGGTTGCTCATTGCAATCGTCATGTAGTAACACGCCCGAGAGATTTGTTTTGCAACGCAAGACTGCTTTGCACACAATCCAAATGGTACGCGAGGCACACCATTTGATCACCTGGACCATTTCTCTCATTCTCTTTTTTCTCTCATTATCTTTTTCTTTCTTTTTCCTCTGTGCAGTAGCAGTGTGGATTCTGGTTAATTTTCATGAATGACGCTGCCAATCACTCATTGTTCCCGTGCGAACGAGTGCAGTGCAGTGCAGTGCAGTGAAGTGGGGAAGGCTGCTGGCCTGTGTACTGTTTGTCTATTTTCATTCTGAAATCACCCTGAAACACTTAGAGGACAATGGCAGTGTGCCGCCTGGCAGGAGCTGGGCCCGCGGCCAGCTGGCAGCGCTGCGGCGCCGGAGACTCGCATCTCTGGTTTTAAGAAGTTGGAGGCCTGGCCTCCCCCCCCCTGTACCCAGTCACACCGTGGGCTGGAGGCGCTCCATTACTTTATATGGTACTTTCAAATGTGTCTTCAGCCGATGGAGTGCAGTACATCACATTCAAAACAAACCAGATGCAAACCCGGCTCCCCTTTCGTTACCCTGTTCCATGCTTTAGCCCCTTGATGGGTTGTATTTTATCATAGATTCGGGTGTATTATCTTGTTTTGTTTTGTATATGGAGCATGTTGTCTGCTTTTGTTGGTGGTTTGTAGTGAGGTTTGTTATCGTGCATTATTCAGTAGTGGTTTTTGAGATTATTTCTGCGGGGGGGGGGAAAAAAATACTGTCACATTTCACATCATGTTGCTATTTGCCTCCAAAAGACGTTTTTTTGAATGGGCCTTTTGAGAGCAAAGTGTTACATTCTCTTGCCCTGAAGTTGACCTCACAACCATCGTTGTATCAGGGGTTACCATCTGCTACACTGTAGAAACATATGGGTGTACCATCAGGGATTATGTTAATATTGACATATCGTTGCTGCTTTTACAGTGCCGTGATCGTATATAGACTTTACTCGGTGGCATATTGTAACCGGTTAAGTGGCATATCCTGGATGAGGGTCTTATAAGGTAACGGTGACATATGCCACGTGAGTATTTTGGGTGCACAGCGTTTGTCTCACAAGAATTGTAAAAGCATTGTTAAAATGGCGTACAGTAGCCGAAGGCCATAGGAGCCATAAGAAGCCCATTGGTGTTGCTTCAAACCACAGTCATGCTCATTTGCCCCGAACAGATCATATAACATAAGACCTTCGCATTTCATGGTTTTTTTTAGGAGATGCTTACATTTCTTCCGGAACAAAAGTAAGAATAGAAGAGAGTCGACCTCTGTGCTCTCATTTCTTCCCGGTCTCCATATTCCGGATATACTCTTCGTCGTCCGTTTAAAATCAAGTGCAATGGATTCGGACACAACGTCTGAAAGGCAGCCCTAGGAACACATCTGTGTTTGCTGCCCATCCTTGTGAAAAGCTATGATAAGACGGCCACTAAGAATAACCGCTAGTCAGCGGGAAACCCAGAACGGGCACCAATGGCTATCTTTTATTTAATTTCGTTTTACGGCTGGGAGCACAACCGCTGACAGCTGGGGTGTGGTCAGAGGAGTGTTGGTGGGCTCTGACCTCGGCTTTGTGCTTTTAATTGCCGGATCTGAGCGGAGAAAAACACATTTTCAAATATATATATATATATATTTTTAGACCTTTCACATCTAAATATAACGTTCTTAATTGACAAATGAAGATGCGATTTTCACTCTGGTAAAACGACAGAGTGTGCCGTTAACATGCGGTGATTTCAAGCTGTTTGCATGCAGAACATTATCATTTATGGGGGAGGAAGCAAAACTTTTAATTTGAAAGCGCCTCTGTTGTCTCTACTAACGGGGGGCGTACCTGAGGGGTTGTGGCCGTCATTAGTGCAGTCTCAGAGTGTACTTAGCTCCTAGGCTGGGAAAGCACGAGGCACCGCAGCATCCTCATTTTCTCTGGTTGGCCTGACCTCCTTCTCCTACTGAGCCTTGTGTTTTTTTTGTGTTTGTCTGTGCTAAGAGGTGACCTGAGGTCTGAGTTGAGATGAGATGTAAACAACGGCTCACTAATCACCTCGCTCTCCACCAGAATCCGAGCTAGCCTCCCACACACACTATCTCAGTCTCTCTCTTTCTCTGCCTCTCTGCCTCTCTCTGTCTGTCTCTGTCTGTCTGTCTCTCTGTCTCTACCTCGCTCTCTCTCTGCCTCGCTCTCTCTCTGCCTCACCCCTCTCTGTCTCACCCCTCTCTGTCTCACGCTTCTCTGTCTCACGCTTCTCTGTCTCTATCTCTCTGTGTCTCTGTCTCTATCTCTCTGTGTCTCTGTCTCTATCTCTCTGTGTCTCTGTCTCTATCTCTCTGTGTCTCTGTCTCTATCTCTCTGTCTCTATCTCTCTGTGTCTCTGTCTCTATCTCTCTGTCTCTATATCTCTGTGTATCTGTCTCTATCTCTCTGTGTATCTGTCTCTATCTCTCTGTCTCTATCTCTCTGTGTCTCTGTCTCTATCTCTCTGTGTCTCTGTCTCTATCTCTCTGTGTATCTGTCTCTATCTCTCTGTGTCTCTGTCTCTATCTCTCTGTGTCTCTGTCTCTATCTCTCTGTGTCTCTGTCTCTATCTCTCTGTGTATCTGTCTCTGTCTCTCTGTGTCTCTGTCTTTGTCTCTCTGTCTCACCCCTCTCTGCCCCTCTCTCTCTCTCTCTCTCTCTCTCTCTCTCTCTCTCTCTCTGGCTCCACCACTGTCTGTCTCACTGCCTCGCTCTCTACAGACAAACGTTCATGGTTGGAGTCACACGTCGTCTAGTATTGCCTTGCCTCTTTGTCTGCTCGGCTGCTTTGTTGCCCATTGCCAGTCAGTCCTTCCACTGAGAGAGTGAAAGAGAGGGAGAGAGAGAGGTCTATCCCTATCCCTATCCCTATACCTATCTCCTCATTTTTCTCTCTCCCTTCCTCCATCACACACACACACACACACACACACACACACACACACACACACACACACACACACACACACACACACACACACACACACACACACACACACACACACACACACACACACACACACACACACACACACACACACACCTTCCTCTCTGTCATTTCCAGGCTCCATCAGTGTGTCTGCCTCCCACAGAGGGCGTGACCTTCCATTCTCATCACCCATTAAAGATCTCACCAATACACTCTGCAGGCCATGCTGGCCGTGCAGGGGTGTGTGTGTTCAGTGGGTGGTGGTGGGGATCTGAAAGACAGGTATTCTCTCCTCCCATCAGAGTAGCTATGGATGCCTCCAGAAGAAAGAGCTGGGGGCTGGCAATTAATGCAGAGGGCTATAGTAGCATCGGTGCTAATCTTGAGTAGCAGCTGGTGGTTTGTGGAGTCCGGTCCTGTTGTGGGGTTGAATTGAATGGCTGGTGGAGAAAAGAAAGATCTCGATGGGGGGGTGGGGGAGGTGGAGGGGGGTTTGTGGGCTAATTGGTTCTTTTGCTTTGCACCTTAACAGGCATTGAAGGAGGAGGTTGGGTACTTGCGCACACACACACACACACACACACGCTCAAATGTGCACATACATACGCACGCACACCCTCTGACAAGTGCCCATCCTGGGGTCGGTAGAACGCCTGGGTTCCCAGGCCCTGATAATGAACTCATGGATCGGATTCTCCAATTAATTTCCAGTGTGGCGCGGTTGCACCGAAGTCTCTTTATGAGGGAAAAGTGTTGGCAAGATCCCAAAGCTGTTTTCCTTCCTGCCCGCTCCCACTGTCTTCAGTCCTCCCCTTAACCTCCCATTCCTCCCCTCGGCGCAGACACGGCGAGCAGGGACAGCCCGAGTGTGGGAGACGCCTGTGTCTGGTTTCAGCCGTTAACCCCTTCGTACACACCCCCCCCCCCCCCTCCCCCCCTCCGCACACCCCCCCCCCCCCCCCCCCCCTCCTCCCCCCGCACTCTGACCACAAGCGTGAGGAATTTAATATGTCTTGCAGAAAAACCATAGCTCACTCCCCCCCCCTCCCCGGTCTGTCTCTCGGTCTCTCTCTCTCTCTCTCTCTCTCTCGGTCTCTCTCTCTCTCTCTCTCTCTCTCTCTCTCTCTCTCTCTGTGTTACCTGCCTCTCGGTTAGAACAGCTGCGCTCTAAAGGAAGGACTGTAATCGGTGTTCCAGGCCCCTTGTAGTTATCACTCACAATTCTAGAAGTTATTGCTGAAGTGAAGTCATCCAACATGACTCCTGTTCCTATTGACTGTGGGCATTGATGTTGTTGTTGTTTTTCTCTCTCTCTTTGTCTCTCTCATGTTTAATTGAGGAATCAAATGAGGTGCAGTGATGGACGAACAATGTGCCTTCAGGCTCGTTTCACTTCCTCTTGAATTCCTTCATCTGTGTGTACGAATTAGCCCGTCGTTGCCTGTCTAATCTGTCAAGTGACGCTATGCAAGGTACTCCCTTTTTATAAGATTTGTTTATTTATTTGCTTCAGTCAGGTAAAACCCTGAAATCAATGGCAAACCCGGATGAGCTTGCATGTGTTAGAAATTACACTATGATGGAATCCATGAGTCTGAAGAATTATACTAATAACCGTCCCCTCTGGCCTTCTGGTCTGACCCTCCATTTGGCCCGTCGATGGAGGCAGCGGTTGAGTGCACTGCGAAACGGCTCTTTCCCTCTAGAGAGAGAGAGAGGGTCCAGGCCTCTCCAATCCAACCCCATCCCGGCTTCCTGCAGGCATGGGTCCCACCACTTCAATTAGTCCGGACACAGGAGTTTCTCATGTGGATCAATTGGCCCTGGCTTTATTAAAGATAATTGGCCATAATGACATGTCTCTGTTTGCCCTCAGTGTTAAGTATTGCCCAGACGCTAGGCGGTAAGGTAAACCGATATGTTTGAGTCAAAAGTCAAGAGGGCAAAAGGCCATAGAACGATTATTCATTATTATATTATTTCCAATGATAGCGTGAAAAAATCCTTCTTCTGCTTGTGTATCTTTATCCAAAAAGTTATCAGGGACAGCTTTAATCCGAATTCAAGATGTTTTTTTTTATTTGCCATATGCAACAAGTACAATGGAATGCTTACTTCCCATTCTCTCCCGCAGTAGGAATTTCAACAACAATACTATACTAAAACTAAACTATACAATTCTATACTATAAACAACACTATATACTACCTACTACATACTATAAACAACACTATATGCTACCTAATATATGCTATACTATATACAACCCTATACTATAACAATATTATATACAATACAAATTTAAATAGCAATAAAGTGACTGTAAAAAGAACAATACGTTGACTGTAAAAGGAACTAACTGACTGTGAAAAGAACAATACAGTGAATGGTAATGGATGCTTTTATACAGCTTTTTATACAGTGACTGATGGATGATACAGTATAATCATACAGCAGCTGGTGCAAAAAGCTATTTAAAAGTGACAGTAGTGCACCAGCCTCATGAATAAAGTGCATTACAGTACAGTGCAGGATAGTGCAGAAACTGAAATGAGTCCAACAATCCAGCTTTATTGAATCCTTCAGTGCTTGGCTTGGCATCCTTTCCATCTTTTAGAAACCCGAGAATGTATGGCGTCCTCCGTGCTGCTACTTTGTTCCAGCCTGAAAAAGACTTTGTCACAAATCTGCAGATTTGTCTGGAAGTTCCACCCACTTACTGCCAGAAGCGTGACAGTCTGACTTATCCGGGAGTACATTTGGTCCAACGTATCTGACCCAGCAGATATTCTCTTCTCCTGATGATCTGCCCGTCCAGTAAAGTACCAATCTCGGGACAGTGAACGAAGAGGCTTAACGCCTATCAGAGTGTGTTAATACACTCACACTGCGTCTGAGAATTATCATTTCAAAAACCTGGCACAACCTCGGAGCCATATCCCCCGCCACCCCCACTCTCCATTCGAGATGAAAGCTCTGCACACTCTGACACGAGAGAGAGAGAGAGAGAGAGATAGAGAGAGAGATGGACGATCCATAATTAGGCCTCAGTCTTTCCCCACCCTCTTCTTGCTGCTTCATCCCTCCCCCCCGCAAGCCTGGCATCTTAAACAGCCATAATGGCCACACATTACTGCTGTAATAAAGGGCTGTTAGCAAAACCAACCGCCCACACTCCATCTGCCGTGTGGCCCACCCCAAACCCACCAACCCCACCCACCCCGAACAACACCGTCCACGGATGGGAATGGACAGCACGCCGTCGTCAGGTCCCCCCTGACTAATACAGGAGGTAGATTCTGCTGAAGTAGCCTGGTGGTGTCCTCTGCAGCCGAGGGGAGGTAACCTGGGGGAGAGTGACAGTTTCGGGTGTCATTAATCACTGTCACAGGGGGGCCCGGAGCTCAGTAGAAGTAGATTAGATGATGTGGAAGGGGGAGGGTCCAGAGACCGGCGTGTTTATTATTTGTGTGTGTGTGTGTGTGTGTGTGTGTGTGTGTGTGTGTGTGTGTGTGTGTGTGTGTGTGTGTGTGTGTGTGTGTGTGTGTGTGTGTGTGTGTGTGTGTGTGTGTGTGTGTGTGTGTGTGTGTGTGTGTGTGTGTGTGTGTGTGTGTGTGTGTGTGTGTGTGTGTGTGTGAGAAGGAGGAACCTCACCCCCTCTGACCTTCCAGAGCAGAGGAAGGAGCACAAACACACATTCTTTTAAAGGCTATCGGTTTGGAAGCAAGGGTTGCAAAGTCAAGCTACTTGGGGATGACCTAAACATTTTATTTTCAGGATTTATTATTTATTGTTTTTTTTTGTTTAAATAAAGGACATCTTAAGCAGTGAACTGGCCCAGTCTTTATTTATATATGTTGAGCAAGCTAATTACAAAGCTTGACACTGGCGGATCAAAGCGGAGTCTTGGTACCTGGTGATTTTCTCTGGTTTGAGGCTTCTGTCAAACAGTTGTTTTTCAGTTGATTAAGTCATCTGCTCAGGTGACCTTTGTCGACGATAAGGTCTTTTCTATTTCTAGGCGAGAATACACACGATTTCTCCATAGCCTCCATAGCCTCCATAGCCTTCATAGCCTGAGACCATGCAATCTGTCAGTGAAATGCCATGGTCCCACTCCACTGGTGTGCCACAGGAAGACACATGACTTTTATTTTGAAGGAAGACTGTGGCATTGTATTGTGGCAGTATAAAATGACAAAGGTTTCAAGGTAGCCACCGCATGCTGCACATGTAAAACAAATTACTAGTTTTAATTATTCTTAGTAATGTTGAGTAAGAGTGGTGCTTTCAAAGTAAAAGCAGCCTGAAAACGAATATTATATATATATATATATATATATATACTGTATATATATAATTTAGTCATATATAATGTCACATAATGTAGTGAATAGTAGATATAACAGTATAACGTTGCACACAATATGTAGTTAAACTACCAACACCACCCTTTATATTGGTCCATGCAGGTACAGAGAACCCTAGTGTCTAGAATAACTTTAGAGATGTTATTCTCGTCAGATAATTCATAATTCATGGTGTGTGCCAGCTGAAATGGTAAAACTGATTTGCAAAGAGCAATTGTCATCACTGCATTATGTATTCACACAAAACTATTCCTCCTGACTTCTCAAAGCCTTGATGTCAATTATCTTGTCACTTCAGACAAGCAGCTCACTTAGAGAGGAATACATCTTCATAACTAGACCCGTGTTTGACTTGCAATGATAAAAACAGCAAGAGAAGATAACTGAGATCATAACACTTATTGGTTTATTTCTGCACATTTAGGTCCGCATTTGGCCCAAGCGCAGTTGGAATATTTTTGTTATGGGAGTATTTCAGATTCACTCCCATGTGTGTGTGTTTTGTGTAGTCTGGCCAGACGCTAATCTTGACGTGGCCCATATTTTCAACCCATCCTGTCCTCTTTTAACAGCAAACGACTCATATATAAATATAAACATGACGCTCAGTTGTCTAGAAACTAGTGTGTAGTCACCCAAGCAAATGTGGGTGGCCAGCCTCTATCCTCTCTGTTGACTTAAAAAGACTTGAAAACACAGGACATCATCGACGGGGGACACCATCCCCATGGTAGTAAAATAAACTAAACAAATCGAAAGCCGCTCTTTGTTCTGGTTCCTGCGATGTGTCGGTTTTTCCTTTATAGCTCATGAGGTTTCTGGCCAGATTGCCGTACCAGAAGAGAAGAGGCAGACTGCCGCCACCCAGGAACAAGAAAAAGCAATTTAGGTCAATGTAGAAAGGTCCCCAGTTCACTGCGCACTGAGACCTGCCGCACACACTGTGATGGTGGAGCCGATCTGTGCATCGGCGAGGTCATGGAGTTTGGAGTAAAGGACTTATTATATATGATATACTTATTACATATCTCGCCTATATGTAGTTGATACGATGTATGGAATTCATTGAGATAAAAACGGGGGTCGCACGATAAGGACCACATTTTGTCTTTTTTTTTTTTTTTTTTTTAATGGTTATAGCTGTGAATGGTGACGTCGTCAAACTAGCAACGGTCACGATTTTTATTTACACGTTAACAAATCATGTACCTCGTACAGAAAAGTCCCAGGTTGGAGCTCTCACTGTCATTCTGTATTCTCTTGTGTGCTGGCGTTAACACAAAACTCTCTTTGTATAAGTCGACAAGACTGAAAATCAAATTATTCGTATTTGGCAGCGCGTGCCCAGCATTTCTTCTGCAGTTTTAGGTCTGCTGGACCACTATGTCGCCTCTTCATACCCAACCTGTACAGATGGCTGATCTGCAGAGACGTTATGTATGGGTAAAAATGGAAACCATGTGAGTTTGCTCCTTGCATCTGACACCCTGAGTCCCCTGAGAGAGCATGAGGTCTCGAGGACGGGTTCACCAACGTGTTCTTCCCCTCTTCTTTCACGGACTCCATAGCAGCGTGGAGCATCATGGTGGCTCAATGGGTGTACTGGTGGATTTTCAGCCCCTATGTCATTGGAAGTCGCAAGCTGTAAGCCTCATTTTCAAGAAGCCTCCTTGTTAAGCCTCTCCTCCTAAATGAGCTGTACTGTTGTACATATTATACATAGGGAAATAAGATCTTATTCTGCTTGGGGAGGGGACATTGTTATTCATCGTTTTAGCGCCTAAATTGCATTTGGCAGTTTGGTTGAGCGTGTTGCAATAACCACACAAGGCTCTGCATTTATAATACCCCTAAACATATCCCTTCTGTATACCGTTTGAGGCGAGGCAACAATACTACAAGCCGTTGCGCTACATCTAAACATTGGGCTGAACATCTGCCTCTGGTTGCCGTTACTTGCTTCGCCACCATCTGTTCCACTTTGGTTGGCGGCATCCCACAAATACTACATAGGACGCTATGATTATAAACCCATAACATTGCCCTCCAACGCGCCCTGGCAATATCCATAGGCCTATATGAGAGCCCTATTTAGCCAATGCACGCTCAAATGACCTTTTGGTATTCTACAATGTCCTCCAATAACCTTTATGATATTCTCCTAAAGATCATGGAATGAAAAACCTTGGCTTGTAATGGATCAATTTGAACTTGAACTTATTGTGATTCCAGCGGGGGATGAGGTGTGTGTGTGTGTGTGTGTGTGTGTGTGTGTGTGTGTGTGTGTGTGTGTGTGTGTGTGTGTGTGTGTGTGTGTGTGTGTGTGTGTGTGTGTGTGTGTGTGTGTGTGTGTGTGTGTGTGTGTGTGTGTGTGTGTGTGTGTGTGTGTGTGTGTGTGTGTGTGTGTGTGTGTGTGTGTGTGTCTTTTTTTTTTCAGTTTAGAATGTCAAGGCGTCTTCTACCTCAATCTACTGTATATATTGTATTTAAAAAAGTGTTCTTGCTTATTGCAGTATGCCATCTTTTTATATCTTGTGTTTTTTGTTTTACAGATCCAGCATCTTCAGTTGTCGTCCTGAATCAACTGTGAAGCACACATAGCCGCACACGTCCACACTCCACCGCTCTCGGCCCCTTGATGCTGCACGTGACGCCGTGGGGTCAGCGGCCTTCTCTAAGCTGAGATGACGGTGGGCTCAGGGACTCTGGGAAGAAGAGGCTCCTCCCCTCTATCTGTCGCAGCACAGAGCATCATGTAATCAAGACGGTCCAGGAGTGTCCATCAGCAGGATATGAGTTATTTCAGCCCCGTGTCAGACGACTTCTCCAACCTGGTGGGATTTATGGGAAGCCCAGAAGAATACGGCAGAGCGATGCAGTCCGAGGAGCTGTTCAGCAGGAAGCTAAAAGCCCTCAACGGCAACCTGGCCTCACCCTCCTCCAACACACAGGGGAAGCTGGACGGGCTCGGCAAGTCCAACGGAGCCCCCGGTGTGCCTAAAATGGGCGTCAGGGCCCGTGTGACCGAATGGCCCCCGAAGAAAGAAGGCTGGGACGGGAGGCCTTCCCCCAACTACCAGAGTGTCATCCCCGCATTTCTGAATGGCCAGCAGGACCCGATCGGTGATATCTTGGAGGAGGGTGAGCCCATCGTCTTGGATCCGGACTACGCCGACGGCAAGTACACGCTGAGCGAGCTGCTCAGCCACTCCCCCCTGCGGGGCCTCCATCCCATCCGCCAGCGCAGCAACAGCGACGTCACCATCAGCGACATCGATTCCGAGGACGTCATGGACCAGCGCGCCGTCAACCCCAACACCGGGGCCTCGCTGCGCCGGGAGTACGGCAGCACGTCCTCCATCGACCGGCAGGGCCTCACCGCCGACAGCTTCTTCACCATGCTCCGGGGCTACCGGGTGGACGCCGCGGACCACCGCAGCGCGCCCCCCATCGGCTTCCCCGAGCTCCTGCGCTACGACACCTCCCTGTCCCCCAGCCTGCAGACGGCCGCCCAGATCGCCCGCGGGGAGATAGTGCAGATCGCGGGCTACGACTACATCGACGGCTCGCTCCTGTACAGCCGGGAGAGGGAGAAGTCCTTCATGAGGCGGCTGAAGTCGGAGCCCTCGGAAACGTCTCTGTTCAAGAAGCTGAGGATGATTAAGAGCGAAAGCGACGCCTTGCGGCTCTCCATGGAGGACGACCGGCGGCCACTCAGCTTCCAGAAGTGTTTCTCCCACTACGATGTCCAGAGTGTGCTTTTTAACATTAGCGAGGCCGTGGCCAACAGAGCCACCCTTAGCCAGAGGAAAAACACCACGACCGGAGCGTCGGCCGCCTCAGCCGGGATGGGGTGCGGTCCGGGGGGCGGAGGCGGTGGGTCAGGGGGCCCGACGGTCGGAGCGGCGGGCCCCGAACCCGGATGTAGCGGCGGAAACGCCGCCATGTTCGAGTCTCCCCTAGGTAGCCGGGAGGACTTGAACCCAAAGGAGAACCTGGACACGGACGACGGCGACGGGAAGAGCAACTGCCTGGTGCTGAGCTGCACGCACTTCCGCAACGAGATCGGCGGCGAAGGCGAGAGGAGGATTTCTCTCTCCAGAGCCAACAGTGCCAACTACACCGGGGCAGGAGAGAGCTGCTCCTTCGAGTCGTCCCTCAGCTCCCACTGCACCAACGCCGGGGTTTCTGTCCTGGAGGTGCCCCGAGAAAACCAGCCCATTCACAGAGAGAAGGTCAAGCGCTACATCATCGAGCACATCGACCTGGGGGCATACTACTACCACAAGTTCTTCTACGGGAAAGGTATGTTGATATCAAGTGTGTGTGTTTTGTAGATGTTACCCCTGATAGACTCACACTGTGTTGACAATGAGCATAAGCATGATCTCCAAGCCAAACATTGTTGTTGTTTTTGGAACAATGCTATATAAACAATGCAAGCGAAGCAAGAGAAAATGTTAATATTTGGAGGTGGATATAAGCAGCATCCTGGGGCCGATCACACAGAACAGTGTTTTGATGCGATGAATTTAATCCTAAATCTTAAGAGCTCTTCTTGAGTACATTTTTACCATTAAACCAGATTAAAACGGCACTCTAAGCAGTTTTCACTTAGCATGCTGCCGTGACGTTTTTAAGTGTCCGCGACGGACTGCTCTCGGTGTGGTCGGCCCTTAAGGTGCGTTAACATCCTGGTTGCTTTTTGCTGAGCCTGATTCCTGAAAAAGGAATCCCAGAACAAAAGAGCACTTGTGTTGAATGTCTGAATATGGGTTTCACTTCCTGGGCATGACACTGGACGTGTGTGTGTGTGTGTGTGTGTGTGTGTGTGTGTGTGTGTGTGTGTGTGTGTGTGTGTGTGTGTGTGTGTGTGTGTGTGTGTGTGGTGTGTGTGTGTGTGTGTGTGTGTGTGTGTGTGTGTGTGTGTGTGTGTGTGTGTGTGTGTGTGTGTGTGTGTGTGTGTGTGTGTGTGTGTGTGTGTGTGTGTGTGTTGCAGCTGTTTCCCAAGGGTGTGTGTGTCGGGGGGGGGGCAGTAGGGTGTACCGACCCTATCCCATGAATCCATGGGGTCAGCAGTAGGTCCACAAGTCGAAGTCCCAATGCTCCTCATTAAAGCACCTTGGTGTCTGGAAGCACCAGGCCAAGCGCCAAATCGTCAGCACATCACGCCGTCTGTAGCCTCTTGTCTGCGGCTCTCAGCATATTGGATTACCCATTCATAACACCCAAATACACACACACGCGTACCACGCACACGTACCACACACACGTACCACACACACGTACACCGAGAGCAAAGCAGCTGTTTCACCTTTCACATTATGCCACGGGACGCCTCAGCCTCCTGAGCACACTGCCGCCGTGCATGTAAATATACTTACTGCCCTGTGACCAAGCGGGAACCTATGATGTGTCTTGATTGGCTCCAGTCAGAGGAGAATGAGCCAATTACAGTGCAGCTCAGCTCGTAGGGCTTGTACCTCAGAAGGCTCATCATGTTGATCGTGTTGATTTCCCCGACATTCCGCCATGTTCAGAGGACTCAAGAGAGTTGTAGTACTAATAAAATCCACATAAATACACCGAACCCTAGGCGAAGGAAAATGTAGTCTCGCATAAGAAACACTGTGGCGTTTTCCAAACACAACAAGGTCTACCCCGTAATGACAAACAAGATGAATGACTATATAGTGATAACAAAAAAAACGTGCCATTCTTCCTATATGCTCCCAAAATTGCCAACGGTCATTAGGATGTGACATCCGATGCGGAAGCCTGATCAGGTTGTTGAGCTTGAACCGTCGGTTTCCGGAAATTTATCTCTGTGGATTGGTTTGCCTGACACTTATTTACGTCATATGGAAGCCAAGCTCAAATTTTCCACTTGACTGCTCCTACCTTCATTCCATATGTAAACACGTCATCTACAGGAATGCAGGTCACTGTATAATTAAAAAGGCCCTGCATGGCAGTTGAACTGATGTAACCTCTGAGCAGAGGTTTTGTCTTCACTAGAAATGGGCTTTAGTGCCCGTTTCCTTTATCCTCGTCACCTCAAAGTATTTTATTGAAGTCTTCTGAGAGAAACACACACACACACACACACACACACACACACACACACACACACACACACACACACACACACACACACACACACACACACACACACACACACACACACACACACACACACACACACACACACACACACAGAGGACAGTTAGTCATCAAATCCTATCGATTTGCTGAACTCTACTCCTCCCATGTCAACAAGAGTGCTTAGTTATCTAGTTACTCCACACACACACACACACACACACACACACACACACACACACACACACACACACACACACACACACACACACACACACACACACACCAGGCCCGGTTACCGAAGGGTCCAGTCCTATATATTGACTGAGTAATAAATACATATTTAGCATAACTTTATTTACATATGATTATGTAAACCCAATTAAAAAAACAAGGCGACATCGTATACAAGTATTATCAGGCTTTAGCCAGTTGACTGCACAGATGTTAGAGAGTTGTCAATACCATGCTATCCAATATGACACTCAGTTAAAACACAAAAGCCATCCATTCGGCTACAATTGCCAGCATGGCCTGAAGGCCAACAGGTGTGTGTGTGTCTGCCGAGGCGAAACTAAAAGAATGTGTTTGCCACAGGCATTCCACCCCCACGGCCCTCCGTCTGCCTCCACAGTCCTGAGGTTTTAGGGTGTCACGGTGATCCTTTGGTTCTCGCCTCCCTTTGTCTCTCAGCAGAGTGCTTCTCCACGGGGGGGGGGGGGGGGCGACGTCATCCCCGACATGTCGGGCGGCCCCTTAAATAGTTTTGCTCGGATTTCTCCGGTGGGGACCATCTATTATTCATGTTCGGCACGTCGATTTTCATGGTTCTTTTCGACCGGCCGCGTGGACAGGCCTGTGCCTCCACGGGCAGCACTCTGCGACTCTCGGGTGGAAATGTCTGAGGTGTTTTGGAAACTGAGGTCCCTTTGAGGGCTGCCCTGAGAGGGATTATTCCCTTTGTTTGTCCGTCGGTTCCATGGTCTTTGGCCCTGGCTCGGGGGCTGTTTACTCAAGATCTGTCTGTCTCTGTGTGTGTGTGTGTGTGTGTGTGTGTGTGTGTGTGTGTGTGTGTGTGTGTGTGTGTGTGTGTGTGTGTGTGTGTGTGTGTGTGTGTGTGTGTGTGTGTGTGTGTGTGTGTGTGTGTGTGTGTGTGTGTGTGTGTGTGTGTGTGTGTGTGTGTGTGTGTGTGTGTGTGTGTGTGTGTGTTAATCACATCATATTTCATAAGCATCGGGTGTGTTCTTCTGCATGGTGTGTGTGTGTGTGTGTGTGTGTGTGTGTGTGTGTGTGTGTGTGTGTGTGTGTGTGTGTGTGTGTGGTGTGTGTGTGTGTGTGTGTGTGTGTGTGTGTGTGTGTGTGTGTGTGTGTGTGTGTGTGTGTGTGTGTGTGTGTGTGTGTGTGTGTGTGTGTGTGTGTGTGTGTGTGTGTGTGTGTGTGTGTGTGTGTGTGTGTGTGTGTGTGTGTGTGTGTGGGTGGTGTGGTGTCGCAAATCCCCAGACTCCCTGCCCTCTCCCTCGCTCACTTTGACGTCAAAGGCAGAACCGCCGATAGACTGTGGACAGACACAATACACACACACACCAGACGAGGCATGAGGACATCTTTGTTGACTGTTCTTCTCTTATTGTTTGCCCTTTTGGTAGTTTTCACACATTCTTTCATTCAACAATGTTGCCCCATTATTTTTTATTTCATTATGAGAGCTTTTACTGTGGGATATAATGTGTATGCATTCATTCTCATGTGGAGTACATAATTATGGCTGTACTTAACTACAAATTCATGACTGCAATGCTAATGTAAATCTGAGGAATTGGATTTTCCTAGGCCCGAAATTATAATTTTTTGACTTGATCTTGTTACCAGCAGTACCGTTAATGCAGTGGTTAATGTATAATCTTAACAGACAGGTTATTTAGTTAAGGAACAGCAGTGTTGTTTGAGAGATGTTGATGAGATGTTGATGTCACAAAGAGGAAGGGTTTTTGTGTGTGTTGTGAAGTGTGTGTGAAGAAGCTCTGACTCCCTCCATATTCAGAGAGATCCAGCCCTTTACCAACCAAAGCTTGGTCATTTTCTCTTGCATTATTGAATAGATGAATACACTTATTGCCTTTTTAGTGAGGCCTTGAAGAAATGGAAAACATCTGAAAGAGCCTGACCATGTTTTGTTTCCTGTTGGATTTGGGTCAAATTGATTCACATTACCTCATATTTTTATCTCAGTGTTGTGATGTCGCCTAAATGTTGACCTTTCTTGTTTTCAAAGGCTAATTTTTCGGTATTGTTATCATATTTCATGACCTTTATGAAATAATTGATTGATTGATGTTATTAATGAATGATTATCTCTACTTACCGACCATCATATTCACATTACTATTGATTGATTGATGTTATTAATGAATGATTATCTCTACTTACCGACCATCATATTCACATTACTAACACACGTTTCCATTTAGCATTTTATTCCAAAAAATCTTCAGTCAATTATTTGATAATTAAAAATTTGATAATCAATTATTTTATAAAAAAAGTGTGATATGCAAAAAGTGTGTTTACATGTACATTTTGTGTATATATATATATTAACATTTGAATTGCACAATCACTGCACAAGGTCACATTGTCCGGGAGCACGCTTTTCCAATCATGTCTGGTTGGTCCCGTCTTTGGTCTGCAGAGCACCAGAACTATTTCGGGGTGGACGACGACCTGGGCCCCGTGGCGGTCAGCGTCCGCAGGGAGAAGCTGGACGAGGGGAAGGAGAAAGAGGGAACACAGTACAACTACAGGGTCACCTTCAGAACCAGCCAGGTGAGTGCACACACCCCCCCTCCTTCAACTTCTCACCCACACTCAGTCTACCCACACTCAGTCTACACTACTCTCCCTCTGTGTTGCCGGATGTTCGGATGACTGCGTGAATGAGTTTATTTAGCAGGTTTTAATGCGATCCCCAACATGTAAACAAGAAAATCTGAATGCATAAACACAAATGATCTCCACCAAACCAGGGTCGCTACAAGGCACCCTCGCCTAATGTAACAAGCCACCCTAGTAGTCCTAGTGATTTTCACTAGGTATTGTCACTCACATGCAGTTCAGATGCAGCCGTGGAAATACACACACACACACACACACACACACACACACACACACACACACACACACACACACACACACACACACACACACACACACACACACACACACACACACACACACACACACACACACACACACTGTATGTATGTATGTATGTATGTATGTATGTATGTAATGTACATGAAGTTAAGCGGCAAGAGCAGTCTCAATCCACTTAACCACGGTCTCCCACCCACACAAACCAATTTCTCTCATTGATTGACTTTGGGTGGTCCTGGCTTCTAAATAATTCAGGTGTGACAGATGCAGCTGGCAGGAAAACGGTCACTGATATCAAATGTCGTTCCCTGGTTTGAGGTGCGCCATTCCCCAGACAGTGGGGAATGTATCTGGGTCATACAAGTAGCGCGCACACACACACACACACACACACACACACACACACACACACACACACACACACACACACACACACACACACACACACACACACACACACACACACACACACACACACACACACACACCCTTCCCAGGTACGGTATGAGATAAGAAAGGGTTCGGCCTGTGTGCGGTGCCGTCAAAGAGGCTTTGTCTGTTGGCTCCTCTGCGCCCCGTGGTCTTTGTGGGGCGAGGACCAAATGGGTATTTTATTTGCGTAAATGCGTCTGTGGCGCACTAAGGCACACCAAAGGGGGGGGGGGGTTGCTGAGTGTGTGTTGAGGCCCACTCTGTATCTCAAGTTTAACCGACACGCTAATGGTCCAAACACCAGAACACTACTTAACATCTGCCCAGCGTTTTGCCCATCTCCATTATTTAGCAGGGCAACGTTCCTAATGGAGCCCACCGGGGTAGTAAGGGATTTATGCACTTCAATGGTAGCGTTCTCAATTCAGGACCGCAATGGAAGCATCCCACCCGGATGTGGGCCGTGTTCTGCTGGCTGTATGTGTAGCCAAAGGCTGGCTGTATGTGTAGAAACCCCCCCCCCCCCCCCGAGTACAGTATCTTTGGGGGGGGAATTATCCATGGTGGTGTCACAGCAACACACGCCTCCAGGAACACACAGATGGACAGCAGCTGTAATTGGCTAAATGAATGTGCAACTGGTTCCCCCAGCTCACCACGCTCCGCGGGGCCATCCTGGAGGACGCCGTGCCGTCCACGGCCCGCCACGGCACCACGCGGGGGCTACCCCTGAAGGAGGTGCTGGAGTACGTGATCCCCGAGCTCAACATCCCCTGTCTGAGGCTGGCGCTCAACTCGCCCAAGGTCTCCGAGCAGCTCCTGAAGCTGGACGAACAGGGGGTGAGTACCCAGAGATGTCCTCCGCGCTTCCAGTTTGGTTTGCATCCCGCAATGTGCATCGACGTGCAGCGGCTGTGGTTCAGGAGAGATAGAGCGGAGTTTTGTCTGGCAACCGGAAGGTTGCTGGTTCGATCCCCGGCTCCTCCTAGCGTCTAAGTGTCGAGGTGTCCCTGAGCAAGACGCCTAACCCTATCCGTTCCCGATGAGCTGGTTGTTGCCTGGCATGGTTGACACCGCCGTCGGTGTATGCCTGTGGGTGTATGAATGGGTGACTATGATAATTCCAATAATTAATACATTATAATCATTTTAAAGGCATTCTAAGTGGCAGTCCATTAGTCTGTCTGATTTTAACACTATAAGAACATTGGGCAGCCAACCTCTCGTTCTAGGGAAGATGTCCGTGCCCTTGCTTGGTCACGGACACGTCTGCAACACCTTTTGTCGGGGAACAACACGTCGCACCACCTGTGCCCCACATCAGTGGCGTGACTACGATTCGCAGGGCTGGATCAAAAGGCTCTCTCCACGGAGAGCCTGTCAACACCACTTTAAAAGTTCACCGTGTTCCGTGCGGAGGCTCAGGAAAGCCAATATTACACGTAAATACAATCACTTCGCTATTGATTTTTTTTTTTGGAAAGATAATGCCGCATAGAAACTTCCCAGACAACTTCAAAAAAATAAAAAATCTCAGTGTGTGTGTGTTTTCTTTGTGGGGGGGGGGGGGGGTTGACCGGGGATGCCATATTTCATTATGTCTGTTTTGACAGAAATTTGTGTTATTGATTTGAGCCTGACCGTGCTCTTGTACAAAGTAAAATGCTCCGGTGCGCATTTCAAGCCAAATAATTGGGCCCCCCTAATGAAACCCCAGCAGCACAGCGAGGGTTGGTAGCGGTAGTGAAGCGACGCTCGCTCGCTGTTGGTCGAACGGCCTCGTGGCGGCCGGTGTCAGCGGGCTCATCCTTCCGACTGACTGAGGGACAGGTCGGTGTTCAAGTGGGTCGGCGACAACCGTGTACCCCTTTGTTTCCAGACAAAAGACTAGACCAGTGTACGACATCTACAGACACACACAAAAAAAGCCCGGTCCTGTTGAAGTCTGGCCTGTCAACGGTTCCCCTATGATGCGAGATGTCTCTCTTTTATAGACGGGGATACAAACCAAAGCTTTTAACTGTAGCCAGATACAGTGTGGGAATAACGGGGGTTCTTCCAAGCGCCACTAGAGTACCGTGTTATATTCAGACGCTATTTTTGTTTTGCCCCGGTATAAATCATTAATGTGCAGCACTATAAATATCTGGAGTTCAATCGTCTCATGATTTAATAACAAACGTCCGGGCAGGGTTCAATCAACGGCCCTCCAATGCGTTTGTTTTCAGGAAGCGTCTAAGTTTTGAGCAGGAAGAAGGGGAGACCATATTCTTAAGTGCTGAGAGAACAGATGTGTCCCCGGCACACCGTTTTTGGGTCGAAAGCATCATTTGTGTGTGTGTGTGTGTGTGTGTGTGTGTGTGTGTGTGTGTGTGTGTGTGTGTGTGTGTGTGTGTGTGTGTGTGTGTGTGTGTGTGTGTGTGTGTGTGTGTGTGTGTGTGTGTGTGTGTGTGTGTGTGTGTGTGTGTGTGTGTGTGTGTGTGTGTGTGTGTGTGTGTGTGTGTGTGTGTGTGTGTCCATACATGCATGGCCATAATGTTCTCCTTGTCCCAGGAAGAGAACCAGCCCCCTGCTGTGAGAGAGAGAGAGAGAGAGTGAGTGGGCAAGTCTCACAGACAAGCAGCCAATCACAACATCTTTCATAACCAGTACTCACACACACACAGCCCTGTCAAAAACAGGGTTAGGACAGGCTTTTGTACTTCTCTTGTCACAATAGTGTCCCGCTGCTCTTTTAGATTGCTTCAACTTTCAATGTGTGAATGGAGTGGAAACTGCATTAGGGCAGCCAATCAAACCTTGACCATGACCATTTCAAATCAGTGAGGGGAACTCTGAAAAAAGAAGCCATGTCAACAAAAACGTCTGTATTCTATTATTCTTTAGGGCACAAAATGGAAAAAAAGGTGGCTACATAAATAGTCGGGTCTTTTCTTTTCTTTTCTCTTCCTGTGCCGGAATCAGATGAAGGAGAGGGGAAATGATCAAGCTCTGAATGGTCCCTCACGGCAGGTGCGTGAGATTAGTCTCCACCCCCCACCGGCATTGGTATTACAGAGCTTAATCAGTGTTCCCTTAACTCAAACACCGCTCCCGCCTCGCGTCAGGATTAACTGGCTGACACTGTGGAGTGGTATACGGCTCCTCGTCCGCCTGTGCGCCACAGAAGTGCCTTATGGAAGGTTTTTTTTTATCGCGCTTCTTCAGAATTTGCATTACTCACCTGTAGGGAGACGCTGTAATTTGTACCGTATTTTGTCTCTCGGAAGTGTTGTATCGTGTGGGGTGCCTCCTGCCGTGCAGACAGATGTCTCAGGGTCCCAGTGACGCAGGTCTGTCTCACAGCTCTCCCTGGGGGGTGGGGGGGGGGGGGACTGCTGTCCCCATTTCTCTCTCTCCCCTTATTAGCTCTCCCTTCCCTCAGTTTGCTTCCTGCTTTTGCTTTCTTCTTTTAGTCCAAGAAGGGTGTAACTGCCCCTAGTGGTTGGCTGATGGACAGCAGGAAAGACGGAGAGCAATAGCAGACAAACACGTATAGAGAACAGATGGGCGTCTATAACCAATCTTATCTAGCGCTGTCTCGCACCGTCTAGCACTGTCTAGCACTTCGGAACACTTTTATTCTATCCTCAGGAGCAGGACTAGTGCGTAGCAGCTAGAGTGCTCCACCGAAAGGTACCGGGTTTGATCCCCAATGTCTCAGCTTACAGGTACGCCTTCCTGTATCTGCATGCACTTTGGATACAAGTGTCTGCTTGATGACTAAAAAAGTAACCCCTAGCAGCTATGTACATTCGATATTGGATGGAATATCTCTTCTTACATTGCCACTTATCCTTCCATCTCTGATCCATTTGGGTGCCCGCTGAACAAAAAACCAAAATCCAATCATAAGTACCAAAGCACATCGGAAAATATGACTCATCATCCCTCGCTGGTGTATTAGTCACTCTATGTCAACCTGATGATCTTCCATCCCCGGGAGGCAGCCTCCGAGGTGGCGGTCATTGGCCAGTGGGTTAGACCGAGCGAGAGGTTAAGTGAGTCCGTCTAACGCAGGGCAGAGAAGGAGACATCACAACTGCACCTCATGCCATTTCGACAGGGCTTGATGTTATAATGGCACTTAGTCACCACAGGAACCCAAGTACACGGCTGGTCTGATGGCAGGAGTAACCATGACAACGGAGTCAGGGACCGGCTGGGAACTGTTAACCTGTAAAGGAGCGGGGGGGCGGAGAGATTGCCCTCCCGATTCCAATTTGTTTCAGTCAATGGCTTATTTTTCGCTGTGACAAAGCCTTTCAGTCTTGACAAAACGAACGGCGTCGAGATGCAGGTTGCTGGTAAGAAAAATGACCAAAAGCAAAGAGATCCTGTCCAACACCTGTTGGACAGGATCTCTTTGCTTTTGGTCATTTTGGTCATCTCTTTGCTTGAGTTTCTATATTTTAACTGTCTTCCTCATCCGGCATCAGGGAGCTGTAAGTGGTAAAAAATTCATGCCACTTTATTTCAGCGGATGAAGAATCGACGCTGTCTGCATGGTAAATTATGTCTCGCACAGATGCTGCAGCTCCATCCAAATGACAGAGACTAGTTGTACAGTTTTCAAGGAAGGGGTAGTTGAGTGGACTCCACCCCCACCACCCCTCTCCCATAGTTGCACAGTCCATTATCTAAATACAACAACCCACTTCACATAGAACAATGATCAAATCCAACTATTTCAATCACCGGCCTCTGCTTTCATGTCAGCCACTCTCGCCTCTCTTACACCGCAAGCAGCTTTTTACTGATACGAGACGAGACTGCGGAGACTCAAGGACAAACTAAAAGGATTGTTTACCCAAGTCTTCCCCGAAAGGATTTGAATGCCATTGATGTGAGCTTATATCATATTCCGCCATAATCCCACGTGATCCTGTTATACGTCTGTAATTCAGTCCCCAGTGGACTTCCGCAGCTGCTCCTCAGCAGCGGCTATTAGCTAAGGTTGATTTACGCTCTCTGCCCAGAGCTCCTCATAGCCCTCCGTCGCTTCGACAAAAAGGGAGTCTTTTCAGCACAGCCGGAACAAAGGGGTCATGGAAGCCCTCATAAGAGCTGGAGCCGGATGGAATATAGACGTTTGCCAGCAGGGTGGTCACTCTGTGTCCAATATGTGTGGCTGTGTGTGTGTGTATATTTACTGCTGTGTGTGTGGGGGGGGTTGTAAATATTAGGTAGTATATAGTGTTGTTTATTGCATAGTATTGTAAAGTATAGTATTGTATTGCATAGTATCAGTATTGTTGTTGAAATTCATACTGTGGGAGGAAATGGGGAGTAAGCATTCCATTGCACGAAAAACTAAACTAGCCCTCCGTCTCTCCCATGTGCCTGGTCTTCCAGCTGAGCTTCCAGCACAAGGTGGGGGTGCTCTACTGCAAGGCGGGCCAGAGCACCGAGGAGGAGATGTACAACAACGAGAGCGCAGGACCGGCCCTCGACGAGTTCCTGGACCTGCTGGGCCAGAGGGTCCGCCTCAAAGGCTTCTCCAAGTACAGGGCACAGCTGGACAACAAGAGTAAGACACATGCGCACACACACACGCACACACACACACGCACACACACACGCACACGTACTCACGTGCACACACTAGCAAATGCGTGCATCCAAACCCACACACACACATTATGAAAACAAAACGCCAAAGATATAACCTTTTGTTATCTATTACATCTGCGTCTATTTTGAGCTGCAGGGATGCATTTGGTCAGCTCCTAAAGTGTTATTTCATGGCCGTAATACATCACAGCCAGGGTATAGCCTGCACCGCTTGGATCCCCTAACGTTGTTACATACATCCTGAATCCGATTGCAGTGATTGCTTTTTTCTCCTGCGGCGTGTTGTGAACGCAGTGTTTCCTGTCTGTGTTTACAGCGGACTCCACGGGGACCCACTCCCTCTACACCACCTACAAGGACTACGAGCTGATGTTCCACGTGTCCTCCCTGCTCCCTTACACCCCAAACAACCGGCAACAGGTCAGTGGAGCAAGCTCCGTCCGTCGCAAACCAAAAAGACAAGTTGCGTGCCAGGCGTCACTCTAAAGCGTGGCAGTAAGAAGCTTCCTTTTTTTAGGATATCTCCCAATCCCCTGCCAATCTCCCCCTGGAGACTCATCTCGTAACGGTAATGACCTATCAGACATAACTGAGAGCATCGCCATGGCAACGAACCCCCCCCCCACACACACAGAAACACACACACACACACACTCTCCCACCCCCTGTAGTAGCTTTTTAATCAGCGCATCCCCAGGAGTTGGCTCTGGCTCCTGGTATTAGACAGGGGCTCTGTGTCTGTCTCATCAAACGAGTGGGATTAATTGGATCCAGTGGCGGGCCTGGCAAGTGAAGGCCAGTAAATCCCAGATTACAGGAGTTCATCGTCTTAGTGCTCCGGTGCCGTTATGGAGAAGAAGCAGTTTCTTGCCATGTCGGACCGGTAAAACAAAGACGATACCAAAAAATCAACTGGGTATTATCTGTTCAATAAATCCAGATGTTTCTATTGAATGTCTTTTAAGGAGGCTCCAGACACTTGGTCCGAAGGTCTTATTTGATTTGGATTAGTCTCTCTACTTTTGACCCTACTTTGTGATTGTATTTAATTGAGTGTTGGGTTTTTATTGTTGTCCCCAACCAATCTTCCTGCGGTTCTATGCCCCCCTAAAGTTTAAAAGTCAACCCTCGGTAATGCTTTTATATAGCGCTTTTATCCAAAGCGCTTTACAAGTCATGCCTCACATTCACCCATTCAAACACACATTCAACCACCAGCCATGCAAGGAGACAGCCAGTCAGGAGCAGTTAGTGTTAGGGTGTCTTGCTCAAGGACACCTCGACAGCTTTAGCTAGGAGGAGCCGGGGGATCGAACCAGGAACCTTCCGGTTGTGAGGCGACTACCTCTACCTCCTGAGCTATACTGCCGCATCTTTCCAGTACTTTTGAAAGGAAAGGACGGTTAGAGATGGGCCTATAGTTGCGAAGTACTTCTAGGCCGAGGTTTTATCACAGCAGTCTCGACAGTAGATGGAACTGTTCCAGTAGACGGGGGGGTTAGGTATTCACCCTGTACATCACGTTGGGTACATCACCCAACTCCCCAATTCACTACTGTACTACACCCCTTCCCTGTCAGCAGCCTCTCCCCGCTGCTCCCCAGCAGCCCGCGTGGCTGTCTCCGCTTCTACACTATAAGTTAAACATGCTGTCGAGTCAAACCATGTTCCGAGGGGATACGGATATCTGTTTCTGTATGCTATCCCAAAGTCTTTTATCTTCATTTGGCTTTTTTTTAATTTTTTTATCGTGTCAAGGTTTCAGCATTGTTTTTGGAATGTCTTTGATGGTGGATTCAATAGAAATCCGAGAAATTGCAGCTATTGCTTTAGATCTCTGGAGGATCGTTTTGGTATCCTTTTCGCGGTTGCTGTGTCTGATGAAGATTTTATTGAATGTACTTTACTTGTCTGGAGCTGGAATATCAGAAAGCTTACATTTTTCTGTGTAATCTTCATGTATTTTGCCTTTCCCTTTCTTTCCCCTGTCTACATTTCAATAATTTATTGCTTGTTACCTGGAAATTTCCCGTGAAATATATTTGTCTATGCACATTTATCAAATTTTTCTTTCCTTTTTTTTTCTTTCATTTTTTATTCTCCCCATTCCCCTCTCTCTCTCTCTCTGTGAATTGTCTTCGGTTCCGTTCCTGTTTTCTAAACGTTCCAGTTGTTGCGGAAGAGGCACATTGGCAACGACATCGTCACTATCATTTTCCAGGAACCCGGGGCCCTTCCCTTCACGCCGAAAAACATCCGCTCTCATTTTCAGCATGTGTTTGTTATCGTCAAAGTCCACAACCCCTGCACTGATAACGTCTGCTACAGGTAAGCCAAACGAGCACAGCCTCTCGGGGGGTGGAAAGGTGAAAGGTGGACCGGATAATAAAAAAAAAATCCAGATGTTGCTCTAGGCCCCTATCTAGGCCATTTAATTGAGCACACAATTCCTTCACAATCTTCGCACATACCTCGGACAAAATGGTATGAATGAGATACCGTTTGAAGAGATAATCTGTGAAACGCATAAATCCCGTAATGGTGACTTTCATGATTTCATATTAGACAGGGTGTGTGTTTAAAGTGTCTCGATGTATTTTTACTCCTTTGACACCTTCAAATTACCAGTGATGACTCACTGCTGAAGTGTTGTTTGAAGTCAAGATGACTCTGGTTAAATAACCCAGCCTTTAATCAATGAAACCAAAAGAGCTCCTACTCGGAGGCTCCTCTCAGTCTGCCTTATAGGTCTAATCTATTTCCCGGAAGCCATATGAGTTAAGAACCCTTCAAATAGACAACCAATTAGACCATCCAATAAAATGCATTGTTTAATCCGTCTCCAAGCTCACTTATTACTGGAATCTCTGTTCTGCACTCAGAACAGAAGCACTCTGCTCACTGCTCTCCTCCTGCTCCCCCCCCCCCCCAGCGTGGCTGTCTCCAGGTCTAAAGACGTGCCTCCCTTCGGACCCCCCATCCCCAAGAGCGTGACGTTCCCCAAGTCCGCCGTGTTCAGGGACTTCCTGCTCGCCAAGGTCATCAACGGGGAGAACGCGGCGCACAAGTCGGAGAAGTTCCGAGCCATGGCCACGCGCACACGGCAGGAGTACCTGAAGGACCTGGCGGAGAACTTTGTCAGCACGGCCACCATTGACTCCACCGTCAAATTCAGCTTCATCACCCTCGGGGCCAAGAAGAAGGAGAAGGCCAAGCCCAGGAAGGACGCGCATCTCTTCAGCGTGGGAGCCATAACGTGGAGCGTCCGTGCCAGGGACTTCGGCCAGTCCGCCGACGTGGACTGCCTGCTGGGCATCTCCAACGAGTTCATCGTGCTCATCGAGGAGGACTCTAAAAATGTTGTCTTTAACTGTTCCTGCCGCGATGTGATTGGTTGGACCTCGGGCGTCATGAGCATTAAGATCTTCTACGAGCGCGGCGAGTGTGTCATGCTTTCCGCGCACGACAACTGTGGAGAAGACATCAGGGAAATGGTCCAGAGACTTGAGGTAAGACTACTAACCGGATTGGTTTAGATACAGGGTTAACTTTACCACGATCGGGGTCATTTAGACTTTCATTTACAGTATTAGCAAACTTCAAAAACTGTCTTGAAAGCCTAAAAAGTTCAGTTATATGTTTTGAGTGTGGAGCAATACCAGTGGATTTCTCCTGCTTGAAAAGGTTTTCAAAAGAAAACTGTCAAATATAAATTATAATATATATATCTATATCTATATCTATCTATCTATCTCTATCTCTATCTCTATCTCTCGGGTAGCCTTTCTTTACCCAAATTAATTGGAATTTAAAATGTTTTGGGATTTGGACACAGTCTTTCCACAGTAGTAGTTAGCAAGACAATATGTGTGACTGTGTGTGATCAGTACAAAGTACAAAGTATGCTTGGTATCCATCCACCCAGCTGCTCTACATGGTCAGGGGCATGGGAAGAGGTCATCTTTCTACACGGATCTTTGCGGAGAAAGGAAGGAGGAAGTGGGCATGCTCAATACCTGCTGTATATACATTTATATATATATATATTTATCCTGTCGATATAATTGCATACCCCTGCTCACTACTGGTTGAATACTTGTATACTTACCTGTGTGCGGGTGTGTGTATGTGTGTGTATATATATATAAATTTGGTTGTTCTATCTACTCAGACGGATGTCACGGAGGCACTTTATGCGTTATCTAATTTAAGCATTCAAGCAAGATTATCGCAGCCAATTTACAAGTTGACTATAGTTGTCAAAGCCATGTAATGAAGTAACCGCACAACACAGCACCACCACACACAGGCTGTGTGGAATGTTTCGATAACCCGGCCCTAAGCTAGATCCTCTGTCTCTAGATCCTCTGTCTCGAGCCAGTGAAGTATATGGACCTTCTAGCGTACTATGGAAATGTGGGGAAATCTGAAAGAATACGCCCATTGGCTACATACCAATATATGATTGGTTGATCAAATTGTCAATCCAAACGTACGCTCTCATTCAGTTTAAGGGCCAAAGCATTCTTGAGTACTTTGGTTGAAGGATATTCTTCCCAGCAACCGCTTCACCACTGATATATATATATATACCTAGAATTCTGCACATATGTTATACAATACATAGTTTACCACTGTAAACTATATATTACCATGCACTTTTCTGCAACATTTGCACTCTGGTTAGATGCTAAATAATTGTTGCTGTGCATTGACAATTAATTTGAATCTAATCAAATTTTTATCTAATCAAATTTGAATTTAATCGAATCGAATGCCTATCCATACCAGGGTCAAACATCCACACCTCCAGGACATTTATTAACACACAGAACCCCAGTCAAACATGCAGAACAGGTGTTTAACCCCCCCCCCCCAAATGCCCAACACAAATCAAGACAACAGGGTGTTATGAATGATCTTATTACCCCAACCAACCCCAACAGCATATTAACTCAAATTAATAATCTGAGGGTGGTTTGAAGCCTTCATGATTGATTCATGTTTTTAAATGATCCAATGGGATTGTGCCAATGAGCCTACTTTAGTATGCTGGTGCTTGTGGGTTGGTTTTCTGTGGCAAAAGAATATATCTCTCAAACGATTGCACTTTGTCACAAATTGCCATTGCGTCCCCGTTGAAACACATGAGTTCATCTAGGTTTAGGTTGTAGCCTGGCAGGCTCTTGAATCAATACCATAATATCGTTTTCTTGTTTGTCTTTCTCCTCCATTGTAATTGAGTTATGTAACGCTCTGCTGCGCACCCTGGCCCCTACTTCTTGTGGTCATGCCAGAGTGCTTCCAGTGGGTGCGTGTTGGTTTGGCTTTATGCACTGGAGAGGAGAGAGGAGAGAGAGAGCCACAGGCTGGAATGGAACCAGGGTCGCTACAAGGCGCCTTCACCTTATGTGGTTGACGGATGGGCATACAGGATGAGCTACCAAGCCGTCCTGTCCAGGGACTTTTGAGGTATCCTCTGCTTGTGAGGGTGAAGTCCATTGAGGATTACCACTCTCCTGTGATGGGGTGTTTAGCTCCTCACACCAGACCAACACTGGCACACAGATACAGGGGTTTTAGGTCACTGCCTTGCTGCAATTAGCATAAAGCTCTATCAAAAACCCCAGAGCTGTTTGAGGGTGACTCATTTAATGGAGTGCAAGATTAGTGATGATGTGATTGTCCAGCGTTAACTCACAGCGCCGGAAGTCTGGCTGCAGGTAAACCAGAGTGGGGGGGGGGGGGGGGCTCAAGTCCAGGACAGAACATTGTGCCCTAACCCAGTTTTGAAGCAGGGGAAGGGAAAGGAGCCCAGATTTTTGGGTTTGCCGGACTAAGAATAGAGGACCTCTGAACTGCATTTCTAGCTTCACTACTTCACTCCCACAAGGAGCCGTTCACTTGGTCTGCTTAACGCCTCCATGGCCCTGTTTTGGGCCTATTATCGGTTGAGTTTGTGTGTATATAATCTGTCTAGCCTTGATACACCCACACACACATTTATGTCCCTCTTTACCAGGAAATATGACTTGCAATATGTTGTTATTGTGAGTTTCTTCAAATATCTTTATACAATATACATTTTTCACAAATTTCTGAAGTTACTCTACAAAATTAGGTACAGTATGTTGCACATGTGAGGAAAGTATGTCGTAGAGTAGTACCGTAGTATGTAGAAATACAAAATCATCAACAGTTTGCCAGCAGCCCAGCTCATAATCACATGCCAGCACCCAATCACAGAGGGAGCTGTGAGTATTTAGCATACCGAATCTTAATGTGCAAGAATCTGCATGAAGAAGGACAGAGTAGGACATTGTGGCAAGTTTACGATTAGCCAAATTATATCACTCCCTCATTGGCTATGCTAATCGCCTTTCACATTAACTGCACTCACCTAGAGGGGCGCGTAACGAAAGTGAACCCGCTCAGAATCTATAAAAGCCACTGAACCGTGAATGAGCATTAAAGCACGAAAGAGAGATGGGGCTCTTTAGCGGGTATGGTGATCAGTGGTCAGTGGTGAGCCAACCTGTCCACGCCATGTCCCAGAGGGGCTTTTTGCTGCCTTGCGTCCCCCCTGGGGGTGGGGGTTTGTGGACTAGGATCAGCTTTCATTGTGAGGCTTTTCCGCATGCCTGTGATGTAATCTGAACCACAGGGCGGACAGAATGGGAACAGATTGTGCACCTTTAACATATGGAATATCCCTGTGTGTGTGTGTGTGTGTGTGCGGGGGGGGGGCGGGCACACACAACTAAAAGCTTTGTGATGGTGTCCGGGGAGGTCCCCTGGGGTGCAATGGGATGGCCACCCTCCTTCTACTGACGGCTCCCCTGCTACATTCACTCCACCCTAATGGGGAATTACCTCATCTGAGCACGAGCCCTCTGTTGTGTCTGGTTAAGTGAGGTGTGTTTTTCTAAATCAGACACACATGTCAATGAATGTTTTCCTATTAGCCCACATTATCAGCAAACAACAAGCCATTTGACCTTGTTCCCAAGGCATTTCATATTGTCTCTATGATAGTCAGGTGATGCGTGTCGCAACCTACTCATCTCTAATACATCGTGATGTCATTTAAAAAACATAATTACTATTTTACACTTGATTTGAGTATTGGAGATGAGATATAAGAGTATTGGAGATGTGAGAAGACGTCTTCTGTCAGTAGACGGAAACCTAAGCCGGTCTGTTCTGGCTAATAAATATTTAGCATATCACGTAGCATATAATTTTTTTAATTCATTTTAAGTAATTCAGTTCTATTGGTTTGGCCTCATTTGGCTAATTAGCTGATCATTGTTTCTTCTCATGTGAACATTATTTCCTCCTTCGTCAAGGTGCGCCATCGGGGTAGCGAGCGCACTGCTGCCCAAGCGTAAACGGGGGCCGTGTGGAGCTAATGGCTGCCAGTTTTAATGTGGACGATGTATAGTGAGCCATAAATTCAGTTAATGCAGAGTAACAGCAACGGCGCTTCTTCTCTCTCCCCCCGAAACCCTTTTCTCTGCGTCTGTATAACACTATTAAACGGGCCGTAAAAATAATTTCACAGACACACACAACTGCTCCTTTTTTTGTGCTTTAAATATTACAATGCCGATGGGAATTGGCTTTTGTGATATATTAAACGGTAAATCAATGGCATTCTGGGCACCGGGCCTCGGGAATAAGCTGGCCCCGATAAATTGTTGGAGGACGTCTTCACTTAGTATAAGTAAAAGCAGGTCTTTTTTTCTTTGTGGTGAGGTGGGTGTAACGTGACCGTCAAGGACCAGGACAAGGTCAATAATTACTTTGAAGAGACTCCTATTGCTGACCCCCCCCCCCCCCCCCAGACCGAGGCGTCTCCTGGGACGGTTATTCATTCTTTTTGTTCGGATTTCCAAACCGTTGCACCGTTGGTGTTATTCCTACATTGAGACTCGGAGCTTATGGCGATCTGCGTCGCTGCGCCTCTGGACGCCATGGCGAGGACCGTAGTGAATCCACTACACACTACACACTTCACCGGCATTGAGACATATAGCGGACATGCGGACAGTCATCACGCAAGCATATATGCAGAAGCTGCAAATATACTCGGATAACGAGAGGCCTGTTAACCCGCGACGCGTTCTGCTCTGATGAGACGGCCAGGCACTTGTATAAGTTCCCTGGATGGATGGAAGGAAGAAGAGACGGAATGAAGACATTTCAGAAAGCCATTATTTAGACCTAATGAATCCCCGACAAACGGCCGGTTTGATTCATGGGAGGCCGTATGCTATTCCACCGCATAAAATGTCCACCGGCAGGTCCTCTCCAGACGTTGCCCTCAGAGACCTACCACCCCCCCCCCCCCCCCCCCTCTCTCTGTCTCTCTCTGTCTCTCCTGGCCCTGAATGTTTTATACAGGGTCATTATTTAGATAGGGCCTCATTCCACCCAAGTGCTTCTTTTGTGCTCTGATCAATTGATTATGAGGTTTCCCAAGAGGGCTTTTAATTTAAAAGAGTACTTTAAAGAAATCCTTCTTTTTTTCTTTTATTTTCAATGCCTAGAAATTAGACTCAGTGTATGCTATAATGCTTACAGTATATGAGTATACGAGTATAAGCATGACTCCCAAATACGTAAAAATATGTATATACACATATATATATATATATATATATATATATATTTTACCCAGCAATCCTTGACCGTACTAACTGACCCATTTCTCGCAAGTTTTCCCTACCCAGTGAGATAAATCAAGATTTACTCATGATTTGCTAAATCCCGTGACATCATAGTTCCTGTCAGTGTTGCATCTCAGCATATTAAACATATGCGTTAAGCCTTTCGGATTTAGCGGTATGGATTAGCAGGTTAGCGACAATAACAATTTCCTTAACTTGTAGATTGGAGGAAATAGCAATTTCTTCAGCGTACTCCGCGAGGGCCTCCTTCGCTCCTGCTGGCTCAGGTTTCTGGCGGTGTGAGAGGCTGCTGACGTGTTGACAGGCCAGACGCTGAGCTAATGTGTCCCCGACACCAGCTGCCACCGCGGGGCAAATGAAGGCAGTCAACTGGGGTTGACCCAAAACTGATCTGATGGGCGCTTCAAACTGATGGCTTGCGTCGCCGGAGAAACTGGTTTCGGTCCTCCGTTGATATGAAAAGTTGAAAAACCAAAAGCTAAAACACAGATTACTCCGGGAGACAGGGGAGTGTTGGTTCCACGATTGTTTGGCGGTTTTCAGTTGGTGTTAAATCCATTGTATCTTTTCATCCAAAAGTTAAATGCCACTTGATGGGCTGGGATTAGTGGGCCCCGGCCGTGCCTTGGAGCCAAAATTTTCCGATGGGCTGTAAACATGCGATATGTCCTCTATTGACGCTTGGCTTTGAACAGTGCTTGTGTGCGATTTACTTGTCAATAGGCACCTCTCAAACTTAATCTGGTGCTTCTGGGATGCACCCTTTGACTTGCAACTGAAAAGGTTTTGGATTAGCAAGACAAACAACACTAAGGGAACACTAAGGGAGCCCTGCCTGAGGCTAGAGTTTCTGTAATGCTTCATTCACCTTAATTCTATTCTGTTTGTTTGCGTGTGTGTGTGTGTGTGTGTGTGTCTTGCTTAGTTTATAGTAGGTAGTATATAGTGTTGTTTATATTATTGTATAGCGTAGTATTGCATAGTTTAGTTTGGCATAGTATTGTTTTTAGTCTTGTGAAATTCATACTGCGGGAGTGAACGCGGGGGGGGTAAGCGTTCCATTGTGCTTGTTGCACATAGTCCGGCAATCAAATTCAAACGCAAAATCGGAACCGATTCCTCGACGTGCTTCATTGTGCTCAGGTGACCACCGGGTGGCGGCGGCGAGCGAGCGTGACCCGCGTGTGTGTTGTTCTGCTTCCAGATCACCGCCAGAGGCTGCGAGACCTCGGAGATGGTCCTGCGGCGCAACGGCCTGGGCCAGCTGGGCTTCCACGTCAACTTCGAGGGCATCGTGGCTGACGTGGAGCCCTTCGGCTTCGCCTGGAAGGCCGGGCTGCGCCAGGGCAGCCGGCTGGTGGAGATCTGCAAGGTGGCGGTCGCCACGCTCACCCACGAGCAGATGATCGACCTGCTGCGCACCTCCGTCGCCGTCAAGGTGGTCATCATCCGGCCGCACCAGGACGGCGCCCCGCGCAGGTAAGGCGGACGACGCCTTGTGGGGTTTTGTGAGAACCGTCCGGACCGTAGACCGCGTATAAAGTTTGGTCTGGTGTTTTATTCTCGTCCGGATGCCTGTGCCGCCTTTTAATATTTTCCTGGGGCTGTTGGTGTCTTAACTTGGTAAGTCATTTAGCATATTCTACAGTTATTTTTGTACACATTTCTTTGTCTTATTCTGTGGGATTTCCTTTCTATCCAAGAAAAGGTCATGCTTTTTTTTTAAGAGGCATGCTAATTTAGCACCACATTTTCCCCGCGTAGGGGATTTGCATCGAGAAATGCTTACGTACAATTTTTTTTTTTTTTGTTATAGCATATTGCTCTCATTAGGAGCTCTTTAATTTCTCTGGAGGGATGGGTCTTTTGTACTCATTGTACTGTCGAGAGATGGGAGAGAGAGAGATGAGGGAGAGGGAGAGAGGGAGGGAGAGGGAGAGAGAGAGAGGGAGAGAGAGAGAGGGAGAGAGAGAGAGAGAGAGGGAGAGAGAGAGAGAGAGAGGGAGAGAGAGGGAGAGAGAGAGAGAGAGAGGGAGAGAGAGAGAGAGAGAGAGAGAGAGAGAGAGAGAGATGCATGCTGTCAGTCTGAAGGGACTGGCTGGCATGGAAAGTCAGCGCTTCTCACTAATGATGAGTCCAGCATCAATTTTTGTTGTTGTCTGACAGCTCACTCTTGCTGCTGCCTTTTTCCCCCTTCCCCCTTCTTCTTCTCCTCCCCCTTCTTCTTCTTCTTCTTCTTCTCCTCCTTCTTCGACTTATCTTCTGTTCCGCACCAATTGGATCGAGGAGGAAGCCGATCGGTGCCTTGGTTTTTTTTATTCTCACGCTTTTGATGAAGAAAGGGACACGTTTCCTTTTGATTGAAAGGGAGAGAGAGAGGGAGAGGGGGGGGAGGGAGGGAGGGAGGGAGAGAGAGAGAGGTAGGTACTTGAAGCTTGGTTTTTTTTTGGTGGTCTGTTTGTCTTTTTTTTTAATGGGCTAAAATGTGTGAAATGCTAATTGCTGCCGCACATCTGCGTGTTTTGTCTGCGAGGGGCCAGACAATCCTTTGGAAACGTGTCAATTTCTCCCATCGGTCTGGAACGTTCCATGCAGACTAAATACATTTTTACTCTCAAACGCACGCTCTATTTTAATTTGTGTTTTTGGAATTTTGTGTGATTTGTGCTTCTGTTGATCATCGCAATTTAGCGGAATTACAGCTAGATTAGATTTCAACAAGTAAAGTGTTACACTTTCCCTGGTGCATATTATAGCCCCATCCATGATTGATGAATTGAACATGTTATGTATTTACATTCACCAAACTCCAAAGCCGATACAAGTTGGCACCACACCCTGTATGTAGGCCGTGTGCGTCAACTCATCCATTGAGGTTTCGGCTCCCAGGGGCCCATCAACACATTGTTGGGCCCCAGATGGTGGACGAACACATGGCTAGCGGCAGCATCTCCGCCACGACGAGGTGTGGTCCTCCTTCCACGTTGGACGGTTATACACACAACGATACACTCAATAACCAAGACATGGGAGGTCGTCCAAAACCCAACAAACCTCCAAAATGTGGTTGATCGGTGTCAACCAAAGGCATCCCGCTCCTAGTGTTACAAAGGACACAGAGGGAGGGGTACTGCTTCTCGCTTGGCCAATGAAACACGGTCTCCGGAATCGTAGGGTCATGCCACATACCAACCAGCACAAGCACACAGGGACTCCTACACCAAGATACAAGATATTTTTTAGTGGCCAATTGCCAACAGGTACATTGGAATGCTTACTCCCCATTCCCTCCCGCAGTATACATCTCCAAAACAATAACATAAATATAGTATATACAATAAGAAATAAGAAAAAGAGCAGCAAAGTGACTGTTAGATGTTATATACATGTGTTGAATGTAAAAAAATGTTTTACAAAATCTTTAAAAGCATTTAAAGTACCAGTAGTGCAGCAGCATCATGGATACAGTGCAGCACAGTGCAGTAACTGTGATGAGTCCAGAAAGTCCATCAAAGTATGTAAGTGTAATGTTGTAATGACAATGTTATGAAAGTGAAAGTGGCAGCACTCCTAGCAGTTCAGTAGGCGCACTGCCCTGTGGTTAAAAGTTATCCTATATGCTCACAATGTGCTCTGGAGTGGCTATAATGGTCTAAAGCTGACCCCTAAGGGTGATATGTGCCAACAGATGTGGGGTGCAGATTAGCAGGCGTTGGTTACAGTGATGGAGCCGTTCCAGAGCACAATAGTGATGAGCTGCACCCAGATACCGTTTCCCCTTCCCCGCTGAAACGCAGTGTAGTAAACGCCATGCAATTAAGGAGGGGGGTGTGTTTCTTTTTTTTTAATCACTTATTTTTTTTCTTTCTCCCAGTTTTCCCCTGTGAATAACCTCCCATCGTTTCAGTGAATTAGGGGGTTAGAGGTCAGGGAAGGAATCTTGAGGGCCCTCGAATGTGTTCGCCGTCGGATCTGAGCCGAGCTGCCCGGTCTCACAAAGTGTTGCAGGCAACAATGAGCGCTCCAGTTCCTCCATTATTTTCTCAGGGGAAAGGAATCCAGTTGGGGGGGGGGGGGGGTGGGTGGGTGGTGATGGTCCGTCTTGGCCGTGTGGAGATATGAAGCCAGTCACCTAACAATGGACCCTGTGAGACTTGTGTTCTCCAGACAAAGGGCCCGCGGCTTCAATCTGTCCAAGCCCCGACGTGGAGAAATGTTTTCTTTGGGCCGGTGAAAACATGTATTATTACGCTGTCTTGTCTTTTCTCTTTTTTTCTGTTGAACCAAGACTTGATTTGGTTATTATTTCATTCTTTATCATTTGTTAAGAGATTTAGAAGAGTGTGGTGTTTGGTCATTACTCTCATTGGAAGTCAGCTGGAGAGAAATAAACATTCGCATCCATTATGGATCCGTATGCATGCTCATGCTAATTCTCATTATTCCATATTTAGCAGGAGAGGAAAGATGTTGAAGGAAGAGCTGAGAGGCTCTGGTTAGTTTAAAGATTAAAGAGTTGTATCTCTAATGTTAGCCTCATTGCATTTATTGACACTAGAGTCAGGATGTGGATCTAACCCGGTGCCAAACTCCGGGTCTTTCTGTCATCAAGTTCAGCACGTTAGCTTGGGAGCAAACTAATGAGTGTGAAGGTTAATAAAACAAATGGCTCTTTAATTCCGTAAACAGAAGCCATTCAGCCCACGCTTCGCTTTCATTACTTACTTACTTTTATTGTTTTTCCACGACTTTTTGGGGGAAATACTTTTTCCTCATATTGTGTTTATGGGGGTTTATGTCCCAACTTAACAACCATGGCCTGTATTCTTGGCCTGGTTCCAAAAGTGAAACTACCGTGCATATGTAGGGTTCATATTGAGTATTAGCAGTGGCATTTTAATCGTAAAAAACGATTGACCTTCCCCTGAACGCATCATTGTTGTCATTATGGATTTTTACATCGGCTTCAAGTTGGCTTCGATTTTCACTTCCCAGGCGACGGCTTGAAAAAAAGAATAAACAGAGTTTGCATTCAAGGAACTTCCCCAAGCCACTCAGTGCAGTTGCAGGGATTTTCATTTTCATTCACTTGAAAAGGTCTTGGCAGGGTCACAACCTGCCCGCCTCTTTGCCGTGGCATGGGGCCCTCCGACTGTGGGAATGGATTAACTTGTCGCCATGTTTCTCTACCAACAACCATGGCTGTTCAAAGTGACAGCTCTCAGCTTAAGGTCCAAGGTCTCATTTTGACAACACTTAGAGTCCATTGTAATTCATTTACAGCCGCTGACTAAAGTAGCGTATATGTAATCTGTGTGTGTGTAATTTAATCGAGCGCTAAATAAATTGTGATGAACTCACAGTATAAATAATGTGTCGTTGAAGATGCATCTTTCCCATATTGAATTATCCAGTGTTAACTTGTGGTTGTGAGTGTGTGTCTTTCCCCACATGCAGGGCTGGTCCTAGTATATTTGGTGCCCTAGGCAGGCTTCCCTTGGCGTATATAAGCATTTTTGGAGTTTTTGGACCTGGGCTGGGAACGTTTGCAAAGTCCATTTCCATATTTGTTTTTGTTTAGACTGTAGGACCATGTCTGTGATTGCTTTGCAACAATTGCTTGATTGTCTTTATCCACTCCTTTTGTTCATATGTACATGGGTTGTCTATTATGTATATCTAATGAAACAAGTACCGTGCACAGTTTTTCTCTAAAGGATTCTAAAGTTGCCAGCGAGTACACGTGTACTTCAGAACATGTTCCCAGTCCTAATTTGACACTTTTTCTCGCTAACCTGAACCACACACACTACAAGATTCAAGATGTTTTTATTTGCCATGTGCAACAAGTACAATGGAATGCTTACTCCCCATTCCCTCCCACAGTATGAATTTGAACAACAATACTATACTATAAACTATGCAATACCAAACTATACTATACCATACTATAAACAACACTATACTACCTACTATATACTATACCACATACTATAAACAGCACTATATACTACCTACTATAAACAACACTATATATTACCTACTATAAACTATACTATATACTATAAAGAACACTATATAATATCTACTATATATTATATTATATACTATAAACAACACTATATACTACCTACTATATACTATAAACAACACTATATACTACCTACTATATACTTTAAACAACACTATATACTACATAGTATATACTATACTTTATACTATAAACAACCCTGGTTTGCATTATGGTGTGCAATGCCTTCAATCAACCCATCTGAGCGAGGACGTTGTTCTTCTCTCCGGTGGAAGCAGACGTCTGTAAATCCTCTGCTGACCTCCCCGGATGGTCCGCTAGCAGGCCTCTCTCAGACAACTCAATCAGTTGCAGCTTGCGCCTGGTTCCTTCAGACATTCAAGAGGTTTTTATTTGCCATGTGCCACAAGTCCAATGGAATGCTTGCTCCCATTCCCATTCACTCCCGCTGTATGAATTTCAACAACACAATGCTATACTAAACTATGCAATACTATACTATACAATACAATACTATATTACTACACTATATACTACCTACTATATGCTATATTTTATACAATATACACTATACTATAACAATACTATACACAATGAAAATAACAATAAAGTCACTGATGGATGATACAGTATATACATATGACAAATGGTGCAAAAAGCATTTTAAAGTGCCAGTAGTGCAGCAGCATCATGAATACAGTGCAGTGCACTGTATATAGTACAGCGAGAAGTATAACAATGTTATGATAGTGACGTCACTCCTTACAGTTCAGAAGGTGCACTGCCTGTGGCTAAAATCTGTCCTTGAACCTGCTAGTCCTACTACCTTGTTGTCCCCTGGTGCCAGAGTGATAGTTTACAGCTAGTGCGTGCTTCTACCCTGCTAGCTTACGACCAGTGTTTGGTGAAGCTCACTGCTCTGATTTAACTGCTGACCAAACACTCGTTTCCACTCTGCAGGAGTTTTTCTTGTGTGATTTATGCACCCGGTGCCGCTGTGCTGCTATACATTACATGTGAAGGCCAAGTGTGTCCACCCTGAACAGAACTTGAACAACAGGATTGTGTTTATCATAACTAGCCGGGGGGAGGGGGGGAATGATAAGCTTGTCTGTACCCTGGCATTCTAGGGCAGGGGACGGCAGCTGGCACCCTATTTCTTGTTGTTGACAAGCTGTTAGTTGTTGTGTTTAACTTTAACTCAGAGACTGAATACACATGGCCTGGTCTGGCCTCCGGAGGGGGGAGCAACATAACATAACAGTTTCATCTTGGTGGTCGTGACTTCTTCCAGCTGTACCCCGACAACAACAAAAAATCATTGACCAACAATCGCCGCTCTATAAACACCTTTCATCTTTTGGGAGTCGTAGAGGTTCAGCTGTGATGCGAGGGCATTCAAATATATCATCATCATATCGAGCTCCTAATAGACGAGCTCCCGTGAACATGAGACGAGCCACTTTACACTCTCCACTAAATCTGCACCTTGCGCACATTGCATCGGTAGCACTCGAATACAGCACTTAAGGAGGCCATGACCCATGTTACTGAAAGACTTCCGTGCTCATTTAATGCCCGTTCATTACCCTCCCGGCTCCGTACGTAAAGCAGCCGTTGCACGCCACCCCCATACAGTATTAATGTAAGTGCTGTGCTGAGATGCGAGGCGGCGTGCAACGGGTACGCCCCAATGGCCGTGACATTCCTCCATCGTGGATGAGCTCGGCATCGGCCTTGACTGACACGGAGAAGAAGAGACGCAGACAAAGCGGTGGGAGGACCAGGTCGGTCGTATCCCCCCTCCCCCACTGGTGTGTGGTGTGCCTGTCCGGGAGGCCAGCAGTAAAACAAACCCCCCAAAACCAGGTCAGCTCCGCCACCGGTCACGCTGATGAAAGAGTCTCTCTCCGGGAAGGGATTAGTGTCCCCTGCAACCGCAGCCCATTTCAATCAAGCCTTAAAGCCCCACTGTGTACATGTAGGACCACAGAGAAGTATACAGCGCCCCCCGCATCCCCCTCCTCCGGCCGGTCATCCACCCCGCAACCGCTGCACTGGGTCTCGGAAAACATGGATTTAATGTTGGAAGGTGGGCGGGGTGGCGGTGTGTGTGTGTGGGGGGGTGGGGGGGGGGTGGGGGGCGTTAGTGTAATCATAGGGGTCACGCTTGAGATGGTTCAGGAGAGCAGAACACCCAGGATGTTTAACGTTGACCCGACCGCCACCCGCCGTGAATTCGCCCCCACCTCACCCCACCCCCTCTCAGCCACGTCTGAACACTACCCCCCCCGCCCACCCCACCCCCTCTCAGCCACGTCTGAACACTACCCCCCCCCCCGCCCACCCCTCCCCACTCGCTCCAAGTCAAAGATTAATGTTGCGTGAAATAGTGTTGGGGGTGCTGTCCGAAGCCGGCAATTTTGGTGCATGTGCGGGCTTAACGGTAAGGGGGGGAAAGAGATGCACGGAGGAGGCCTGGCCCGGTTTGAGTGTGTCAAGCTGCACAGCGCAGGCTCCACTGCAAAAGCCACAGCGGCAGAAGCATTACCCACCGTTCAAGCGTCGATGAGTGCTGTAAGCCGTTGTGTGCATGCCCGTGTGTGCAATCCCTCCGCTTCTCACGCGTGGACGCATGGGTTTGCAGCGGGCATGTGTCCCTGAGAGTGCGTGCTGCTTGCGTGCCCTTGCAGGAATCCATGCATGTATAGGCGGAGGTAGATATTCCCGGCGCCATTAATTTGTTAAAGTGCTCTTCGCATTCCATACAAAGGGAATCATCTCTCGGATAAATGGGCCGTACCGTGTATACCGTAGCTTGGAGCACGTGAAGAAGTACTCCCCCCCCCCGATTCCCATCGCAGGGAATATATCACTGCACTGCTGCGGTTTAGGGTCAATGAACTCTATGGAGATCAGTCGCGTACAACAAAGCAAAAAAAAAACATCAACATCAAAATGTCCGGTAAAAACGCAGATGACTGAGTTTCTTTTGTTGATGCTGCACAGTTGCAAACGTCTATCGCATGTCCATCTACCCCCCCCCCCCCCCCTTCTTTGTTCCTTCTCACCGGAGCTCGCCTCTCTGTCCCCGTGTGTCTCCCTGCAGGGGCTGCTCCGAGCTCTACCGCATCCCCATGGTGGAGTACAAGGTGGACAGCGAGGGCACGCCCTGCGAGTACAAGACGCCCTTCAGGAGAAACACCACCTGGCACCGGGTGCCAGGGGCGGCGGGCCAGGCCCTGTCCAGGAACTCCCCCACGCAGGGCCCCGATCGCATGCAATGCCAGCAGATCCTTCAGCAGCACCAGGCCTCCATCATTCCACGGAGCACCTCGTTCGACAGGAAGCTGCCAGATGGGTCGAGGTAGGCAGACAAGCACGCACGCACACGCATACACGCGCAAACACGTGAACAACACACACACACACACACACACACACACACACACACACACACACGCAAACACACACACGCAAACACACGCGCAAACATGCAAACACACGCGTGCGCAAACACACACACACGGGCGCAGACACACACACGTGCAAACACGCAAACACACACACGCGCAACACGCAAACACACACACACACGCAAACACACACACGTGCGCAAACACACGTAAACACACACACGCAAACACACACACACAAACATACGCACGCGCAAACACGCAAACACACACACACACACGAGCGCAGACACACACACACACGCACACGCTCACGCACGCACACACGTCCCCATCTCTGCCTTTACTACTAATACTCGACACTCGCCACCCAATTTACGCAATTTATGCAGCGGCTGCGAGCTCAATTATTTCCTATAAGGTGTATACATGTGGCTGTAATGTGGAGGTTGGAGGATCCGTCTCCAGAGAGGCGGCCAGACCCTTCCTTGCCTTTCCTGATTCTTCTTTCTTTATTTATTATAATTTTTTTTTCCACATCGTCTCGGCTCCTTCCATTGAGCCGTGTAACGGAGTAATTTGTCCTTTCTAATGAAACCCCTGCAGCCATGATAACCTTTCCAGTGTGTCATGCAGACACACACAGACACACACAGACACACACACACACACACACACACATCCACACCTCCCCACCTCCCCCACCCGCACCCTCAGCCCGCCCTTCGCCTGACTACCAACTCCCATCAGCGGCGCCTTGCTTGTCTATATCCGCATAATGGCTGCCTCCACTCCCTAATCACAGGCACCGGCAGCGGTGGCAGGCAATCTCTCTCTCTCTCTCTCTCTCTCTCTCTCTCTCTCTCTCTCTCTCTCTCTCTCTCTCTCTCTCTCTCTCTCTCTCTCTCTCTCTCTCTCTCTCTCTCTCTCTCTCTCTCTCTCTCTCTCTCTCTCTCTCTCTCTCTCTCTCTCTCTCTCTCTCTCTCTCTCTCTCTCTCTCTCTCTCTCTCTCTCTCTCTCTCTCTCTCTCTCTCTCTCTCTCGCAGGAGGTGACAGAGGAACTGACATGGCCAGCCACATCTTGGCCAATTACGGCTGAAACAAAGAGAGCTAGCCCTTCCCTGTTTAGAGAGACGTAGAACCCCGCTAGATCCCCGCCATCTCTCTCTCCCCCGCATCCCTCTTGGTGGAGGGAGGTTGTGTGTGTGTTGACGTGGGGAGGGGGAGGGGGGTTTCCCCACAGTTAAAACAAGGGGCGCGAGAAAGTAAAATAATAAATTGAGAAAATATACCCATGAAATATATCTGTATGAGTGTCAAAATTGGAATAGTTATTGTGTTATTCGACCGTATTTCCATAGCGTTGACTGATGAGCTGTCTGTTGGATGGAGGAGGAGGAGGGAGGGAGGGAGGGAGGGAGTTTTCGGAAGGTGTTGTGCAATTTTGCCAGCGTTTCTCTCACCCCGTGCACACGTAGAGAGGAGAGGAGAGGGAGAGGGAGGGAAGAAGAAGAAGCAGCAGCGTTACGCTCGGTAGGAAATGAGTGAAGGCGATAGCCCAGATAAAGCTGTGCCCTGGCTGCTTTTCAGCGCTGACTTCAGACTTGGCACCCTTACATAGGAGACCTTATATGGGCCCGGCAGCCATTCTCTGTGACCGCTAATGTTATTGCAGCCGGCGGTAGTAAAAAATAAATGAATGTTAATATCCCCTGAACCTTTATGTTGGTAGGTAGGGAGGGAGGGAGGGAAGGAGGGAGGGAGGGAGGGAGAGAGATAGAGCGGAGGAGAAGGGAGAGTGAGGGAAGGAGCGAGGTAGGGAGGAAGTGAGGTAGGTAGGGAGTGAGTGATGGAGGGAGGGAGCAAGGGAGGGATGTAGATAGGGAGTAAGGGAGGGAGTGAGGAATGGGAAGATGCAGCGAGGGAGGGAGGTAGAGAGGGAGGGAGGTAGGTAGAGAGGGAGGGAGGGAGGGAGCGAGAAAGGGAGGGAGGTAAGTAGTAGGGAGGGAGGGAGGTAGGGAGTTAGGGAGGGAGGGAGCAGAGGGATAGAAAAGCACCAGCTGCTGTTTCACATTAAAGGCCTGGCCCTGACTGAGAAGACTAACACCTCGGGTCGGACCGGAAATGTAGGAAATCTGGCCACGGCCTTGGATGATGTATGCTGTGGTAGGGATACAGTCTGATGCCTTTTTTTTTACCATGGCAATACACTTGGCAGTGGAAACACCATGACAAAATAGGTGAAATGATGGGAGAATGTTTGCTTCCATGAAGAGGCTTTTCCGCGAAAGGCAGTTTATACACGGTCCAAAAGAGGAGGCGTCCAGAAGGTGGATAAAAAAACAAAGTAAAGCCCGGGTAGGCAGTGAATGTGAAATCCAGGTTAGCCCATAAGATTCCCATTTGATTTCCTCCCAGTCTGGTAAGCCTCCTTCGGTGTGTGACCTGGGAGAGGGGCCACCAGGATACAGGCCCAACCCCAATCCCATGTTTGTCTTTCAATCTGTACCTAAGCCTCCAAGGCTTTCCCTCGCCAGGTAAACGCAAACAGACGGAGCGCTTTGATTACAGATCTAAAGCCTGGCTTTAAGTTACGATTAAAACAACTGTGTCAATCAAATAACGAACCGAATGACAAGGGAAGCCTTCCTAGAGACGTCCTGTTCTGCTCGCTGGGTGTGAATCATCGAAGGGGATTAACGAGCATTTCAAACCGCTTTTGTTTCCGATTATGTGCAGCCTCTGGAGAGAGAACGGCCAACGATATCACGTAAACCGCTCTGTGTTGAATTACTTTACAGAGCGTCTTTGGCTCACTGGGCACGTTAATGGCGTGTGTCTAGACTTCAGCTCACAAAAGTCTGGAGGCATTCAAACACAAGTTTTAACAGAAATGTGTGGTGGCAAAGTGGGTCATTGTACCTTTAACCGATTACATTACGCTAGTTAGAGTGGAGGCTAGTGTTTCTATTGCCAAATAGTTTTTAAACCCATAAGCAATCAAAAGTATTTCTGAGGGTCTTGTCCAAGGTTTTCTACTATAGACCAATGACTCACAAACAGCATCGTCATATGTTTATCCCCCCCCATTCCCCCCGTCCCCCCGTCTCCCTGTCTCCCTATCGCTTCTTACATCGGTCTGGTTTGAATTGTGTGTGTGTGTGTGCAGGACGATGCAGGATATGGAGAACCCCCAGGTCATCTCGTGCAACAAGGGAGAGCAGCACTACCGGAGCTCCCCGAGTAACCAGTCGTCCTCCAGCGACCCGGGACCCTGCGGCAGCACCAGCTGGTCCCAGCAGGCCGGATACGACGGGTACGCTATGCGTTGTTCCCCATGGGTCACGGGACAGAAAGTCCTGTGTCTCATGTCTCAAGTAGTCAAGCAAACCAAAAGAGCAGCCAAACTCTGCAAATCAAATGACAACCATGTCGTTTTCTGTTGTCTGATTGGCTGAAATTGGTGTTGCATAGTTTAGGTTACAAATTGTATTATATATCCTATTCATATATATGTATTTGTTATTTACTTTTTAAACACATGAGCCTGTGTGATCACGGACTGCCAGGCCCCCAGGCTTACGGTGGGACAGATCAAGTGTGTTGTACTCGGCCAGGATCCATCATTGACAATGGTGTGTGTCTGGAAGCTCTTACAGACCGTGACAAGAGGAGGGAGGGAGGGAGCGGGGGGAGGGAGGGCGGGAGGGAGGGCGGGGGTGGGCTATTGTAAGCCGTCTGTCTCGTGGCTCTCAAACAAACTCCCAGAGATCAGAACGGCCTGTCAAAGAGCCTGTCAGGTCCTGCCGCACAACACGCAACATATGTATTCACCGCCGCGTCTCCCCGGGAAAAGAGAAAGGTTTGAGTTGAAGATCAGGTCGGTGTGCAGCTGACGAAAGACATGGCATCTGCCTTCAAGCCCTAGCTGTCCTTCTTTTTTTTTTAAGGATTCATTAAGATATCCCATGAACGATTCCCTCCCCAAACCCCTACGTCCCCTGGATAATGGTGAGGGGCGAGGGGCAGGCATGTTGTTCTTCCCCTCCCCAGCATCTGGAAGGTTTTCATGAAGGTCCATCCCATTATACCGTGTAGGCACCTGCGTGGTCGGATCTCTCGGTGTGATCCGATTGCCGCACATCTGGTGCCGCATCTAATGAAGTGTTACTCCTGGCTCTGCGTCCAGAAACCCCGGAGTATACAGCGTGGTTATCTATAGGTCATGTGACCTCTCCTCCTCCTCCTCCTCCTCCTCCTCCTCCTCCTCCTTCTCTCCCTCTTCTTCCTCCAGATGTCCGTCCCCTGTCCTCCATGAGCACTCGGGGGACATCGCTGGGGGGGACGGTGGCCGCGAGCGAGAGCCCACACTGGAGAGAACCCGGTCTGCGGGTGAGTGGTCTGTCCTGTGGTCACACATATGGGGCCTGGAACAATGAAAAGAAACGTTTAAGGGTCAAATGTGTAAATGTAAGTTTATAACCAACCCCCAGTTAGTGCTGCGGCGATGCCCTT
>CM051018.1:10208189-10220689 GCA_027704905.1 Muraenolepis orangiensis
TAGCACTTTAAAATCTATTTTGCACCAGTCGCCATATGTATATATCATCCATCCGTCACTTTATTGTTCTTTCTATTGTGTATAGCATTGTTAAAGTGTGTTGTTGTTTATAGTATATAGAATGGTATATAGTAGGTAGTATATAGCGTTTATATTATTATATTGTATAGTATTAACAATACAAAAGTATTGCATAGTTTAGTATAGCATATTGTTGTTGAAATTCATACTGCTGGAGGGAATGGGGGAGTAAGCAGCCAATTGTTGCACATGGCAAATAAAAACATCCTGGATCTTGAATCTCAGACGGGGGACAAGAACTCCAGCCATTCCAGCAGCAACACCCTGTCCAGCAACACCTCCAGCAACAGCGACGAGAAGCACTTTGGCTCGGGGGACCTGATGGACCCGGAGATGCTGGGCCTCACCTACATCAAGGGAGCGTCCACGGACAGCGGCATCGACACCAACCCCTGCATCCCCCCCGGCGGCCGCCTCCTTCCGCAGGGCCGGGCGGGGGAGCAGGCGCACCCCTGGCCCTCGGAGCACGCCGAGGACGCGGCGTCGGAGGACGACCACGGGAAGCTGTACCTGCCCCAGGGCTACGCCTCGGCCATCATGGAGGGCAGCATCGGGGACCTCAGCGAGATCTCCTCCCACTCCAGGTACGGTACAGCGGAGCGGAGGGTTTGCGTACGGTCCACCTTGGACCTTGACGTGTGTGTGTTTTTTAGGTGTGTATGTGTCAGGTATATACGTATGTCCGACCGCTGAGCTCCTGGTCTCTGGGCCGTATTGCACAGCGTAGACCTTTGTTGTGTCGATTCTGTTTCTTCTGTATCAGGCCATTGATTCTTCCCTCTGTGGAGGGAGACATTCTCTATGGTAGAGGGCGATCTTGGACACAATCTGTTGTGTTGAGACACACTGACCTGTCAATAGCACAATAGCACTTACACCAAAAAATAATTGCATACATCTACATATCAATCTAGTTGTTTTTAACATACCCAGACTGAAAATGGCAAGAGACACACACACACACACACACACACACACACACACACGTTGGGAGGATGCTGGCTGTTTGCTGACCTTTTCTCCTGGCCACCCTCCCTGTCTCTTGACCTGTGGCCTGATCCACCATGCTGTGCCGGAGCTCAGAGGAGACCTGGTGGCTCTCTGGCAGGGTGTGAGGGATGGGGGAGACAAGGGGGGAGATCCATCATCACACCCCCCCCCTCCCCCACCTCCCTACAAGATGAACTCAGGGGAGGAGACTGAAGCCGATGTACCCTAGCCTCTTGAAACCCACTGGGCATTTCTCTGTGGTCCAGTCACCCCATACAGAGCTGTGTTACCCCCATCTGAGCCAGGTCACCAGCTCCTTAGAAGGAGATTGTCAGAACTGTCCACTTGACGATTGTATCATTAAGGAGAAGTGGCATTTTTTTTTTTCTTCCATGTGTGTTCCTGATTTAACTGCCATTGACACTCTGGTGTCTTCTGAAAGAAGCACTGAAAACAGCAGGAAATTCTATTGCAAGGTGTCGCACAGATGGTGATAAATACGAAAACAATGGATGCTGTGTCTCGGGATAACACCCAGTCGCTGACACTGATTGACTCATTTAATGAGAAATATAATTCGGTCTGATCAGTTTCAGTCGAGGATTTTATTTATTTGATATCGGGACTCTTCGACTTCACGTGAAGTGGACTCGAATCAAAGTCGGGCGGGGAAAAACGGGTAAAAATCCCTCGTCGGAGATGAAAGGCAAAGCGCCCGCCGTTATGACAACTGGAAGGGCGGGGCCAATTAGAGGCGCCGCCGTCCGTGGCTTCCAGAGGCGTCGCTGTAATAGGAACTCACTGGCAGATCAAAGCCTGACCGAGCGGTGCGCTCCAAGGGGGGGGGGGGCATTTTACCATGAATTTTCTTGAATATCTTCCCGTTCTTGATGTGATAGTCTGCTGTATTAGCTGCAATACTTGGCTCTCAAGATGATTGGTTTGGAATCCTCCAAGTCAAGCTCGGGGGGGGAGGGGGGGGGGAGAAGAGAGGGAGAACCGAGAGAACGCTGGCATGCTCATGAAGAGGAGCTGTTTGTACGCCCGTCTCGGACAAACCTCGCTGCGTCATATGACGCCAGACTTTGAGATTCCATTTGTGTTCTCGTGCGCCCGGTGACATCTGTTGATTTGTCTCAGTTTGATGTATTCACCTTTTTGTAACATTTTTTTTGTTCTATGCTTTTGTCTCTCTGTGTTGTGTGTGTGTGTGTGTGTGTGTGTGTGTGTGTGTGTGTGTGTGTGTGTGTGTGTGTGTGTGTGTGTGTGTGTGTGTGTGTGTGTGTGTGTGTGTGTGTGTGTGTGTGTGTGTGTGTGTGTGTGTGTGTGTGTGTGTGTGTGTGTGTGTGTGTGTGTGTGTGTGTGTGTGTGTGTGTGTGTGTGTGTGTGTGTGTGTGTGTGTGGTTACATGCTGTTCTGTGTTGCCATGGGGGGGGGGGTTGGGGGTTCGTTCAGTGGCTCTCACCATTCTGGCAGTCCCCTGGCCCGTGGCGCCAGATACTGTACGTCTGCCGATTCCGCCAAGGTCTACACCATCCCCCAGCCCGGCAGCTCGGGGTTAGGGCCGGGGCCGGGGCCTGGGCCTGGGCCTGGGGTGGGTCAACCCGCCTCAGAGGCCTGCGGACAGACACGCCAGGAGCCTGGCTCAGAGCACATGGCTCTGGGCATGGAGGAGACTGAGGATGCCCCCTGCCTTGAGGAACCCCCCAACATTACAGAGTGTGGGTGAGTGTGGGGGTGTGGAGTCTGTGTGTGGATTGTGTGTGTGTGTGTGTGTGTGTGTAGCCTGTGTGTGTAGCCTGTGTGTGTAGCCTGTGTGTGTAGCCTGTGTGTGGAGTCTGTGTGTGTGCCTTGTGAGCAGATGGTGCTTTTGTGTACTTGGATGTAAGAGTTTGGGCTGTAGTGTAGACAGTGTAGTGCAGTGCCATCATTGACTCCGGAGACAAACATCGGTTTCAGTATAAATTAAACGGGTTGCCCACACAGCCACACCTATTCCTCTTCCATGTATTAATTTACACAGAATAGAGATCCATCCACACACACACACACCACACACACACACACACACACACACACACACACACACACACACACAACACATAAACAGGCGGCACAATAAATGAGCTCGACGAAGCCGTGGACATAAAGACATAATACACTTGGCACATGTCACTTTTGCTTATTGATCAGTGCTATGAAGCCAGGCCCCTGGTTGAGGGCCGCACGGTGGGGGGGAGAGAGAGAGAGAGAGAGAGATAGCCGGGGCACCGTCCCCCAGGAGCCCTGAAGCGGGCCCCTGGATCTAGGCCCTGTGCACATAACAACACAATAAACACGACAGACAATAATAATAATAATAGTAATAATACACCAGCGGAGGGACAGGATGCCCACAGAATCGCCTCTTTGGAGCGATTTTATGTAATATTCCATTGTATCCTTGTATAACATATAAACACAAAAAATATCTAAATATCTAAATATATGATGACATGTCATTTAGTGGAATGCGTTTATCTAATTCTGCGTCATTGAGTAACAGGTGGTCATGGGTTAGGCATCTTAATCAAGGATACCTACCACCCGGAGACTGTGGACGCATACAAATGACCATTACAATATATACCAGAATTGTCTGCGAGGAGCAAAGTGATATTTCTGATGAAATTGGAATGCAGCTCAACAAAAGCTGTGTGTGTGTGTGTGTGTGTGTGCGTGTGTGTGTGCATGCGTTTGTTTTGCAAGAACGGAAGGTGGGAAATTGTTGTGGAAGAACATTCCCCCTCACCCAGTTTCCCGAGCTGCGTCTCTCCCCCCCCCCCCCCCCCCCCGCCCTCCAAGAAATCACATTTGCACTGCGAAATCTCCCTCCTGAGGATAGTGCGATTGATAGCGCACGCCTAACTCATCTTCAGTGGAGTTATTAAAAATACTTCGGTAATCCACTCACTCTCCTGCGTGTTTGTTGATATATTCCTCTGCCTTCATTTCATTCTTGTGTAACAACGCCTCGGGGTGAATAAACTAATATTACTCGCGTATATCCCTTTAACAACACCTCCATGCCTTTTTTTTCCCCCTCCGCCTGCTAACCTTTGCCTTGCCGTGTGTGTGTGTGTGTGTGTGTGTGTGTGTGAACGTATGATTCCGATTTGCATTGTGTTGAGCGCTGTCCCGCCTGTGGAAGCAGCTCCTGCTAACCCCAGGGTCGTGTCTCTTCTTCTTCTTTCTCCTCCTTGACACCCGGCAGGGGAGCCGAGGGCTTGTTAGCTCTCCTCCTCAAAATGCTGTCCGAGCATTCCAGGTAGACACGCGCTGTCAGATCCCCCCCCCCCCCCCCCCACGTTGCCCCGCCCTCCGCCTCGGCACCCCCCCCCCCCCCACTGGGTGATCCCCAGCTCCAGCCCTGACCACCCTTCCAACACCTCCCCCACCACCACCACCACCACCACAACCACCACCACAACCACCCCTGGTCTACCCCTCCTCCGACCTGCTTTTAATCACCAAAGCACACCACCTGCGTTACCCACCGCCGCCGCCCCCACCTCTTCTCCTCAAACGTCCCGCCATGCTGCTGTGATGGGAGCTCAGGGACAGAAGCGTTATTGCTTGTCCCCCATTATTACATTATTATCACCATGACGACGATGATGATGATTATTGTCCTATTATTATAATTATTATTATTATTATTATTATTACTACTACTACTCATTATCATTATTACCTAATGTGGGTTTTTTATTTATTTTTTTCAAATGTAGAAGCGTAAGACTGTAATTGGACCTATATTGTACATCAGTGTATTCAGCTTTTATATTAAAGGGCCAGAGAAGACTCAACCCCCTTTCAGTGTTCAGCACCACATGGATCACCACGTGGATGAGTGAACGTCTCGTACGTTCATTCATTCATTCATTCATTCAGCTCAATCTGCTTCTACAGCATCCCACTGAATAAGGTCCCATTCAGGGTATGCTCACTGTGGCGGTCCAAACAAGTCTTTAGCAGCACTGTCTCTCTTGTCTGTGCACAACACCGCCAGGCTAGAGTAGCCCTCTGTGTGTCTCTGTCTCTGTCTCTGTCTCTCTCTCTCTCTTTTTCTCTCTCTCTCTCCATCTCTTTGATCGCCCCGCGGCTGCCTAACACCCTGCCAACAGCGTTCTGTCGGCCTGTCTCGCTCACAGGCGGCCCTCCGTGCAGACAGGGTTTTTTTCACAGCCTCGTAGCCATAACAACCAGTCAGGTTGATAATATGTATGACCTCAGCAACACACGGCAAACCCCCCCCCCCCCCCTCTCCTCCCAAACCCCACACACACACACACACACACACACACACACACACACACACACACCACACACATCAGGACATACTCACTGACCTGCCCCAGAGGTCTTGTACATGTAGGTGGGGTTGATCCCTGCCAGCCCTGGCTTTAACGGTTTACCTGCATGCGTCTCCTATGGTGGTTTGTCCAAGCACCGTGTTTTCCCCAGTCTCCACCTATGGTCTTATTATCTCAGACACCTCACCTGGTCCTCACTCGCTCTCACTCTCGCTCTCTCTCTCTCTCTCTCTCTCTCTCTCTCTCTCTCTCTCTCTCTCTGCCTTACACCTCAACTGTTCCTTTGTAACGCTAAAGAGACTTCCCCCCCCCCCCCCTCCGGCACCTGTCTCTTGCTCTACCTCCTTTGGCTCACCTGGTTCAGCATGGAATGCAGCGCACTAACCGTACCTGTAGGCGGCGAACTGGGCTTAAAAGGCCGTATCGGTGTCATTTTAACACTTTGAACCACAGAATGAATTAGCTGTGTTCTTGCTTCTTCTGCTTCTTGGAATAGCAGAGGCGGACGGCCAAGAGCACGGAAAAGAGATTGTATTTCTTGCGTGCGCATTTGAACGCCTCGCCATGTAATGTTTCCTTTATGATTTGTCCCATATGGTTTTGACATAAAGGGAAGTGAACTGTGCAGGGAGCTACCAAATAAAACATACACTGGATACACACTTGTCTGCATACTAGACAGGAGAAAGATCTGCAGTATGCGGATCAGTCAAAATGACACCGGTGCGGTCCGTTTGAGCATGCCAAAATGTACAAATAATGATTTCCCAAATGTTCAGATGAATCCAGCTGCAGTCCCTGATTGATGGCTATATGACATTATTGGTAAAACAGCTGGGTGACCTTTGAACCACAGTCGTCGTCGTCGTGGCGCCCTTCCTCCCTCCCCCCACCACCCCCCCCAATCCCATTCTCTCTCCCCCCCCCCCCCCCCCCCCCTCCTCCTGCAGGACTACTGCTACCGGTTTCAACTGTTCCCCTGACTGGCCCCTCTGTGGCGTCTTCTCTCTCCTGTCTTCTCCCGTGTCTCTCCTCTCGTGCAGGCAACTCTATGCCCAGGAGGCGGCGTGTCGGATGCAGGAGGCGGAGCGCGAAGGCGATGGGCTCCAGGGTCTGTCCAAGGAGGAGTACCTCAAGCTGATGCTGCCAGACGGCCCCCCAGGAGACGACCGGAGGAGAGCAGTAAGGGGCCGTTGTCGCGTCGCGTCTCTTCTTCTCCGCTCACTTAATCCACCGCTAAACCTCTTGAATTATTATCAGCACCAGAGAATGGCTTTGTTTTCTTCCATGCGGTTAGAGCTGGGGAGGGGGGGGGGGGGTGGGATTCATGTGGTGTTGCAATGTCAAAAGCCACACCCCTGACACAGCGGCGGTGTTGTTCGACTTAAACACAAAACAAAAGGTAAACCGGGGATACCGAGTTAGCCGACTAAAACAGACAGTCTGGGATGTGTGAATAGAACACATCTTGAGTTCATCGCAGCACTGTCTGCTTCTCCTACTGCCCTCTCTCTCTCGCTCTCGCTCTCTCTCTCTCTCCCCTCGCTCTTGCTCTCTCTCTCCCCTCGCTTTTGCTCTCTCTCGCTCTGTCGCTCTCTCGCTCTGTCGCTCTCTCGCTCTGTCGCTCTCTCTACAACAGAAACCTACTGCTGGTTTTCAGCAGTTGTTGAATAGCAACCGAACACTAAAGTCGAAGCCCAGTGCATCTCCGGGCACGGCAATTGATGAAGTATGCATACACAATCATATCAAATATGTTTATAAAGCCACATTTACACCGCAGGAACTTTCCCCAGGAACAAGGAACCTTTGGAGGAACTCTGTGCATTTCCACCGCAGAGACCTCTAAATCTAATTCTAAATTAAGTTCCAGCATTTCATTATTTGACCACCCCCCCCCCCCCTTCTCGGAGGGTAGTACTTTCCAAAAGTACAGGAACTTTGGGGGTGGAGCTTGCAGCGGCGAACATTGTGGTCGAGTACTTTTTTCAGCCACAATTCCGCAAAAAACGTTTTTTTGCGGGGCTTTATGACTCTTTTTTTCATACGTCAGCAGAGGAGTAGTTTACTGGGACTCAACGTCTGGGGTTACTTCGGGTGGAAACAATAGCGACGATAGTGACAGCGCTTCACTTGGCGTTTTGAGCAAGCGGCAAACATCAGTTGCAGTAACCTCTGTTTCACCAGAGGTGGCGCTGTCCCTTCTGCTATATTTGTAGTCTTTGGTTAACCTTTAATATACGGCAGGCTGCAGGTGTGTACAACACAGAGCACACAACCACACAGAATACAACCACATGAACCAATTAAGTTATTCTATGGGCCATACATATAGGGCCAGCAGTAGCTTAGTCTGTTTGGACTTAGCTTTTGGCCCTTGAGCAAGGCACCAGACCCCTACACTGCTCCCCGGGCAGCTGTGTATAAAATAGCTGCCCACTGCTCCTAATACTAGGATGGGTTAAATGCAGAGAAACAAATTGCACTGTGTGTATGTGAACAATAAAGAGGATTCAAATCCTCCAGATTTAGATTAGGATTTAGATACAGCCACACCCTAATAACCGCACCACGGTTGTCTCACTTTAAGTGGCACATTTCGTACCAAAAATGTGGAATATTTTAATCTTCCGGTCCAGTGCAGAGCTAAGTCTGCCGTCGAGTCCCTGTGCTGGTGTCTTCAAGCTGCTGCATATTAAAGCCAGACCCTTCTCTCTCTGGGAGAGAAGGGCCATGAGCATCTGCTGCCTATCAGTGCTCGGTGCTCAGTCACCACAGTGTAGGGGCTCTTCTCTCCCCCACACAAGGACCCTTCAGTCCCCCCCCTCCTCCTCCGAGATACAAAGGCACAGGCGGGCGGTGGGCTTAATCAAATTTGAAGAAAATGGTGGCCTGAGTTTTACTCAGCCAGGATGTCATGGATTAAAGGAAGGAAGTCGCAGGGAAGGGGCGTCCATGTTAGATGTCCCTGCTGAATCTATTAATTGCATCATGAGGCACCCCCTCAACCCTCACCCCCCCCCCCCCAAAAAATACACACACACACACATGTGAAAACACACACACACACACACACACACACACACACACACACACACACACACAAAAACACACTGCCCCCTCCCTTCCCACAATCTATTATCTAGCAGGAAGGGACCCTGGAGACATACAAATAGGTTATTTTTGGATGCTGCTCAATTCTAATACGCATGCATTACACCCATGAAGCAGGAAGAGGGAGAGAGGGAGAGAGAGGGAGAGAGAGGGAGAGAGAGGGAGAGAGAGGAGAGAGAGAGGAGAGAGAGGGAGAGAGAGGGAGAGAGAGAGGGAGAGAGAGAGAGAGAGAGAGAGAGAGAGAGAGAGAGAGAGAGAGAGAGAGAGAGAGAGAGAGAGAGAGAGAGAGAGAGAGAGAGAGAGAGAGAGAGAGAGAGAGAGAGAGAGAGAGAGAGAGAGAGAGAGAGAGAGAGAGAGAGAGAGAGAGAGAGAGAGAGAGAGAGAGAGAGAGAAAGAGAGGGAAAATCCAGACACAGGGAACATAGATAGCCAGGGCTACTGGCATAAATCTTTGCGCCGAGATAAGAGCACCCACTGGGTCTTTTTAGTCCGGTGCGCTGATTGGTTGTCATCGGCGCTGTGGTTCCTGGTGTGTTTTAAAGTCCGGCGTGAACAAGCGGAACCCGTTCCCTTAGTAACTCTAGTCTGAACCATGAACAAGGTGCACGGGGGCCCGGTGCTGTGATTTCACCTCATTTAAATTCTGCTCCCCTTTTTTTTTTTCCACCGAGATGAAAGGGCGGCGTAATCAGCGCTGGGTCCCGGTGCTGCTCGATGACGGGCCAGGCCCAGTGCGGCTGTAATCTCATCTCCCGCATGACTCCCAAGGATAATATCTGAGAGATCATGAGGAGACACATGAGGAGAGAAAAAACACTCCCGGACACACCGGGAGAGATGGACGGACGGACGGACGGATGAGAGACGGCACGCAGCCAAACGCATGCTTCTGTGTTCTGTGCGCGCGCGCACACACACACACGCACACGTACATACATAATATACACACACACACACACATACTACACAAACGTATGAACAAGCACACACGCATGCGTACACAAGCACACGCACAAGCACACGTGCACACACAAACACACACACACACAGTACATACACACACAGTACACACACATACACATACAGACACACACACACAAACATACGCACGAACATGCACGCACACGCAGGCACACGCACATACATACATACAGTACACACACACACTCACTCACTCACTCACTCACTCACTCACTCACTCACTCACATAGTACACACACACATACATACATACAGTACACACACACATACATACATACATTATACACACACATACATACATACATACAGCACACACACACACACACATACATACATACAGTACACACACACATGCTTACAGTACACACACACATACATACAGTACACACACACACATACATACATACATACATACAGTACACACATACATACATACAGTACACACACACATACATACACACACACACATACACACACACACACACACACACACACACACACGTTGGCGTCTGAGCCTGTCTGTCCCGGTGTTATCGTGTTTTCAATCCAAACCCCCGGGCAGACAGATGAGTCTGATTACAATGCAGCGTCAACAGTGGAAACGCTGGCGATTACTACCAGCATAATCTGACATGTTTTCATCTCAGTGAGGCTCAGGGGCCGCTTAGTTTGTGAGCGTCACTTCCCCGCCGTCACACCGCCACTGTGCGTGCGTGCGTGCGTGGGGTGTGTGTGTGCGTGTGTGTGTGTGTGTGTGTGTGTGTGTGTGTGTGTGTGTGGGTGAGCATGGCAGGTGCACAAACATTCCCCCCCCCCCCCCGTGCCAGCTTGGATGTCAGTATAGGGGACGGCTCCCACGGCGGAGACCCAACTATTGTGCACTCTATTGACGTCAAGGAGGAAAAGGGCAGCTTGCCTGCTTTTACCGGGGTCTGAATGAATGGGGGGGATGACGTGTAGCACATCCTCCTCCTCCTCCTCCTCCTCCTCCTCGGACGTCTGGCCCTCAAAACAGGGCATTGTATGGGCTTGATGTAATTGTTGTTGTTGTTGTCGTCGGGGGGGGGGGGGGGGGGGGAGCATCCAGGGAGTGGTCAGTGTGGGGTCTGGTCTAGTACCTGCCTTCCTGGTACCCTGCCCCCCCCCCCAGGGTACCAGGCAGGCAGGTACTAGGGGGGGGGGGGAGATGAGAAGAGATGAGAGAAATGAGAGAATCCACTGAGAAGATTTTTTATCTTCTCAGAATTCGTGGGCAGCCAAACACTGCGTGGGGTCAGCTGCCATCTGCGGGAGGCGGTGGTGGTGGGGGGTGTGATTTAGTCCGGTTTAGACACACTTCACATGAAAGCAACGCTAAGCACCGCGCAGGTTTGATTAATGCAATATTTGGCGGGGAGCGATGGCTGGAGGTTAATTCCCGCCCAGTGCCGGTGTGCAGACAAGGGATCAGACGAGGGATCAGCTGCAGAAGATGGGATAAATACACACGGCGTCTCGCAAGAAAAATAAACTGCTAGTTCTAGTTTTTGTTGTTTGTTTTTTTTATTTGATTTGCTCTATCACCGTTTTATGGGGTACAGTTAATCTGCCCCGGTGCTATTTTTCACTTTTGCGCAAAGGGAGCGGCAAATCGTGTTCAAGGTTTTTTTTAAGCGATGGGAGAACTCCATATGAGGTCTAATCTTGTCATAAAGATGGGGTGAGAAAAATAAATGGGAAGGGAAGGGAAGGGAGAGGACCGTGTGTGTGTGTGTGTGTGTGTGTGTGTGTGTGTGTGTGTGTGTGTGTGTGTGTGTGTGTGTGTGTGTGTGTGTGTGTGTGTGTGTGTGTGTGTGTGTGTGTGTGTGTGTGTGTGTGTGTGTGTGTGTGTGTGTGTGTGTGTGTGTGTGTGTGTGTGTGTGTGCGCTTTTAGATTTGTACTCTCCAGTATTTAAGAGCCTCGACCAAAAACTTTTAACCGTGGTGGATTTGTAGGATAGGGGGGGTGAGGGAGGGGTGGGGGGGGGGAGCAGGTGTGTCTTTGAAATGGAGATTGCTGGGTGTTGCCCGATGGCAAACGGTCGGTCGGCGTCAGAAACCCAAACGCAAGCAAGATACCGATCTGGACGGCGGCGGCGGTGTGTGTCACATGTGGCTGGTCGCGTGTCACCCGTGCCGTGTTTGCGTGCAGTGAAAAGAGGGAGGGAGGGAGGGAGGGAGGAAGGGATGGGGGGGAGGGAGGGAGGGAGCGAGCGAGCGGGGGGGGGGGGGGATGTGGTCATGGATCGACGAGAGCTTAGTGTGGTGTGGTGTGTTTTCAACCGCGGGATCTATTCCATGACGACTATGTTTCTCTGGAGCCCAAAACCAATGTGTAGTGTCTCTCTGATGAGATGACGAAATATATTATACCCTCACTCGGATAACACACACATAGGTCCTGCATTGAACAGTGTTTATATTAATTGATATATATATTAATATACTGTATATAAACATGCAATAAACATGCAAGTGTTTTCCATTTTGATTCCATTGACAGTTTGTTTATCATGGTCGATGATTTCTTTATTATTTAGCTGACCAGTTTAAGCACTGTTATATATAACAGGCAGGCGGTATGTCATGTATGAATCATGGTGGTATCATTATACCATCCAACTGCATCTTACCAGCTTATACACATGTAAATGTGTGTAAAGGCATGTTTCTTTCTATGGCACACACTCTCACACATGCGCTCGGACACACATTGCACACATGTCCTCTTGCTTACAGCCTGCAGCCTGTGCTTTTACTTTTCAAGCCTGCTGTACTGTCGGAAGTAATGGACAGTGTGGAGAGTGTAGCCAGAGGTCCAGAGGAATCAGCTCAATGTCTCCATGCTGTTCTGAAAGCTTTCCTATTCTCTCTCTCTCTCTCTCTCGCTCTCGCTCTCTCTCTCTCTCTCCAGTCCCTCTATGCATCTCCCTCTGTCCGTCTGTCTCTCATCTGTCTTTC
>CM051018.1:10228189-10253189 GCA_027704905.1 Muraenolepis orangiensis
CTCTCTCTCTCTCTCTCTCTCTCTCTCTCTCTCTCTCTCTCTCTCTCTCTCTCTCTCTCTCTCTCTCTCTCTCTCTCTCTCTCTCTCTCTCTCTCTCTCTCTCTCTCTCTCTCTCTCTCTCTCTCTCTCTCTCTCTCTCTCTCTCTCTCTCTCTCTCTCTCTCTCTCTCTCTCTCTCTCTCTCTCTCTCTCTCTCTCTCTCTCTCTCTCTCTCTCTCTCTCTCTCTCTCTCTCTCTCTCTCTCTCAGAAGCGGCCCCCCCTCCACACTGACCGGTAAAGTGAACCAGCTAGAGGTGATCCTCCGACAACTGCAGTACGACCTTCGAAAGGTACGTGTACAACAACCGCCCATGTTATTTGGCCCTCCGCCGTACCGCGCCTTATTTCACCATCCAGTATATATTTTAAGATGTTTTTTATTTGCCATGTGCATTGTGCAACAAGTACAATTGAATACTTATTCCCATTCCCTCCTGCAGTAGGAATTTCAACAACAATACTATACTATGCTATACTAAACTATACAATGCTATAAACAACACTATATACTATATGCTTTATACTTCACTATAAATTAGAAACAACACTATGCAATAACAAAAGTGTATAACAATAAAGTGGCTAATGTGTGATATATATATATATATATATATATAATATACCGTGTATATATATATATATATATATATATACACGGTATATATATATATATAATATATATATATACCGTGTATATATATACAGAATATGGCAAGGAAATGTCTTCCTTTTGTCTTGTTCTTCTATTGTACCAGGGCTGACATGCTAATTGCTAAGTGGTACATATTGTGTTGGGTTCAGGACCACAGCCAGTGAGCGATGTCTGCCCTGAGGTCTCTGAATTACCACCTTGTTACCACTTCATTTTATAACCTGCTGCTTCCTTTCCACAACGGAAAGTGTGTGCCAGAACAAATGTTTCTATCGTGTCCATACTAATGTGTTTAAAAAGGAGTAAGGGGGAGATGGGGGTGGGTGGGTGGGTGGGGTGGGGGGGGGGGGGAACTAAACAGTGGAAAGCAGTTTTAGCATAACTACCCTGCCATGCTAATTTGGACCATTTAAGCCCCGGAGAATGACTGGCGGATGTGACTGAAGTGGCTTTTATCAACTCTTCGTCACTCATTTGTGGTAGCTTCATGGGTCAGAGTTAACGGTGCTGTGTGTGTGTGTGTGTGTGTGTGTGTGTGTGTGTGTGTGTGTGTGTGTGTGTGTGTGTGTGTGTGTGTGTGTGTGTGTGTGTGTGTGTGTGTGTGTGTGTGTGTGTGTGTGTGTGTGTGTGTGTGTGTGTGTGTGTGTGTGTGTGTGTGTGCTTCTCTGTTTGTTTCTGTGTGTGTATGTGGGTGTTTGCTTCTGTGTGTGTGCTTGTGTGTTTGTTTCTCTGTATGTGTGTGTGTTTGTTTGTTTGTTTCTCTGTGTGTATGTGTTTGTTTCACTGTGTGTATGAGTGTGTGTTTGCTTCTGTGTGTGTGTGTGTGTTTGCTTCTGTGTGTGTGTGTATGTTCAGGAGAAGGAGGACAAGGCCATGCTCCAGGAGGAGGTGCAGCACCTGCGCCAGGACAACATGCGCCTGCAAGAGGAGAGCATCACGGCCTCCGCGCAACTCAGGAAGTTCACCGAGTGGTTCTTCCACTCCATCGACAAGAAGCCTTGAGAGGGAGAGCGCGGCGGCGGCGGCGGCAGCGGCGGGGGGGGGGGGGGGGGAGAGAGACAGACAGACAGACAGACAGACAGACAGACGGAGAGGGGGAGAGGGAGAGAGACATGATGTGGTATGTGTGATGTACAACAGAAAGACTTTCAAATAAAAAAGACTACGTCTACACTATCAACCGCCTGCAACTTCTAAGCAGGACTCTCCCTCTCTCTCGTCGTCGGAGAGGTCACACCCTCGGCCGAGACCAAGACGCTCAAAGTGTTTGAATCTATTACTCCCCCTTCTCCCCCCCCTGTCGTCGTCCCTCGTAGCTGAACAAACCCACCCCAACCTACTTGAAGTGTAGCTGTTCTAACCTCAACATCTCTCTCTCTCTCTCTCTCTCTCTCTCTCTCTCTCTCTCTCTCTCTCTCTCTCTCTCTCTCTCTCTCTCTCTCTCTCTCTCTCTCTCTCTCTCTCTCTCTCTCTCTCTCTCTCTCTCTCTCTCTCTCTCTCTCTCTCTCTCTCTCTCTCTCTCTCTCTCTCTCTCTCTCTCTCTCTCTCTCTCTCTCTCTCTCTCTCTCTCTCTCTCTCTCTCTCTCTCTCTCTCTCTCTCTCTCTCTCTCTCTCTCTCTCTCTCTCTCTCTCTCTCTCTCTCGTGTCTCGTGTCTCGAATACCAGCCCCAACCACAAAATTTTAAAAAGATACGTGACAGCAAGACTCTTGTTGAAGATGGATGTTTTCCCAGCAGGGGGGTAGCAGAGGGGGGGGGGGGGAACGCAGTAGACCGCCCCCCCGCACCCCTGGCCCCGGCCGGATCCTCGGGATATCCTTGCAGTAGTGGAATGTAAAGCCTTAGATCTCATTTACTCTAGCAGCCTATGTATCATCTACCTACTGTGCTCTATTGGACCGGACCGGATCAGACTGGACCGGACCTGATCCGACCGGACCTGATCAGACTGGACCGGAACAGACTGGACCGGACCGGATCAGACTGGACCGGAACAGACTAGACTAGACTGGACCGGAAAAGACTAGACTAGACTGGACCGGAAAAGACTAGACCAGACCAGAAAAGACTGGACCGGAACAGACCGGACCGGACTGGACCGGACTGGAACAGACTGGACCCGATCTGATCAGGCTGGATTGGACCAGACTGTACTGCACATGCTCAACTGTCATTCAACTGTCAACTGCAGTAGCACCCGGGAGTGGGGCCTCTCTCTCTCTCCTCCTTGGGTGGATGGAGAGAGAGATAGAGAGACATGGAGAGAGAGAATGAGTGAGAGTGCTAGGAGTGCAAGGAGTTAAAGGGAGGAAGAAGAGATGAAAGAATAGCAGGAGGGTTGGGGGGGATGGGGGACGGGGTGGTCGGTCAGAGAAAGAATGTACTGGATGTAATCAAGTGGTACTTCCTCTGTCCTCGCGCCGCGTGGGATCCACATGAGGCCGACTTGAAGCCTACTCTGAGGGTAAAGGAGGGAGTAGTGGGAGGAGGAGGGGTGGACATGAATGTAGCCTAACCAAGACCTATATTTTGTTGGAACGTTCGGTTTTATCAAAGTACCTAAAGTCGCAAAGAGTTAGAGACTTGATGCTTAAATTCCAAGCACTATTATTATTATTATTTTCTCCTCCTTCTTTTCCTTTTTCTCCACCCCCCCGCTCTGCTTTTGTTGTGTTGCGACGTGAGGTCACGCGGCAGCCATTGTTGGTGTTTTTAATGGTGCTTTTCCCCCCCCCCACTCCCCCCTAACACAGCAGAGCGATGTCTGTTAGTAGCTTGGGTTCAATGTCACGATGTCCTATCAATAAAAGATGTTGTCGTAACAAAAAAACTGTGTGTAGGAAAAAAATAATAATAAAATAGCACAAATGTGAATATTCCTGTCAACAAGCAGTTGTATTGATGAGGCGGGAAGAGACGGTGCCTGAAAATATGGTTGTAAATTGATTCTTGGTTCTTTCATTTGACCTGTTTTTCATAAACACATGCCTTGTTTGTGGCTCACTGATACAATGCAAAACTGGTGGAGTGTGTGTGTTTGCGTGCGTGTGTGTGGCCTTGCGTGCGTGTTGCGTGCATTCGTGTGTGAGCGTGTGCGTGTGTGTGTGTGTGTGCTTGTGTACTCTTGGGTGTGTCTTGTTTAATTAACACAGCTAAACGTGTCCATATGTAGTTGATTCTAGTGCATCTAGTGTATGGGCCAGTGAACCACATTTACAATGCCAAATGTGTTTATTTCTGTACAGATCTGCCACACAAGTGTCTTGTATTTAACACCATTATTTAAGCTTATTTAACCTAAAGTGGTTTATTTTTTATGGTTTTCTTTCTTTCGGTTGGGTTTTGGGTGGGGCTGGGGTGGGGTGGGGGGGGGGGGGCGGTTCTGCACTAAGGAGAGGAAGCTCTGTTTATGTTGTAAAGTGTAGCTTGTCAGGGCAAAACAACTATATATTTAAGTATATAAATACTGATTCATTTTGGAGATTCCAACATTTGGATGCTGCTAGAATACAGTTTGCTGGTTTGTATGCTTATTAAAAAAAAAAAAAAGTCTCTCCGTGAAGGGTTTAATTTTCTGATGGAGGTCTGGTTTCTGCTTTCGGGAAAAGGGAAAGGGGGTGTGTTTTTGTTTTTGTTTTAATTTTTTTTAAATAAATGTAGTTATAAAATAAATAAATGCAAAGTGTGTTCTTTTCTCTCCAAAAAAATAAGAATTTCATTATTTCATCTGAGATATATTATTCTCTATCTATATTGGAAGTAGCCCGGTTACTTCCCAGTAGCAGTAATAAATAAATAAATGAATGTATATTTACCAAGCATCAACGGATAAAGCCTTAGAACCACAATGTTGACAAAAAATATAGAAATGTTCAATCTTGGTAGGAGAAATGTCACAGTATGTACTGTACGTGCTCTGTGAAGGATTTAATACCATTATAAATAGCCCCCCCCCACGTGTCTTTAAAAGTCAGCCAAGTAGAGCTTCAGTTATCAAAGTTATCAAGCTTAACAATTATTTTTCGTAACGTTTGCTTCTGACCAAATCAACACTTGAATAGGGCTAAAGGTTCGGTTTAATACGGTAGCCTACTACTCTTGTTTGTTGGAAAACATCCTCAACAAGCTTGTGTCGAGGCCTGACACAAAATATGTTATTGGAATATTTACATAATCATTGGTTAAAGTCATTAGGGTTATTTTTTTAATGGCCTTCTAAAAGGTAATTCCTGATGTATCTTGTTTAGAACAGGTGGCCGGAACCTGGGGAACAACCTCCTTAAAGCCAGAGTTGGGGGAAATGTTCCTCTTGGAGTCTGTGTGCTCTGACTAAATGACAGATGCTGCTTCTTCTCGGGGTTGGGGGTGATCGAGGCACTGAATAATTAACTGTAAGCCTTTTTTATTTTTTTTTCTGGAAGCAGAAAAACAATTCAATTTGTTTGCTAACTCCTACGAAAGCCGTCGGCGCAGCTGGTGAAGTGCTGTCCAATCTAGCCGGGCCTGCGGGGATTTCTGGGTAAGCTGTGTTGTTTGATGGATGGAGGTTGGTTGGCATGGGAACAACATTTATGAATATCTGTAAGGATCAGGTTGCCGGACTCAAACGCAGACTCGTAGACGATTTGAACAGAAAACGTCTTTACTTCTTCAAGGCAAATACATGAACGAAAGCAACAAGCCGAAATACTAAAGTAAGGTCTTATCTAAAGTTAAACAACAAAAGAGGTAATCAGTAACTTAAACACTCCCTAAACTGGGTTAAGATAGAACAGGATGAACAAACAAAAGGGAGGGCTTAAATACACAGGAGGAAACCATTAACAATCACCACAGGTGGGACACAATCAAGGATAATGAGGTTGAAGGAAATAATAAGTGAGGACATCTAGGGGAAGAAACAAAAACTGCACCAAGACAAACAGTCATTACAACTGTAACAAATATCCACAAATAGGTAATGAAACTCACTCGAAACTCGAGTTTGTGTAAAGCCGAGAATGATTAGCCCATTGAAACAAACATGTCCTAAGCTGGTTCTATGTGACTGATTTGGTCAGGGAATTGCATTTAGGCCTACATGTACACGAATACATCATAAAAAAAGTAAGTTTAGATGAACGGCATATGCTGTTTACATGGAACTTTTGAAGATAAACCTGTTTATTGATATCTACTGCTTGTATATATGAACACATAAGGAAGTCATAAAAACCAAATAACACATTTTAACCAAAGTAATGTTTTCCTTAATCTACGTGACTTAATATGAGCATCGAGAACTTTGGATTTGCGTAGGCCTGTGTCCTGGCATACATCTATGGCATAGTGGGGTAAAATGCTGCCATCAGTGTCCAACTGGCATCAACAATAGCCCTGGAAAAGACCGCCTGTGTCCATAACATATATTTTTCATTTTTTAATTAGTCATGAATACCAAAGGACCAATTCTAACCACAATATTAATATGCATCAAACCCAACTAATTTCCTTTGTTCTTGTGTACATCTCATCAGACCACCCCCCCTTGTCCGCCAATTTTCCCTGTCCCCCGCCACATGTCTGTATATAATGGACATCAATCCGATTTGAACCTGCCCCAAGACAAACTCATTGGCTCACTCGCATTCAGCCAACCTCCCGCCAGGCAGAGATGCCCACCAACGTGGCTGAGCAGTGATCTGAGCGCGCTCAGCTTGGGCGCAAGGAGAGGCAGCCAGTAGGGACGTCTGGAGCGGTTAACCCACGGAGCCAGGACAGCAGATGGGAGGATCTGCCTCTCGCTGGGTGGCAGAAGACGCTACAGTGTTGTCTGTTGTCACGGAGATAGTTCACAGGATTTTGACCAGTGACTGCAACCACATACACAGCAAAAACAGCTTTGGCATGCAACACTCTTTTTTTTGGGACGGGGACCAGGATAGCTCATAGTCTGTTGGCTGACTTGGCTTGGGAACCAGGAGGTCGCCGGTTCAACTCTCCGAAACACCTGGGCACTGCCGAGGTGCTCTTGAGCAAGGCACCAGACCCCTACACTGCTCCCTGGGTGCTGTATATAAAATTGCTGCCCACTGCTTCTAATACTAGGATGGGTTGAATGCAGAGAAACAAATTTCACTGTGTTTAAATGTATGTGACCAATAAAGAGGATTCAATCCTCCAGCTTTAGATTTAGAATCGGAGGCTAATATTAGCTGGCAGGCAGCAAAAAAAAGCTGTGCCCTTTGCCCTCCAGGTCGGCGTTCCTATAACGCTATGACGTCACGTGAAATCAAAGGTCATCAAAGGTCAAACGAATAGCTACAATTGACTCCCACACTGTTACACCATTTAATTGAATTGTTATTATAATTATTATAAATATTTAATTGTATGAGTTCCGTTTGGTTTTCACACTAATTAAGTGCACCTGCTGCAGCTCGCTCGTTGTTCGCGTCCGTTGTCAACTGGTCTAATGTCTCCTAGACACGGTAATATTATTATTTAACGAACTAAACCAGAACCAGTGTGTAATGTTATGGTTGACAGTCGTCTAGTGACTAATTACTTGTACTCTCTTCCTCAGGTGACGAAGACTTTTCGTAAAGTAAAAACGCACGACGTATCCGGACCTGCTGTGAGTAGAACATAGTTTCAGACTACTAACCAAAATTGAGTAAAATAAGAATGTCTTAAAGTAGTTGAATTGCTGTGCACTATCTCTATGTATCTAGTCGCAATAATATGGCATATGAATGCGCAGTACTGCAGCGCGCATGTAGGCTCCCTTTAGGTTAGGGCTAGTTTCCCCTGACTCAAGCCAGAACATAAAGAGAAAAGTTACGCGTGTTAATTAAAGTAATTAACTGTCATGTGTGTGATATATGTGAAATTAAACATGTAGGCGTTGAGAGGGAGTTGGGGAGAGAGAGAACAGTTTGTAGGCTAACGTCCCCAGTCTGAGTCTGCCATAAGAAGCTATACATTATTATGAACTCTATTATTATATCTTTTTTAAGAACACCTTATTCTAACAATTCTTGAATCCTTCATTCAGGTGATTGCTGTACATTTGACATCATTTTCATGTCTGTCAGTTCAAGTGTGCAGTGGTGCTGGGGCAATTACAGCATGGCCTATAAAGAACTGTAGTCTCTAAAAATATGCAAGTGACATCTGGGATTGTGGTATAACTATAGTGTGTGTGTGTGTGTGTGTGTGTGTGGTGGTGTGTGTGGTGTGTGTGTGTGTGTGGTGTGTGTGTGTGTGTGTGGTGTGTGTGTGCGCGCTACACTTCAGTGTAACTATAAAGAAGAGACTGCGTTTCTGAGTCACACAGCTGAACTATGAAGAAGAAACTGCGAACTGTAAGTCATTCATTTCCTCTTTATTCTTGCCATCGTAGTTGGATGACTAGCCATCAGTTAGAATCGTAGAGCAAATTTGACGTTCCTCTCCATACATTGTGAAGCCCCTTGGGGATGGTTTGTGTACCTTCCCAGCTGGAGGAAAGCACACCTTCAGTTCAAAATGGGTCTTAGTTGGGATCTTTTCACGATGGTTTCTGATTTGAGGGGACCCATCTTGCAGGTCAAGCTGGCCTTGTCCATTACTGTGTAGGTTTGTCTGAGAAAGGCTTGCATCTTGCGGTTGGGGGTTACACAAAACACCATCCACAGAAAGAGTCCATCTGAGCCAGTAGTTCTGATCCTGTTCTCTAAGACCTATCACCCCACCACTGGCTTGTCCTTCTGAACAGATGACCTTCTGCTTCACCACTTTCCCCAAGTACTGTCTGCTAATCAAAGCTGCACGGTTTGCATCTGTCAAGGCTACTCATTCAGGAAACCACTGAGACGTCACTTAGGGGACGTAAGTCAATCTTGTATACCTTTTTTGGAGACTGCAAACATAATCCATTACCAGTGTCGGACATTGCTAAAGAATGCTGAACATCCATTTGAATCCTTGCTGACGTAACCTTCTTTTCTATTCTGGATGTCATGAGACTTGGGTGCCATGGGGATTTTACCTTGCATGAGTGTTTGGCATGGAATGTGTGGGTGGCATGTGGTTTTGAGATGGAAGTGGTTCATGTGGGCATGGCTAGGGTTTGACCTGGTTAAATATAGTAATACATACATTAAAATTTAAATACAATACAATGAACAAACGCAGTCCAGCAATAAATTTGACCTGGCATATGTGCGCATGGCTAGGGTTCGACCTGGCATAGGGTACTACATGTGGGCATGGCTAGGGTTCGACCTGGCATAGGGTACTACATGTGGGTGTGGCTAGGGGTTCGACCTGGCATAGGGTTCCAAATGTGGGCGTGGCTAGGGGTTCGACCTGGCATAGGGTACCAAATGTGGGCGTGGCTAGGGGTTCGACCTGGCATAGGGTACTACATGTGGGTGTGGCTAGGGGTTTGACCTGGCATATGTGGGCGTGGCTAGGGCTTCAACCTGGCATAGGGTACCAAATATGGGCGTGGTTAGGGTACAACATGTGGGTGTGGCTATGGTTCGACCTGGCATAGGGTACCACATGTGGGCGTGGTTAGACTACGACATGTGGGTGTGGCTAGGGTTCCCCCTGACATAGGGTACCACATGTGGGCGTGGTTAGGCTACAATATGTGGGTGTGGCTATGGTTCGACCTGGCATAGGGTACCACATGTGGGCGTAGCTAGGGTTCGACCTGGCATAGGGTACCATGTGTGCGTGGCTAGGGTTCGACCTGGCATAGGGTACCACATGTGGGCGTGGCTAGGGTTCCCCCTGGCATAGGGTACCACATGTGGGCGTGGCTAGGGTTCGACCTGGCATAGGGTACCACATGTGGGCGTGGCTAGGGTTTCGACCTGGCATAGGGTACCAAATGTGGGTGTGGCTAGGGGTTCAACCTGGCATAGGGTACTACATGTGGGTGTGCCTAGGGGTTCAACCTGGCATAGGGTACTACATGTGGGCGTGCCTAGGGGTTCAACCTGGCATAGGGTACTACATGTGGGCGTGCCTAGGGGTTCAACCTGGCATAGGGTACCAAATGTGGGCGTGGTTATGGTATGACCTGGCATAGGGTACTACATGTGGGTGTGGCTAGGGTTCGACCTGGCATAGGGTACTACATGTGGGCGTGGTTATGGCACGACCTGGCATAGGGTACTACATGTGGGTGTGGCTATGGTTCGACCTGGCATAGGGTACCACATGTGGGCGTAGCTAGGGTTCGACCTGGCATAGGGTACCATGTGTGCGTGGCTAGGGTTCGACCTGGCATAGGGTACCACATGTGGGCGTGGCTAGGGTTCCCCCTGGCATAGGGTACCACATGTGGGCGTGGCTAGGGTTCGACCTGGCATAGGGTACCACATGTGGGCGTGGCTAGGGTTTCGACCTGGCATAGGGTACCAAATGTGGGTGTGGCTAGGGGTTCAACCTGGCATAGGGTACTACATGTGGGCGTGCCTAGGGGTTCAACCTGGCATAGGGTACTACATGTGGGCGTGCCTAGGGGTTCGACCTGGCATAGAGTACTACATGTGGGCGTGGCTAGGGGTTCAACCTGGCATAGGGTACCAAATGTGGGCGTGGTTATGGTATGACCTGGCATAGGGTACTACATGTGGGTGTGGCTAGGGTTCGACCTGGCATAGGGTACTACATGTGGGCGTGGTTATGGTACGACCTGGCATAGGGTACTACATGTGGGTGTGGCTAGGGTTCGACCTAACATAGGGTACCACATGTGGGTGTGGCCAGGGTACAACCTGGCATAAGGTGTGTGTGTGTGTGTGTGTGTGTGTGTGTGTGGTGTGTGTGTGTGTGTGTGTGTGTGTGTGTGTGGTGTGTGTGTGTGTGTGTGTGTGTGTGGTGTGTGTGTGTGTGTGTGAGAGACACGGAATGGTGAACTAAATTTAAGGAGACGGGACACCATGTATACTTGAGCGCTCCAGTTGAGCTGGAACGATTGAAAAGAAGACAAGTGTTCTGCAGATTGGATTGCAGTGTAAATAACGGATGCAACTAATGACATTCCACAAAGAAAATAATCAGAAGTTCGAACATTTGCAGGAAACTAAAGGCATATAAAAGACTCAGACCTGGAGTGATGCTACCCTTCCTACTCGGCTAGACGGCGAGCTCTTTGGAGGGTATCTTGTATACAAGATTTGTCTTGGCCATTTGTAATGAGTATATAGGAATGCTTTACTCCCCATAAACTCCCCACAGTATAAATCTCAACAACACCATAACAATAATATACAATTTAAATAAACAAAAAAAGAGCAGCAAAGTGACTTAATGATATGTACGTTTTTGTTTTTTTACAAAAATCTTTCAAAAGCATTTAAAGTGCCAGTAGTGCAGCATCATCATGAATACAGTGCAGTAACTGAAGTCCAGCAAAGTATGCAAGTGTAATGTTAATGACAAGGTTATGAAAGTGAAAGTGGCAGCACTCCTAGCAGTTCAGTAGGCGCACTGCCTGTGGATAAAAACCTGGTATCCTTAAACCTGGTAGTCCTTGTACGGATGCCGCGCAACCGGCCGCAAGACGGTAGGGGGGAGAAGATGGTGCCCAAGGTGGTTGCAGTCCTTTATGTGGACATGGCCTTCTTCCGACATCTGGTCATAAAGATCTCCTCAATGCATGGAAGTGCACACCCGATGATCTTCTCTGCTGTCCTCACGACCCTCTGGATGGCTTTCTTGCTCCATGCAGTGGTGTTGGACGTCAGGACGCTCTCTACGGTGCCACGGTAGTTCAAGGTGGCAAGTTCACTTGCCACCTCTGGCCTATTCCGCTTTTTCCGCATAGAGGCGCTGGTGTGCCTTCTTCAGCATGACCTCTGTGTTGTGGGTCCACGCCAGGTCATCGAAAATCTGTAGTCCAAGGAAACGGAAGCAGCAGGGACTTGGCTTGGGAACTGGAAGGTCGCCGTTTCAAGTCCCTGAAACACCTGGGCACTGGTGCCATTGACCAGGGCACTAGTGCCATTGAGCAAGGCACCAGACCCCTACACTGCTCCCCAGGCACTGTATATTAAAAAAAAATAGCTGCCTGCTACTCCTAATGCTAGGATGGGTAAAAGCCAGAGAAACACATTTCACTGTGTGAACATGTATGTGACCAATAAAGAGGATTCAATCCTCCAGATTTAGATTTAGACTAACCAGAGCATCTGGCACTACAGTCAGGGTTGGCATTTGCGTAACTTAAGCGTCAGTTTTTCCCTACAACATTTTCTGCGTTTTACTTGCACGCACACGCCGCACAATTTTGTCCAACGAAGACCATTTGAAGGCTGCAAAACATTTTGAGGCGGACACTATTTGGCATTTCTACACAATCCAGCACCTGAATATGGCTAAGTATCATTTTAATATTGATCATCGCTTAGTGCTCTTTGTACATGGCGTTAAGATGTTCTAAACATCTGGTATGTGGTTGCCACATAAGTTAAACCTTACAAAATTATATAACATTATTATTATAACACTATTATTATGGGCTCTCTGAAAGTAATCCACAACCAAAATAATGGACATAGGTCCCACATGTTGCAGTAGTAGAGACTATAGTACAACTGTACAAGGTTAAAATGGTAACATGTGGTTTGTCACAAGGGGTCTGCCTCCACCTGCCCAGCTCCATACCTCCACCTACTGGTCCAAGAAGTCCTCCAGAACAGGTCAGTGCTCTAGTAGTGCGTTGGCAGCAGGTCTTCCCAGGGTTTCAAAGCATGGGCTGAATAACTGGTTCTGGTTTCCACTTAGAAGGCCGCTCTACCTTCATTCCCAAAACAGGATGCCACTTTGTTGTCGCAAAGTCAGTCTTATCTCTGCAGTCTCAACTAGGCTTGAGAAATATAAATAAGTGTTCAATATACACACGTATGCTTATTAATACAAAATCAAATGACATAGCTGTTCAGAAGTCAAGTTTATTGTTTGCCAAGCGGCTGGCGTAGAACTGCTGCTGTAGATAAAGAGCCCTGTTGTGGCCAATATAGCAAGATGACTAGGAACAACATTGTTGCTCCTCTTAGGCATTCTTTGATTGCTTTATTGGTTTTCAGTTGATGAGGCCATGTTGTGAAGCGCTATGCAGAGCAGTGACTGTTTCAAAAATACCACACATAATATTTTCTAACTTGTAAATGTGAAGTGACTTGTCAAAAAGTGGAGGTGGCTTTTAGAAGAAAAACATTTTAAAATGGCCATGTACCTTCCTGTCCTTTGGGTTATTGTAGTGTTACCTTATGATTCTTATGAATGCTATGTTTACAGTGGGAAAAACTCCAGAACTTACTGTCTTCAATCGTTACTGTACAATGTCCCAAAAGTATAGGTGAGCCTTTTCTATGAGAACGGTTTCACGTTTACCTACTATAACTGTATAGTTACACATATTCTGAGTATGCAAAATATTAATATAATAATGCTGGCTTTTTCAATGTGCTCTCTGCAGAGAAGGTGGAGGTTAGGGATGTGGAGGAGCAAGCGTTGGACCAGGCCCACCAGGGTGTCGAGTCACTTCACTTGCATGGGAGCTTTTTGTTATTAGTGTTTGTGCTGGTAAGCCGTCTCCGAGCAAAGGAATTGAGGGGGAGGGTCTGTGCGTCTGTCCGTCTGATTGACTGACAAGTGTTTTTGTTAGGGGCTGTCTGACTTTACAGGTTTCCCTAGACGAGCTTGGGGACCAGAGGCATGGATGGACCTGAAGCTGGGGACCGGAGACATGAATCACCAGGATGGACCAGAGGCTGGGGACCAGAGGGTAACCATCACCAAGCTTGTCTTAAACACTAAAAAACCCTTGTTAAAAATCGACCAGAAATGCAAAAAGTGTTTACATCCCCAGGTTTGTTACCAGATGTGGAGGTCAAACTGTGTTTGTTACCAGACAAGGAGTCCCTGGTGAACTGGAGCTGCTGGAGGAGCTGTGCTGAAGGAACGGCCTGGAGAATGATGAAGCCCAACTAAAGTAATTATCACTCTCACTGCCTTTTGTATGACATTGAATACTGCTACCACACATGGCTGCTGTGTTTGTTACCAGACCAGACAAACAACAGCGGTTTCTTACCAGACCAGACCAACTTCTACTGTGAATCCACAAGTATTCCTTGTAAGTGTGCATAAACTGAACATAGTGGACTTGTACAGACCAGGATAGTGGATGGGGTGACTCAGCCGAATAGTGCAGGGTTTCACTCAATCTCCAGACCCCAACTTTTGGAAATAATAATATGTTTATGTTTAAAATATGTTTTATGACTGAAATCTATGTCCTCCATTAAATAAATCGCTGTTGAAATCCTGTTTTGATCTGGGGCAGACCCACCTGATAGGAGCTGTATAACACCTGTATCATGACTCATCTAAGCATCATCCTCAAGAAGAAACAACAGAAGTTGTGCATGTCACTAGTCTGAAGCTAATTGTATTAACAAACTACAGTTGTAATAACCTATTAATTACACTACTTTGGTGTTATGCATCATTGCAAACATTCAGTACAATTGTGTTTTTTTTTCTTTTTTACCAATGAACAGCACCAACATCCCAGCTGAAGTCGTCGCTGGACTGCGGATTCATCTCCTACACAACTGGAGTGTCACCATGTTGGACCTTTCTCTGGGAAGGCCAATTTTCTTTTGGCAAATGAAGCAGACCTTGTCACCTTCTAAACTTTCTGTTTTGCCTTGCCTACATGTCTGTCTCTTAACTAACCTCACAACTTCACTACTTTCTACTCATACCCTTCCATGGAAGGAGGGATCCCTCCTATGTGTTCATCTCAAGACTGTTTCCGTACCCTCCAGAGGGGTTAGGGGTTAGGGTTTAGAGTTAGGGTTCAGAGTCTATTAGGCAGGACTTGTTTCACAATGTGCTTCTTTCTAAATGGTTTGGACATGTGTTCTGAGAATGTTTAAATCTGTAATTTGTTCAATAAAAATAACACATTGTATTTTATAATACATCCTATGAAAATGTGTGACTTTTTGTGACTCCGTTGATGTCAGGTTTAAATGTTAATTTATATATAATATTAAACTTGACTGTTACTATATTCTAACGATTAAACACTATTATAAACAATATTCACATCCACATATTGGTAATAATATCAGTTAGCCACATGCTACTAAAATAATTTTTTTTAGTAACAATCAAGGGTCATGTTCCCCTCTGTAAATATGATTTGCTCTGATTTACTGTTAAAAATGGAAGGATTACTCTGTAAAACAAAGGGGCTCAATGTAAGGACACGTTCATGCAGAATATTAATTCTAGCTCTCAATATTAAATTTGACCCATTCAGTCTGTGATTTGACCTAAATTATAGATCTGCACTATAAAAGTAGCCTTGTGAGACCATCCTGATACTCGGCTGGGAAGCATCGTTATTCAGTCTAGCTCAGATAAAAACAGCTGTGATTGCTTCACTTTCCTCGCGTCTCCTCACGACCCCCACCCCCCCTGAGTGCTGATTGGTCCAATCATTTTTACATACAAGGCCTTTTATGGGATTGAGGCCAGAAACTGAATGTGTTCTTGGAACACTCAAAGTTGTGCCAATTTTGAACATACTTTTCATAATCAAGAGCAGGCACCTTACACAAGTGTGCTTCAAGTATACAATTTGTTCACCTGGGGAGAATTGGTAGAGAGAGAGGGGGGATGGGGGGAAAGAGACAGAGAGACTTAGGGTGGGGTGGAGTGGAGTGGGGTGAAAACAGATCTACATCCCTGGAATTGGAGTGGACAAGTAATTGGTAATTCATCACGTATAACAGCATGTGACGGAGACCCAGTTGTCCAGACCTCCACAATACCATGCCAGATGCTCCCCTGCTGAGGTGCCCTCCTAGCCAAGATCATGTTACCCCCAGTAGGGTGTCCACTGTGTGCCCACAGCGCAGCTGGCACGCACAATGCAGATTATGGTTGTAATATTAGGAGGGTGTGTGTGTGTGTGTTTGGAATGGTGGGTGCATTTGTTCCTGTGTATGTAAGAATTATTGGTATAATCCATGCTTAGAATTCATATTTTTTTAATTGGTTCAGGGTTTCCGTTTAGCAAAATGTAATCACCCAGAATTAGGAAAATAATCCTGGAAAATCCGAAGATTCCTAATGTTTACTTCCCTTAAAATGTTGGATATGGTGTGGAATGTGTGATATTTCCCTGCAATGTTGTAGTTGTTACCTGACACCATCCGGTTGTATATTTTTAATTATTAATATTATTATTAATATTAATTATACTGGGGGTGCCAAAAAAGGAAGTATACTGGTTTATATGTTTAACTATTTTATAGATGGTCCAAGGCTAGTGCGGATATCACCTGTGTGCTGGAAGTCAATTTGCTGGCTGTCCACCTCGATGGATACGGTGGAGGAATCTCACACGGCCTTGAAGCGTAACATCAGGATTAGCCCTGGCTCTCCCGGGCCGTTTATCTGCCAGGTCTGTCTCTCGGCTGCCGGCGCTTTGAAAATTTCCCTCTGCCTCTAGGGAGTGACACCTGCCATTCAACTCACACACAGAGCACACCTGGAGAGAGGAGCTGGGGGAGGGGAGGGGGAGGAAAGGTGGGAAGAGGAAGAGGGACGAAGAGGAAGGTAGAGGTGATGAGAAGAGAGGAAGGGGAGAGGTGAGGAGCAGAGGAGAGGAGATGAGAAGAGAGGAAAGATTATTCTCCAGTCAAACACACTCATGTGGTCCCCTGAATGATGTCCAGGCCCACGACCTTGACCAATCGCAGGTGCCCAACCGCCCCAGCTGCACACAGTGAACAGCCGCACGTACCACAAGCTTCCCCTGGCTGTCTGTCTGTATGGCCCCGGTGGACATGAGGTGTGGCGGAGGTGGATGGAGGTGAGGTGGGGTAAGGTTAGGGCGGAGGCAGTCACAGTTTATTCCCACAAAGGTCAAAGCTGCCCGGGGTTCTTTCGGTTAAATGACGTCAACTCTCACCACAATCCGTTGTTTTTTTTCCAGACAGAAAAACAAAAGAAAACCCGGTAGAAATCCTCTCTTAATGTCATCCCCGGGACTGAGATGATGCAACACACGCACGCTGTTTGTAATAAACCACTGGCAGACGAGATAGAGACACGGATGACAGCTCAGAGAGGGGAAACACAGGGGAGAAACACAGGGGGGTGGGGGGGTTTGTCAGCTGCTGCTGTGTTTATCTTCATTGGCCACCATGCCCTTGTCCGCTGTCCTCTTGCAACGATTACGAGATCAGCCTGGCTATTGATTCTCAATCGACTGCTGCCAGTGGATGGCCCCACCAACCCTACCCTCCCTCCCCTCCCCTCTTCACACCCCCCCCCCCCCCCCCCCCCCCCGTTAGGAAGCTGTTTGAGGGACAGATGGAGGAGGAGGTGTAGACGGGCTAAGTCAACAGTAGTCAACCAGTTCGCTGGGTGGGGGGGAGGAAAAATATTGATTATGCAAAGCAGAGTTCGTCTGGGCCGGCCGATGGAGCCGAGTGTAGACTTGTTTGCCAAAAGGGTCATGGGAATATTGATGAAGGGTGGGTGGGGTCGTAGGTGGTGGTGGGGGGGGTGGGGGGTCGCATCATTGAATAAAAACAACCTCCACCTTCATCAGCAGTAAAAGTAAAAAATGAACAGGATCTCAGATCGATTCTGTTTTAGATGAGGAGACACAGGAAGGTCAAGTGTAAGCAGATTTTTACAGGACTCGGCATCTAGCCACTGAAGAAGGAATTGGGCTGAACTCAATTTACCATCAGCCCCCAGCGATCGATCTAATAGGGATGGCTCACTGTAAAACAACAAGTATTACATCACCGCGTTACTATGTGTCACTATCAGCAGTTTTACATCTGCCTGATCAATATCTCAATAATCCTTTGACAATATTTATGTTTGTTTAAGTTTTCTAGGTCACATTAAAAACAACCCATTATATATAAAAAACGTTATATACTTCCAGTATAAACTTCCAGCCAGTACCTCGCGTGTCACACACACACACACGCAGCTAAATGTTTGCATGCCGGTAAGCATTGACATGTGTCCGTGGTATAAATATATTTCTTTGTCTTTGCGAGTTGCACATGGCGACGTCAAATAAAAGGACTCTCTGATGTGTGTGTTTAGCCATGCGTCTGTTTCGGCTCTGGACGCCTTCACGCTGCTCTGTTTTGCTCACCGCTCTGTGTTTACACTCTAATGGAGCACGGATCCGTGTTTGTAATCCCCCATCTATCCCCCCCCCTGTTGGTCTGTTGTTCTGTTCACTCTGCAGATGTCCCGTTCATGGCGATACTATATGATATACACCAGGTGGTCGTCTATAAACTAAATGGGCGGCAGTAGCTCAGTCTGTTGGAACTTGGCTTGGGAACCGGAGGGTCCCGGTTTAAGTCCCGAAACGGAGTGAGAGCTGGTACTTGGGGGGGGGGAAAGGTGCCAGTTCCTCCTGGGCACTGCCAGGTGCCCTTGAGCAAGGCACCAGATCCCCCACACTTCTTCCCGGGCGCTGTATGTAATAATATAATATAATATAATGGCTAATACAAGGATGGGTTAAATGCAAAGAAACACATTTCACGGTGTGTCTACATATGCAACCAATAAAGAGTATTTAAAATCCTCCAGATGTAGATGAAATGCGTATTGCAGGCTTCCTTCCTCGCAACCATCGAAATAGCAGACGGAAACCGAAGGACTGAGTGTTTTTACTGTTTATAGTGTATATCTCAGTTTGATTGGCCATTCCCATAGAAATGATCAGACCAAAGTGTATCATATGTTCGCTGCTGGTGGTTCAGTATCCTCCTGTCGTTTATTATCCAAGTGGCGTCTACGATTTGCAGAGAAAGCATTGAAATTGCTTTGACGTTTATGTTTACTTAGGGTTACCTGAAATTGCTTTTAATATTGAATGTTTCTGGGGGATGTTTGGCTGCTTTGTCGCTGGCTGCCTTGACCACTTTACAAAAGTGGTTCCAAAATGATAGCTGTGTAGATAGTTATTTTATTAAGGCTGTCCACACATGTGTTTCTCCCTCTCTCTCTCTTTGTGATTTCTGCTTTAATTTGTTTTAATTAAATATAACATGAATAATCATTGTAGCTTTTTATCATCATAGCAAGTGGCCAGAGGAATATTATAATTGATTCCACAATGTTCAACCAATTGGGGAACGCAGGACCACATTACTATACAGCCACACGGCTCATGTTTTGTATAGACTGACTGTATGAAGCAAATATGCTTTATAACAGTGTTTGATCTGAGATATGGTAAGTGTTTCATATTATATGCAGATTTGAAGTATTGGAATGAACGGTGTCGGTGAAACAGTGAGAAGTGATCTAGCAGGGGAAACTTGATATGAAGGCGATACTTCTCACAGCAAGATGGATGTGCTGTTGTTTAGTGTGTCACGCAGGACCTGGGTAGGGATTTTGTTTGGCTACCACGAAACCCCTCAATGTGTGAAGAATGAGCGTTCTTTTCAAGGTTTATGTTTTGTGAAAATGTCAGGTTAAAAATAAAATCGAATTAAGGTCCAGAAACACTGTGTAACATCTTGGTTGTTATTTTACTTCATGGTTCCATGTTTGTTTTTCTTCTCGTGTTTTGAATATTTCTGTTTTAAAGAAAACGGTTGCCATTCAGAAGGCTTTCAAGAAGATGTAGCAATGGCCACAAGAGGCTTTCTGATCATAATCATCACCATTTTTTTTTAGGTACAACAAAAATAATGCATTGAACTGTATCTCTGTGGGGGGTCTGTGTATGTGTCTTTTATTTTGAAAGTGAAGAAACGGCAGGACTAGAGCTGCTGAGGTAATGGACCATCATGTGGGCAAGGCAGGAGATATTTCTGTTTTGCTTTTCTTTGTTGGCTTTGAATACCAGGTCCAGCTCTGCTTTGTGTACTACCCCATTAATGTGCACTGGGATAAAATACTAGGCTGACTATATGTACCTCTTATCAAATAGAGCAACTACCATTTGGCGTCTCCATCCTTTTCTATTCTGCAACAACAACAAAAATCTCATTTTGTGTATAATTGTGCTTTATTTGTCTAATCCGCTAGACAGGCTAGATCTCATGCCATCAATGAGGCAAAACTACATTCTCCTCCCTGGCCTGTAAAGCCGAGCTAATTAAAAGCTGTGATGACAAGTAATTGGCAACGACGGGAAAACCCAGTTGACTAAAGCTTCATGCCAGAAGGGAGTCAAAACAAGTCCAGGACGAGTGATTCTATTCCATAGAATGTAGTCTGCAGTGTTCAAGAATAAACAATTTCTATATGGCTATATGGCTATATGGTATTTCAATTTCAAATTAAATTAATTATCCCAATGATTATATCGTGCAATACTTCTACAGCTATGACACCAGATCAAAAATGATAATAGTTTTCCTCATCACGTGCTTCTTTTTCATTTCAAACGTATAAACCTTTTGATTTAATGAGTCAAAATGGTACAGACGATGACCGCAACCACATAGTGGCGAAGCTGCATTCGAAGCATCTTCTGTTTGGTATTTTTTTGTTTAAGCTGAGGGCCGCCCGGGTCCAAGAGAACACTTTCCCTCCCTCCTCCAGGGACGTGTATCAGTTGGAAGGGGAAGGCGGATCAGTGGTAGTCTGGGCTGACGATGGGAGCACGCATCTCCCTGCCTCCCCGCCTCCTCCCACGCTTCACACCAAAACACACACCACTCCAGATCTAATGAAGCGCCATCTGGCAGCTCCACAGACCTGCACTCCTCTACACGGCCCCGCAACTCACAGACAACAACCTCATAATAAGCACGTTGTTCCAGTTTAATAAAAGTGCAATGTGTTTGGGGGGGGGGGGCGGGGGATTTGTACATTCTGGCAGCGAGCACCGAGCTGAAAGAGTTGTGTTTTTTTTTTGTTATATCCTCACAACAACAAAAAACAACACAAAATAAAACATATTTGTCTGCAGGGTTGAGAACGAATGCGTTGTGTGTGGCTGGGAACATACGTGTCTCCCGTTTAGGGCCTGGGCCCTGGGGTTTCACCACTACGGCAGTAGCATGTGAACAAAGCCTTTTCTATGGACAGTCATCTGAGAGAGAGAGAGAGAGCGAGAGAGAGAGAGAGAGAGAGAGAGAGAGAGAGAGAGAGAGAGATACATTAAGGCATACATTGGTGATGCCTGGCTGTAGGCTAATCAAAAGAGAGATGTTTTTTTTGTGCAGGGACAAAGCCATGAGAGAGAGAGTGTATCTGATACATGTAACCTGTGCTGATCCACCGTGGACACGGGAGACAGTCATCGCAGGATACATAATATATGTTCAAATAACTCAAAAGCATCAAAAGTAATATTCTTAGGATCCATTTGACCATTCTAGGTGTTTTCAAAAGGGAGAGAGAGAGGGAGACATGAGTGCAGCGGCCCAGTTACATCACGGCAAACCACAGTGAAAAGGTCTTCTTTTGTCAGCCCCGCGGGCTGCCAGGGCTAAAAACACACTCCTTTATGGACCCACTCCTGCAGGGCACACACACACACACACGTGTGTGTGTGTGTGTGTGTGTGTGCGCGGGTGTGAGTGTCGCGTTTCCACGGCGACAGAGGTGTTAGAAGTGCATGCTGTTAAGGTTGAGGCGTACGAGGACCCGCTCTGTGTGTGTGGCGGCTCCTCTGCTGGACATACAGGGGAGCGTGAGCTTGTAAACCATTCAGACCAACACACACACACACACACACACACACACACACACGCACGCACACGCACACACACACAGGGCTGTGTGTGCCCAAAAACAATCAGCAGAAACACTTCATCATCACGCCCGCCATCTTTGTATCCCTTTTGGAAAAAACCGAGCAACCGAATGTGCTCGATTTCCATGCAAATGTGTTGAAAAACATGTTTAATTTATGCATTTATTCTTTTTTTATTTATTATTTATTTATGTATTTATGTATTCTCAGTATCCGTTTGTGTGTGAATTAGTGTAAATCTTAATTAATACTAATTGGGTATTGTAGTTCCATCCCATAGTGTTAGTATTACCAGTTGTAGAATGACGGCACTAGTATAACCCATGGCGCACTATAGCAAAATTAGCTAACATCCTTCCAGTGCAGCGAGAGTGACTTGTTCTTACCCAACATTTATGTCCATCCATTGTCTACCGCTTACCCGGGTCGGGTCATGGAGGTAGCAGCTCCAGCAGGGGACTCAAAACTTCCCTCTCCCTGGCAACATGGACCAGCTCTGACTGGGGGATCCCGAGGCGTTCCCAGGCCAGTGTGGAGATGTAATCACCCCACCTGTACCTCGGTCTCTTCCCAGTTGGATGTGCCTGGAAAACCTCCCTCGGGAGGCGACCAGGAAGCATCCTTACTAGATGCCAAACACCTCAACTGGCTCCTTTCCACTCGAAGGAGCAGCGGCTCTACTCCGAGTCTCTCACGAGTGACCGAGCTTCTCACCCTATCCCTCAGGGAGATACCAGCCACCCTCCTGAGGAAACTCATTTTGGCCGCTTGTATTCGCGATCTCGTCCTTTCGGTCATTACCCATTGCTCATGACCATAGGTGAGGGTAGGAACGAAAACTGACCGGTAGATCGATTTATTGTAAATAGACCACTATGCCTGAAGATCCCAGCGACCGGCCCAACAGGGGCAATTTTCGAACCTGTTTAGTTAAGTTTTCTTTATACATAATTTGTATTGTCTGTAAGACTGTCTTGAGACTTGGCTTAGACAAATTTGTTGTATTGTATGATGACACTTAAGGCATTCTGATTCTGATTCTGATAGATAATGAACTGCTTATTGTCTTTGGTTAAGAGTCTGCCACTGATTTAATGTGGCATGGTTACACAAAATATATCCCGGACTCCTTATTGGTTGGCAGCTGCCTTTCAGCGGGCTATATAAGCCCTGCCTCGCAGAGAGCGTTTAGCAGTAGTCTTCTCCCGGCTTAATGTCCCTTACGAGCAATGGGGTTACAATTGATTCCTCATATTTGGCCCACTACTCACACATTGCAGTCTATGAGATGATTTAGTGTGGTAAGCATAACCGGTGTACCTCGACTGGGATAATCCTGCTTTAATTGCTGCCTGGGCTGATTAGCGTTGGATCGTTGTACCAATCCGGTCTGTGCTGCTCGTTTGGAGCTTTTGGTGCGTTTGCGTTAAGCATCTGTGCAAAGGCTTGGGACTCAACCTGTATTAATCTGTTACTGATCTGATTTTGGCTGGGAGTTCTCTCTCTCTCTCTCTCTCTCTCTCGCGTTCCCCATGATTCTCTGTCTTTTCTCTTCTTCGTCTCTCTTTCTGTGGTGAATTGCGTGCTGTCTGAGTATTGTCAACTACTGTATGTGTGCCAAAAAGCAAGATCGAATCTTCTTTGTGGAAAGTCTCCTGCAGCTGTTGTAAGCACAAGAGCATGCAAGTTAAAATAATCTAAAGTATTGTCAATAAAAAAACAACAACAAATTGCCTCATAAGTCCCCCTAACATAGTTGACTGTTCAAAAGAACCAGAGAAAAAGGGGTCTTCTGTTCCAACTAATACACCAGGTCCCTCTACAGGAGATGGGGTCACTTGTGCAGAAAGTCCTAGTGCAGTGTAAAGTGTGCAGGTTCCATAGTGTCATGTAGTGAGTGGACATCACCTCCCCAGGTACAGCCCCAAGCAGAACCTGCCAGAGGTGGTAAGGGTGTGTGCGGTGTGTGTGTGTGTGTGTGTGTGTGTGTGTGTGTGTGTGTGTGTGTGTGTGTGTGTGTGTGTGTGTGTGTGTGTGTGTGTGTGTGTGTGTGTGTGTGTGTGTGTGTGTGTGTGTGTGTGTGTGTGTGTGTGTTGGGCAGTGGGGGGAGGGGGGGGGGATCATATCCAAGGAAGTTGGGTACGATAAAAGCCTTTGTGCTTCCTAGTCAAACGTGCCCTCAGGTGGATGACTCTTCTATCGCTCTCTATTTGTCTTCTTATTGTTCTGCGTTTCTCTTTGTGTCTGTGTCTGTCTCCCCCCCCTCGCACCCTCACTGCTTTGTCCTCTCTTTGTGTCTGTCTCTCCTCTCAGATTCTCCTCTCTCCTTCAACCCCTCCCATCTCTCTCACTCGCTCTCTCGCTCTTGCTGTCTCTCTCACTCTCTTTCTCTCTCCCTCTCTCTCTCTCTCTCTCTATGCTCTCTCCTCTCCCTTCTTGTCCGTCTATGGATTTCTACTGCTTTGAGATCTTCGCCATTCTTTTATTCTTTCAACGCCCCCCCATTCCCCCCTCCACCCCCCCGCCCTCTCTCTCTCTCTCTCTCTCTCTCTCTCTCTCTCTCTCTCTCTCTCTCTCTCTCTCTCTCTCTCTCTCTCTCTCTCTCTCTCTCTCTCTCTCTCTCTCTCTCTCTCTCTCTCTCTCTCTCTCTCTCTCTCTCTCTGCTTGCTGCGAGCAGAAGTGGAATCGGCTGATGTCTGCACAAACACATGGACCCCAGGTCTTGTGTGTTCTTGAAGTCAGGAGAAGCAAGGAAAGAGTAATGATACAATACACACACACACACACACGCATGCGCGCGCGCACAAACTTTGCCTTTCCATTGTCTCATTGTTGCCGTAATTCCTGGCCAGCTTCACAGGCGGCTGTGGAACTAAAAACAATGCTTATACTCCTAATTGAAGTGATAGAATAATGCATCATAATCGTATGACAAGACATCTGTGTTAAGCCATTCAAGGTTGTAGCATGGATCAAAGGTCGCTATAGCTCACGTGTTGCTATCAATCTCCAGTCTGTTTATACTGTATGTTATGTTTATGACTAGCTGAGTGACCCCAGGCAGCATGTGTGTGTGGTGTGTGTGTGTGTGTGTGTATACGTGTGTGTGTGTGTGTGTGTTTACATGTGTGTACCTTTGGTGGCCCAAATGGCAGCAGACGCCCACAGATGAGGCACTCACCTTCACGTCGCTTCACATCTAGGTTTGAGATGTCCGTGTCAGACTGCAGAGCTGACCTGCCGTCAGATAACCAGTCAGACCTATGTGTGTGTGTGTGTGTGTGTGTGTGTGTGTGTGTGTGTGTGTGTGTGTGTGTGTGTGTGTGTGTGTGTGTGTGTGTGTGTGTGTGTGTGTGTGTGTGTGTGTGTGTGTGTGTGTGTGTGTGTGTGTGTGCATGCGCGCAACAGATATATAGAGGGGGGGAGGGGGAAATACACACCTGTTACGTAATATCACAACGGATATGTCAAGCTTACATAGGATATAGGCTACTTCATATGTCCTTTGTAAGCTTTTCTTGAATGTTGTTCCCTAAACATTCA
>CM051018.1:10263189-10270689 GCA_027704905.1 Muraenolepis orangiensis
AGAGAGAGAGAGAGAGAGAGAGAGAGAGAGAGACAGATAGAGACAGACAGAGAGTACAAGAGAGAGAGAGAGAGAGAGAGAGAGAGAGAGAGAGAGAGAGAGAGAGAGAGAGAGAGAGAGAGAGAGAGAGAGAGCAAGAGAGAAAGATGGAGAGGGAGAGAGAGAGAGAGAGAGAGAGGGAGAGAGAGAGGGAGGGGGGGGGAGAGACGGGGAGGGAGATAGAGAGAGAGAAGCAAAGATATTCAGCATACAGTACTGTACACATACATATTCAGTATACAGTACTGTACATATACATATTCAGTATACAGTACTGTACATGTGCATACCAGACTGAGCAGCAGATGTAAAAATAAACACATGTTTAAGCCTATATATTGCATGGTAGCTTGTTGTCTAAATACCCTCCGTTGAAGGGGGATGTCAATCTTTATTAAATCTTTATTTAATAAGGAAGTCCGACAGATAGGCTCGGGATTTCAAAGCTCTGACAGCAGGGGAACAGACCTACATTCAAAAAGAAAAAGCCAACAGTTCCCGATGAGAGTCAAACCCCCCCCCCCCCCTCTCACACACACACACACACACGGTCACTGGTTACTAGCTGCAGCATACAGTATACAATGTACAGTACTGTCGATACACATATACAGTACTATAGATACACATGGTAAATGGTAAATGGACTGCCTTTTTTATAGCGCTTTTATCCAACGCGCTTTACAAGTCATGCCTCACATTCACCCATTCACACACACATTCATCCACCAACAGCGGAGTCAGCCACCACGTCAGGAGCAGTTAGGGTGTTAGGGTGTCTTGCTCAAGGACACCTCGACAGTTTGCTAGGAGGAGCCGGGGGGGGGGGTTGGAACCAGCAACCTTCCGGTCGTGAGACGACTACTCCATCTCCTGAGCTACTGCCGACCCTGTACATGTACAGTATACATACGTACTGTAGATACACACATACAGTACACAGTACTGTAGATACACACATACAGATACAGTACTGTAGATACACACATACAGCATACAGTACTGTAGATACACACATACAGTATACAGTACTGTAGATACACACATACAGTATACAGTACTGTAGATACACACATACAGCATACAGTACTGTAGATACACACATACAGTATACAGTACTGTAGATACACACATACAGTATACAGTATGCACTCTCTAGTCACCAGACTCTAAGTAACTGTGTCGTGGTCCTCCGGGTGGTCCCGCTTCAGAGGGTCTCCGCGGTAACGCGACGGGAAGGGGATGTGGCAGGACCAGATGTGGCCCGGTGTCTCCTGGTTAACAAAGCAGGACCACACTATACATTCAGAGCAGATGTGCTAAGCCAGTGGTTCCCAAACTGGGGGGAGCGCCCCCTAGGGGGGAGCTAGGGGCTGTGACAGAAGTTATAGGAGGGGGGGGGGGTGCGATGATGTAATGGTGAATTTTAAGATTTGCTCTAACGATTAAGATTTGGCAGTGGCAGTTCTGTATTAATTACAGTGAATTTTGAGTGTGCAAGCTAAGGATGTGTTTGAGAGTGTCTTTATGTGGGTGCATTTATGTGTGGGGGGGGGGGGGCATATATATTTTTTATCTACAAAAGGGAGACCCTGCAGAAAAACTTTGGGAACCACTGTGCTAAACAGAAGCTCATCCTGCCAGGGCGCTACCAAGCCTCCATGCCCGTCCAGTGGTGGCAGTGACAGAAATCCTCTTGGACAGAGCATACAGTATATATCTTAATCTAAATCTAAATCTGGAGGTTTTAATCCTCTTTATTGGTCAAATACATGTAAACACAGTGAAATTAACCTATCCTAGTATTAGGGGCAGTGGGCAGCTATTATATACAGCTGCCCGGGCAGCAGTGCAGGGCGTCTGGTGCCTTGCTCAAGGGCACCTCAGCAGTGCCCAGGTGTTTCGGGGACTTGAACCCGCGACCTTCCGGTTCCATATCCAATATATAAATATATATATATATATATATATATATATATATATATATATATATATATATATATATATATATATATAGATGCAGTATATATAGAGCATATATAGGTCACACACGCGAGGGGGGGGGGGTTATGGAAAGGCATCACATACTGTAATACATACTGTCAGTTATACAGATGATTATACGATACGATGGGACGTTCACAGGGTGAATGGATGAACAGTAGTGTTTCATGAAGTAGCGCCAGGAATTTCCTAGCTTTTCTTTTCCTAGTCTTCTTAGAGATGACTCAAGGAGGCATTCCTGTGTTTTCCCTTTGAAGCGTCGGCCTTCGTAGAGGCTGAAGTATTTCCCTGTTCTCTGTCTTCGCTTATTTTCTTCAGCTGTAGGTTTAGAAATAATGTGTGGGGGGGGGCGGGGCATCAGAACCCAGACTTCAAACAACGGCGCTAAGCTAAACCAGCTAAAGTGCGGGGGTAACCAAGTAAACCCTTGTTACGCTTTGATGATAGAGTTTGAATAGCACAAAAAGACAGAAGATAACGTAACGTCTGAGAATAGAATGGGATTGAATCTGGATGGATTCACTTGATTTCAACCTTCATTGATTTCCCCAGCTTGAGAATAGGATCCACGGGTTGAGACAAGCGTTTCTACACTGTGAAAGTGTGAAGTGTCAAAATCACACACACGCCTAATGAAAAATCCTCCTCGCTGGAACGGCAAACACATACATTATGCATGTGACTCATAATGTCTCTTTGAAATGCTTTTTTGCACCATTCCGCCGATATGTATATATCATACATTAGCCACGTTATTCTTCTTATTGCTGTTTAAATTGTGTATAGTATTGTATTGTTAAAGCTGATGTTGTTTATAGTATATTGTTTGTAGCATACAGTATATAGTATTTCATAGTGTAGTATAGTATATTATTGTTGTTGAAATCAAGATCAAGATTGAGTTTTTTATTTGCCATGTGCAAAAAGCATCTTGAAATTCAGAATGCGGGAGTAAATAAGGAGTAAGCATTCCATTGTAATTGAAACACTGCCTCGCACTACACGGCACAATCTAAAACAAAAACCAAAAAAGAGATGCAACCCATTGTGTGTACAAGACATAAATATTACCGGACAAACCGGCCCTGCAGGAGAGCCAATATATCACACTGCGTAACGCTGCTGACTCTCTCGGTTGCCAGCCGGCCCCAGGGAACACACAGTAACGGAACACGTGTACGGCTTGCACCCATGTGTCCGGGGCGCACTGACCTCCTCCCACACGGTGGAGGTCACCGCGGAAACAGAACGCGCCTCAGGACCCCATGGTGCCCTAGACCAGGGGGGCAGGGGGAACGTTAACTAAGCAGGTATTTACGTCAACCAACTCTGCATTTGTTTCCCCCATCCCCCCCCCTCTCTCTCTCTCTCTCTCTCTCCCCCTAAACAGTCTCACTTCTGCTGAGAACGGATGCTCACTAATCACCAGATTGACTTGTTTAAAAAAAGATTTGGGGCGACTGAATCTCTTCTCCACAGAGTTGGGTTTTGTTTCAGGGTTCTCTTTTTACAGAAAAAGGAAAGGGCTTATTTTTAACTTTAACAACAGAAGGTTGTTTGATCCGAGCCCCTGTGCCCGGGGGCTAGGAAGACTGCGGTACATCCGTGGCACTTTCTCCCTGGTATGCAGCAGCGGTGCACGGTGGAGGGTCAGTGCATTAGCCGCTGCTATTTGCAGTCAACGCAGCGCAGCTGGAGCCTAAAATGAGACTAGATTGGGGGAGCATGATCAAGGGTGCACCCGGCGTTTTGGTAGTTGGCGGCTTTTAGTTCGGACGGAAAATTGTGCGGAACCCTATGCTGTTCTATTTGATGTCCCTTCATGTGGAAGGCACTCAAATCCAAACACAACGTTATTGTTATACTAGTACTTATATACTAGTTACTCGTTATGTATTATGGCCAATTATGACATTCATCCAACTGTATTCTACCCAGAAGTTAGTAGTTTTTTAAAGTTGATTCAAATTTCAATAAACAAAGCAAAGCATTTACAATGAAAAAGGTTCCCAAAATATGTGGCTAATATTTAATAACCTTGAATGCCCATCTTGTGTCCACCTTCACTGTCCTCTGTCTGACCCATTCATCAAACACATGCTGTGTTCGATATTGTATTGATCAGCGCTGGAGCTATTTGTCCTGTATGTGTGTACGTATGTGCTGGTGGTTGCCACAGCCAAATACTTTTGAGAAAAGGCCACCTCTTCACGTTTGGAAAAAAAAGTCACATACTATTATCCTCCCCTTTTTGTTGCACTCAGTCCTTCTTTGAAGCTCGCCACAATGCTACTCACATGTGTGGCCAGGACCAGCCTGACCTTTTTCGTAAAACAGTTGCATTTGCTCTCAATCCCCTCCCTCTGAAGCGGTTAGGACCAATCAGAAGCTGTAAATATTGTCCTTATTATCCTTATTATCCCCCGAAGCCAGTGCACTCGCCGGCCCATCCGGTCTGCCACCACTCATCTCTCGGGGTAAATGCCAGTCGTGTGTCGACCTTCTTGGTGTTTCACATGGCTCACCCTGGCTCCAGGGGCCGCTGGTACAGTCAGTGTGACTTGAGTGTCTGAGGAGAACCGTGTGCAGTGGGATGTGCTTGAGAGTGTGTCCAATTCAGGGGGCCATGGACAAATTACAATGTCTAATTGGCTGGGTGATTGGAGTTGGAAGTGCGAAAGTCAATCATTGCTCCCCTGAATATGTTGGAAACCTGAGATCTGTGCTCTGCAGTGTGTTGTATGGTTTGTGTTTGAAGGGAAATGGCCCAAGTGCTTTATTGATTTTAATGTAGATATAAAATAAAAATGGAGACTGGAACTGGAACGAATTTTAAACGTTAGCATGGGGTTAACTTAGTTTACTGCTCAGCTTTCTGCCAACCAGAGGAAAAAGCTATATGTTAAACTAGGCTAAGCTCTTCGACATACAAATGACTCCTGATCTCTTGGCACTGCCTGGAACAACAAACAGAATTGTTTGGTTGCTCTGCTTGACGATTGACCTTTTAAGCTAGCTGTGCTTGTTTTATATCAGCCGTCGGGAAGGCCAAATACCACAACAATATGACAAGTGTTGTACACAGCGTGGATGGATTAGATCACCACGATCAGCAACAGTTTCCTCTCAAAAAGGATTATTTTGAAGTATGGCGTCTACGGTGTCTCTCTCTATATGGTGTTTTTCGAGCAACTTTATTGTTCCATGTAGACGCACCTCCAGGACGAGAGCAACCAGAGCATCGACAGCTGCGGAAACGTTCCAAGCGATAAGCGGTGTGCGAGACGTGCGCCATCCGAGATATCCATCAGTCCATGTGCTCCTTGTGCTCGCACATCACCACCACCACCGCCACCACCACCACCACCACCACCACCACCACCACCACCGCCACGCACAGCTGCCACCGCTACCACCGCCGCCACCGCCACCACCGCCACCGCCACAGAGAGCAAGCTTTCGTTGCGATGCGACAGAGATACGTGACGAGATAGAGCTCAGAAGAAATGAACCAGATCTACACAATCTAGAACACGAGAGAGAGAGAGAACATCTCTCTCTATCCCTATCTCTTGACACGACAGAAGGAGCTGCTTCGTATCTGGTCCTTCTCCTCGTCCTCTGTGGTGGACGCACCGGTGTGACATTACAGCAGGATCATGATGCTGATGATGATCATGATGCTGATGATGCTGATGATGCGGATGATGCGGATGATGGTGAAGATGGTGATGATGAAGATGGTGAAGATGATGAGGATGGGGATGATGGTGAAGATGGGGATGATGATGATGGTGGTAATGATGATAGGGATGATGATGAGGAGGAGGATGGCCCAGTGGGATGCTCAGTAAGGCCGCGTTGACGTTGACATATTTCCAGTTGGCACTCTTGGGGTCGCCCGCATCGCAAGTAGGTCATGATGCAGGAGGGAAAAATACAAAAATAAATTATGATAAAAAATTTAAACAACCTGAACCAACAGTACTTTATTTTGGCCGCTTCGTCAGAGCCACACATCAGGTGTCTTTTCCCAGAGGAACTATAAATAGCGCCCCACCTCTCCCCGAGCTGAGCCGGTGCGTCCGCCTGGATGTCATTAAGTCCAATCCGAGTGGTAATTGCTTTTAGCGAGGCGGTCGACCGCTGCGCTGACGGATGTGAGGCGGCCACAGCGGCCTATTTCTGGAGAGGCCGCTCTGGGCTTCTGGAGGCCAGACAAGAGACACCTGTAGAGTCGCAAAGACGCTGGCTTTGATTGCGTTTATATTTTCTGACTCTTCATGTCAACATTCATTTTTCACACATCGAATTGAAAGATGCACTTTGTGGGTAAGGCTTGTTTTGTCCCCAGGGACTAACAGTGTTTGGTGGAACGTCCAGCCACACCACCACAGACTGGTACCAAGCTTTGCTGATGTATCACAGAAACGACACACAGGGGAACGTAGAACGGAGAGAGACGAGCACAGAAGACCAAACAGGAGATCAATAAGTCACACTCTGTTTGTTCCACAGCATCGTCTCCATCTTCTTCTTTGTTATTTGTTCTCCTACCTGTGAGCTCAGAGGAGGGCCTTGAGGACCACCTGGGCAGCAGGTCCAAGCTGCCGTCTCACCTGTGCTCCCTGACAGATCCACTCGGTGGGCCTTACTGCTGCCGATGCCACCTTGAAGATGACAGGACAGGACACACATCATCATCATCATCATCATCATCATCATCATCATATCATCTATACTAGTAATTATATTAATAATAATGGCACTGGAATCTCTCAGTGCCATGGCAACCATGGCGGCGTGGGAGGGAGGCGTAGTTGGGACTCCTCCCCCCCCCTCCCCTCCTAGCTATTGATTCATGTTTCTTTTTGTGTTTCGCTTTTATCGGTAATTACCCGGAGCTTACAGTTAATTACCGGTGCAGAATTCAACTGATTTGGATACAGATTGTGTGTGTGTGTGTGTGTGTGTGTGTGGTGTGTGTGTGTGTGTGTGTGTGTGTGTGTGTGTGTGTGTGTGTGTGTGTGTGTGTGTGTGTGTGTGTGTGGTGTGTGTGTGTGTGTGTGTGTGTGTGTGTGTCATACTCCGAGCGTGCTTATGAAAAATAAAACAGGTGGGATGAGGCGACGGTTGTGACTATTTGCTTCCTTCCCGTGTAATTCCCAAATCGGACAGAATCTCTTCCCGGAGAGAGAAGTGTGTTCATTAGTTTGTTAGTACGAATTAATGATGATTATCTGTTTCTTTTGTCCTGTAGTCACTGCCACTCAAACACAGCCTCGATCCTCATGACAAAAAAAAAAGCAGCTTTAACTGAACTCAGAGAGAGAGAGAGAGCCACTAGAGAGACAAGCAAACAAACAATGGGGGGACCAAGCATAGACTTTATTATTTCCGGAGAAGAAGAAGAAGAAGAAGAGAAGACGAGTTTGACTCACAGCTATGTTCATTACC
>CM051018.1:10275689-10283189 GCA_027704905.1 Muraenolepis orangiensis
AAATTACCAAAAGAGATGCCAACATGCAACGATTAGCTGCAGTGCCACATGGAAGATATGAGATGGGCGTTTTGCAAAGCCAGACACAGTGAACAGAATAGAGTACATATTTATTATCATCTGCTGAATCAAAGGGAATGGCCTTCTGCCAGGCTTTCATCCAACATCATCTAGCATACTGTGTCATGAACACAGAAATACAGTGTGTGTGTGTGTGTGTGTGTGTGTGTGTGTGTGTGTGTGTGTGTGTGTGTGTATGGCTGCATGTGTGTATGTGTACGTGTGTGTGCATATATGCGTGTGTGTGTGTGTGTGTGTGTGTGTGTGTATGTGTGTGCATGGCTGCGTGTATGTATGTGTGTGTGCGTGCATGCGTGTATGTGTGTGTGTATGTGTGTGTGTGTGTGTGTGTGGTGTGTGTGTGTGTGTGTGGTGTGTGTGTGTGTGTGTGTGTGTGTGTGTGTGTGTGTGTGTGTGTGTGTGTGTGTGTGTGTGTGTGTGTGTGTGTGTGTGTGTGTGTGTGTGTGTGTGTATGTGTGTGTGTGTGTGTGTGTGGGCTGCATGTCTGGGAGCCCTGGCTGTAGTACAGAGCAGTATCCTGGGCCAAGTGAGGGAGGGCTGTCATGAGTCATAAGTGTCAGACTTACCGCTGCACGCTGCCGCGGGCCCCAGGATCCCTCTGGTCCAGGGGCCCGCCATGGTCCTCCACACGGAGCACTAGTTAAGGGATCCACAGCACTAGTCCCAACACACCCGTGACTGTGCCTTCTCTCCGGGCACTCGCTTGAACGCTACAGTGGCACTACGCTAACGCTACGTTAGCAAGGAGGAAGCTCATGTTCATTCCCGATTGAGTTTTGCGTGTCTGCATGCGAACATACATGGTGATCTGCATGCGAACATACATGGTGATCTATATGGGATGAGAATAGACAACCAGAGTGGGAACACCCCTCTGGCCCATCTCTCATTAAAAAAACAAGACAACTCGTTGCTTTAGCCCGATCCTCCACTTAAGAGTCCAGTTATCTGGCAGTTGCCAGATCTAGAAACGTCAATGGTCTTCTTCCTCCTAGTTGGACACGGAAGTCTCCAGAAGAGTAGGTCAGATATGATCTGGCTGACTTCTCTGTAGCAATGTCCAACAGTCCTTCACATTAGCCAGGGGGGACATCCTCTTTTTCCCAGACCTGTCCCAGACATGTCCTGCCACTATTGTGCTGCTACTATCATAACATTGTCATTAACATTACACTATCATACTTTGCTGGACTTTCTGGACTCATTACAGCTACTGCACTGTGTACTGCACTGTATTCATGATGCTGCTGCACTACTGGCACTTTATGCTTTTAAATGCTTTTTGTACAATTCAACACATTTTTATTTTAGTCTTTTTATTGTCATTTTTATTGTATATATCATTTTTATAGTATAGTGTTTTTGAAAATGCATACTGCGGGAGGGAATGGGGAGTAAGCATTCCATTATACCTCAATCTTGATTCTTGAATCTTCCTGAATCGTCCAAATATGTCCGGGATTCGGCTTTTGCTTCCTACAGTCGTATTACTTTACATTATACTGACATTATTTCTCCTTATGTCCCGCCTTCTCACATGCCACCATTGGTCGGTTATGTAGGCTACAACTTAAGCCCTGCACGCAAACATTGGCCCCCCCCTGGACCCCCGGCAGGGGGCTATGGGCATCAAGAACCGGTGGAAATCATCAGTTGCATATCATGGGTCGTATATAGTGTTGTTTATTAGTGTAGTATTGTTTGGTATAGTATTGTATGTATTGTATTGTATTGTATTGTATGTATGTATTGTATTGTATTGTATTGTATTGTTAGTATAGTATTGTTGTAGGAAATTCATACTGCGGGAGTGAATGGGGAGTGAGCATTCCATTGTTACAAATGGCCAATAAAACCTTCTTTGAAATGATGAAAGGAAAACTTGAATCTAGAATCTAGAATCTCAAAAATGGGAAGCTGAGGGAGTCACGACCGCAGTTTACTTCCGCCATAAACAAAATAATTAATATCTCTAAAATTAACCAAATGACACACGTTACACTCAAAAGTCCTTCCTGAAAGTATTCCCATAAAATATAAAGAGTAGACCTACTCGGATTCCATCCAACCACTTAATTTCCCCTCAAATCCCTTTCTTTGTTTGCAAACTACGTATACTGCAAAATAAAAAGCGGCAAATTTTCCCCTTGAATAATTTCCCCCGCAGAAATTGGGAGTAAATAACACTAATTTTAAAAGGAGCGTGGAAAAATAGGAGCTAGGCTTGTTACCGGGCTCTGAGAGCCTCCGGCACTCTAACTGCGTTCTCGTCCAGCGGTAAATGATAGAAAATGGGTCTCCTTTGAGAGGAGAGAGATGGCTGCGGTCCCTCTCATACAGCCAGAGTCATAATTAAAGAGTGGTTCTCATTCTCCACACCGGAGCAGAACAGAAGGAGAACGCAACGAGGCACAAGCAATGTCCCGCTTTCTCCGACAGCGCTCTCTCTCTCTCTCTCTTCGACTGTCTGTCTTTCTCTCTCTTCAACTGTCCTCTCTCTCTCTCTCTCTCTCTCTCTCTCTCTCTCTCTCTCTCTCTCTCTCTCTCTCTCTCTCTCTCTCTCTCTCTCTCTCTCTCTCTCTCTCTCTCTCTCTCTCTCTCTCTCTCTCTCTCTCTCTCTCTCTCTCTCTTCAACTGTCCTCACCAGTCCTCTCGCTCTCTCTCTTTTTCTCTTAACTGTCCTCTCTCTGTCTTCAACTGTCCTCTCTCTTCAACTGACCTCTCTCTCTCCATCTGTCCTCTCTCTCTCTCTCTCTCTCTCTCTCTCTCTCTCTCTCTCTCTCTCTCTCTCTCTCTCTCTCTCTCTCTCTCTCTCTCTCTCTCTCTCTCTCTCTCTTCAAATGTCCTCTCTCTGTCTATGTCTCTGTCTTTAGCCGTCCTCTCTTTCTGTGTGAACCCGTCTGTATTCAGTTGGAAGGGGGATTTCCTGCTCCAATTAATACAGCAGCATCCATTTTGCTGTTTATTTATTTTAAACTTGACATATTGCAATGGATGATAATGAATTGGAATTAGGAGCCGGGGCCAGCTGTAAAGTGACCGTTGAAGGGAGAGAAGGGGAACTCCCACTGCCCCCCCCCCCACCCTGGGGCTGTTTTCTTGGTGTCCTGGTGAACTGTGATCTGTATATTTAACGTCTATATCTGGCTGTCACGCACATACAGCCGCCTCGTGAGTTCAACACGCAATGCACACGCTTTGATGGCGCCAGACGCCAGCCAGTTGGAAAATGAGAGCAGACACACAGATTGAGAGTTTAGGACTCATGCATCAGGGAATATGGGACCACAAACACACATTCAGGTTCAGGTCTTTTACTGTCAGACTGTGAGCACTAACTTTTCTGATGAGAAGTCACTGACAAACTATTCAGGGTGGAATATACAAGAAAAATATGAAATATGCTAGACAAAAAATAAAAAAAATAAAAATAGAGATAAGATAAATATACTACAAAGCAAAGTATATTACAGGGTAATAATATAACTGACAACAACAAACAAAATCCAATTATATACAAAAGCCAATCCATTTGCGGTAGAAGGACGATTGAACCCATACAATGGAATAGCTTCAATAATAAGGCTTTTAATAATAAGACCTTTATGATGACAGCAGTCCAGTGGAGCTAATGTGGACCCATCAGGAGGAGATGGACATTGGATGGATGCAGTAAGGTGACCTTCCCTGTCCGATACGTGAGGTTGAGGCCAGTTCTCCCAGTTTCCCCTCGCACGAGGCTGCCAAGCCGGCCTTTCAAAAACCTTAATCACAATCCTTCACCTGTAGGGAGACCTTGATGTGTTCATAACGCACCAGGATGATCGTGATTGGATAAGGAAGATCCAATCACGGGGAACCTAATTTGATTCATTCATTTGGCTTCGGAATATCGCACAGATAGAGCCTCATGTTGTTTCACGTTGATGTTTTTTAATACGTTTTTCCTTTTCTGCGGTGAAATACATGAACGCCACGGGCCGTGTGAGGGCTGTTTGGAGGAGAGGACCCCGATGGAGAGACAGGGGGGGTGGGGTGGGTGATGTGCTATGTGCCAGGTACTGTGTGCTGTCTGGCCGTGATAGATGCTTATCCCCCCCCCCGATGTGCGCTAAGGCCCCCATTGTTAAGGCGAGGAAGCCTGTAAAAAACCCAGCCATGTTCACAATCCTGCACACACCAGAAGTATCCCCCCCCCCCCCCCCCGTGACCCTGGGAAAACACACACACACACACACACACACACACACACACACACACACACAACACAAACAAACACACAAAAAATACTAACTGGCATTGCACCTACAGGATCGAACAAAAACAAACCCTGCCATTTCCTCGGGCCTTCTGGAAGGCTGATGAGGGGGAGGGAGGGAGGGAGGGAGGGAGGGAGGGGGGGGGTTTACTCCAGCCGACAATCCACACAGCTCAGCCAACCGCTGGGGCAGAGATAAGCACACACACACAAGTCTCCTGGTGGTCCCCAGGACATTAGGACAAGATGTTTATGACGTTTATGAGAGGGGGGGGGGGGGGTGTCTGCCGGTCGTCCATCTTTTTCTCCTCCTTGTTCCTCCTTCTTTGTTAAAAAAATGTTTTAATGGTGTTGAAGCATGTTTAGCACTCAATGAACGCCCCGAGAAGCATCCGTTAAGCGGGCGCGTGGGGTGAAAAGAAGGACCGACCGGGACAATGTGCTGAAGGGTTGAATGGAGCGCGCCCTAATTAGTGAGGAAATTAATAAATAATACAGACGCAGGTACACAGGCGCTCCTGGCAGGGTGGGGAGCAGGTTTTGTAAAAAAATTACAAAAATGGGTTGTCTCACTCAAAAGATGTTTTGTGGCAAAATTGAAATGATGTTGCTACTTGACCTTTCCTTGGGAGTGAATGAATGAAAGAATGATTGAATGATATTACGTTTTTATAAAAATCTCATACAATTTCCACTTTCAAATTTCCAAAAACACACACAAAATAGAAAAGTGCCTTATTTGGGATTAACAGAAACAGCAGTTAAATAACCTTCCTGTGCACACACACGCACACACACACACACACACACACACACACACACACACACATATATATATGCATATATATATACCTTAAATATTGAATACATGCATATGATAAAATCCCCCCCCCCCCCCCCCAAACATGTATCCCTCATGCATGGGACCCTGCGTTGAGGAATGAAGAACAAACAACAACAAACACATAAAGTTAATAAAGTATTTCTTCACATGCAAAACAAATAAAGTTAACCTCTGTAGCACCACAGTGAAGTTACCTCAGGGGACAAAACCTCTGCGGACAACAATGTCCAATCAAGTCCAATCATATTGCATGGTAACATAGTCAGCTATAACTACTAGTCGTGTTGAAGTAACAGTAACAGTAACAGCGAAGGGATTGTCCACTCGCTCCTGTGTTCAATGGGCCGACACAGGAAGTCATGATGCGATCAAAACAGATCTTGTCCAAACGCAGCTGGAGAAACACACACACACACGGTAATGGCACTGCTACAAAAGGCACAGTTCAGCAATTGCTGGTGAGGCTTTCCTGGAAGAGCCATCTAGATTAGACTAAATGTATATTTAAATGGTCTTCAAGTTTAATACACAAACAGGGTTATTTTTCAACTGAAAAAGGCCACTTCCATGATGACATCTAAATGCCATAAGGTTTCCTTCCAAAGAGTTGTCACCCCTGGAATGTCACGGGTTATATAGTGGTGGGCGTGGCTTACAGTAAACAGATATGGAACTGCTGCTGCTGCCACGGCAAAGATGAGGTCAGGCAGCAGATAAAACCTGTCTCTGGGTGAGTGGTTGGTCAGAGTATTTTCCATCTAAATGTCCCAGCTGTCACTGAAATATTGGTCCTCCTCCTCCTCCTTATTCTCCTCCTCCTCCTCCTCTTCCTCAATTCCATTTTCCATGAGATCGCAATCATGCACCGCAGTCCTACGCCTCTCCTCTTCCTCCTCCTCTTCCTCCCCCTCTTTGAGCTGCACCAGCATGGCTTGAAGTGAGGCTTTGACCTCCCGCACCTCCTCCTCGAGGGACTGTGCAGGCTGAAGGTTAAAGGAAACAACAGAAGGAAAAGCCCGGGAATCTGACACACACACGTGTGCGCACACACACACACACACGCACGCACGCACGCACGCACGCACGCACAGACACACACAGACACACACACACGCACACACACACACACACACTCATAAGCAAGCGTCGGACACTGTTGCTCACACTAAGATAAGATAATCATCCCTCATTCACACATTTCATCGCAAATGACAGACAATAGACATGCTGGCAGGCACACACCCAGATAGCACAATTATACACGATGACGAACAGCGATACAGTGATGTGCCGAGCCATGTGGCCGTCCTGCTACAAGCGATGATTTGGATGACACTAATTTGGCACGTAACCTCACCCTCCTTGTTTGTTCTTTTTTGGTTAATTCAATTTTTTTGTTTGTTTGTTTATTCACCTTTTGCGCGGCTCGGGCTGGAGGCTGAGCTGATGCTGCTGTCTTCATTAGCTCGCCTCTCACTGACGATGGCTAGTTGACCGTAGCTTGATGCGACGCAGCAACTTTATCTCTCATGTTATCTTTTACAAAGAAGCCACTCTGTTAACAGGTATTATTTACATACCTCCACAAACAGGTATTAGGGGGGCGACCTGCCGCTCAGTCTGTCGACTGAGCGGCAGGTCGCCGGTTCAAGTCCCCGAAACGGACCAAGTACGGAGTAGGAACTGGTACTTGGAAAAAGGTACCTGTATGTGACCAATAAAGACGATTCAATTTTGGGCAATCCAAGCCATTAGTCTCAGACATTAGTAAGACATTGGTCTTCTCCACTGCATACTGTACGCTTCACAACAGCCCATCAATCCATATGTGCTATAATGCGCTGGGTAATGTTGACACATCTGATATCACTTCTGGGGCGCAGCCCCTTTAGATGCAAATCAAATGGAAATACTGTATTTCCTGCTGCTGTGGCTGCCCTTCTAGCTGCCTTATGTCATCCATCTATAATATCCATAATATCCCAAAAAATGTAATATACACATTACCAGTACACAGTACCTTGCGTGTAGGGAAGGCCAGCTCTGTGCAGCACACATGGTGGTCCGGACTTCCTCAACGATTGTAGCTGCGAGAGCCCTAACCCCTAACCCCTAACCCCTAACCCCTAACACCTTATCCAAACACCACACAGATCACAAAGGTCAGACCGTAGAGTCGCCATCAAGTCAACCCTTCATCTACTCAGCTTGTCTGTAAAGTCTGGCCAGCAGGGGGAGTCGATAGGGTAGTTGTGGTGGTGGTGGTGGTGTTGTGGTGGTGGTGGTGGTGGTTGTGGGGGGGGGGGTGGTTCCAGTG
>CM051018.1:10285689-10288189 GCA_027704905.1 Muraenolepis orangiensis
CACACACACACATGGCACACACACACACACACACACACAGACAGACAGACAGACAGACAGACAGACAGACAGACAGACAGACAGACAGACAGACAGACAGACAGACAGACAGACAGACAGACAGACAGACAGACAGACAGACACAGCACACACACAAACGGCACAGACAGACACACACACACACACACACACACACACACACACACGGCACACACACACACACACACACACACACACACACGGCACACACACACAGGGGGTGAGACGTGGGGGGGGGGGGTACATATTGGAAGATATACATCTCAGATATACACTATACATTTCATAGTATTGTTATAGTATAGTGTTGTATATGGTAAAGCATATAGTAGGAAGTATATAGTGTTGTTTGTCGTATATAGTATAGTATATAGTAGGAAGAATTGTATAGTATAGTATTGCATAGTTTAGTATAGTATGGTATTGTTGTAGGGAATTGTACTTGTTGTTGCATATGGCAAATAAAAACATCTTGAGTCGTGAATCTTGATTCATATTTGAATATTTGAACACAGTTATCAACTGCTCAGAATTTTACAGAAGCGACCTACTGGAGATACTTGATATTACAGTTTGTTCGCCTAAAAATGTGTGTGTGTGTGTTTGAGTGAGAGTGTGTGAAGGAGCACACCAACAGAGACATGAAAGAGAGAGAGAGAGAGAGAGAGAGAGAGAGAGAGAGAGAGAGAGAGAGAGAGAGAGAGAGAGAGAGAGAGAGACAATTCACTTAGCAAGAAACTTTAGTTGTAAGTGATCTGTTACGATGACACCTCTTGGGGCCCTAGAGGGGTATCACAACAACCACAACTGAAGGATACACCAAATGTAAGGAAATTACACAAAGTAATTAGAAACTCAATATTCAGACCGCATCTCTTAGTATAAGAGGACATCTGGGTAATTGTTTTAAATTATTCTCTGCGCTGGTAGGCCAATTAGCACATTCAGAACCAATATTGGACTGGAATTGGATTGCTTGTATTACCCATCAAAGCAGGTCAAATGAGTATTCCATCTTTGCAGTAATCAGCGGAACTTACAGATAACTACACTCGTATGTTGAATTAATAGATATTTGTCATTGTCATTGTGTTAATTCATATACGGTGGTCTGTGGTAAGGGTCCAAAAGTAACTTTTCGAATTAGGTTAATCTAAATCCTATTTATCGGTCACATACACACATGCACAGTGAAATTAGGTTCTCAGCATCTAACCCATCCTAGTATCAGGAGCAGTGGGCAGCTATTGAATATCCAGTGCCCGCAGAGCAGTGTAGGGGTCTGGTGCCTTGCTCAAGGGCACCTCGGCAGTGCCCAGGTGTTTTTTCGGGGACTTGAACCGGCCACCTTCTGGTTCCAAAGCCAAGTGCCGACGGACTGAGCTATCCTGCCGCCCAATTAATTGTTAATTGCTAATATGTGTTTTTTGTGTCAACTCTATCAGCGATTGGCTGGTGGCAGGTGTTATTTGAGGACCCTGTCTGTGGTCATGTACAAGGTGTTTGAAAACTGCTTATCTGTACTTCTGTAGTATACCTAAGATGATAAAACCTGGTAATCTGTACTTTAATATACGTAATACCATGTCCCTGCGGAACAGCTTCAGCTCAGACCTAGCGCTGGTAGTTTAGTAGCCTCCTGCTTGTCACCGTTTGCATCAATGAAGCCAGGAGTTAGTAGGAACACACACACACACACACACACACACACACACACACACACACACACACACACACACACACACACACACACACACACACACACACACACACACACACACACACACACACACACACACACACACACACACACACACACACACACACACCCAACTGGGATCCTTTGAGGCAGGCAATAGGGTAGCTAGGTACAGCTAAGTGGGGCTTGTTTACTTAAAGGAGAACCGGGTCAAACCAACAGAGACAGGGGGGGGGGGGATACTACAGGAGGCTCATCGCCACCTGGTACCCCGTCAGCACACGCAGGTAAGCAGCACACTAGTGGTTTAAATACATTAACCCATCTGCTACCTCATGGTTTTTTAAAAACAATCATATAAAAGAGCTATACTGTAGAAATACAATGTATTATATGTAATCTAACTCAATTGGATGGAAAGGTGGCTGTCATCAGTTTAATGTCACAGCGTTCACAGTTCAGTCTTACCTCAATTACCAACACCACCCACAGTGAGGGTATTGTAATACATTCATAAATAGGTACAGAAAGAAATGCATGAAGACCTAAATGAGCAGGAAAATGTAAGCATGACAAAAAAGACCAAAGCAAATCAAAGAATGAAACCATTTAAAAAGCGCACGCACGCACACACACATGCACACGCACACATGCACGCACAAACACGCATGCACAGCACACACACACGCACGCACGCACACATGCACAACATGCACGTTCAACCACTTCAGCAGCTGAACTTCAACCCCAGGCGACCCTTGC
>CM051018.1:10295689-10303189 GCA_027704905.1 Muraenolepis orangiensis
CCTTTTTCCTTTATTTCTCTCTCTCTCTCTCTCTCTCTCTCTCTCTCTCTCTCTCTCTCTCTCTCTCTCTCTCTCTCTCTCTCTCTCTCTCTCTCTCTCTCTCTCTCTCTCTCTCTCTCTCTCTCTCTCTCTCTCTCTCTCTCTCTCTCCAATGACTGAAAACACTTAAATAGAGAGTACAATTTGGCTATAGCTGCAGGGTATCCATTGTTGAGAAGGTTGGATAAAAAATAATGGGTTAAAAATGTCGCTAGCTAGCATGTCTCATTAAATCAAAACATACATGACTTATGACTTATGTATCTAGAACCGGAACATACATTTTTCATGTTGAACGCAAATTACAGTAAGAGTTGTAAACGGCTGGTATACAAAAGTCCATATGAGCAACTGATTTCATATTTTCTGCACACACCACATATATGTGATCATACATACGTAGGATACTATGTTGAGAATAATGGTCCGATTAGAGCTGATAATGTCTGATTCAGCCGTGAAAAGGCCCTTCAGGCTCTACACACATCCTCTCCCAATTGTAAACATGCAGGCAAACAAATAAAGAGGACACAACACAACGACCACTAACGCGCAATACGTTGCTTTTCTGTTCCCCCCCAATGCGCGGGTCTGGTTACGTGTGCTACATCAGTGCCACGCCAGTGAACAAATCCCTGTTTGAGGTCCTGCGTGGCGTGTTAAGTTGCCAAGTGGCCAAGTTGCCAATCGTTAAATCACTCTCAAAGGACAACTTTGCCGCATTGTAACCTTATCGCCCTCCGTCCGCATTAGGGGATATAGTGGGAACAAAAACACCCGCAGTCATTGCCGATTGCTCTCTGGGTCTCTGGGTCTCTGGCTCTCTGGGTCTCTGGCTCTCTGGCTCTCTGGGTCTCTGGGTCTCTGGCTCTCTGGGTCTCTGGCTCTCTGGCTCTCTGGGTCTCTGGGTCTCTGGGTCTCTGGGCTCTCTGGCTCTCTGGCTCTCTGGCTCTCTGGGTCTCTGGCTCTCTGGCTCTCTGGCTCTCTGGGTCTCTGGGGCGCAGTGAGCAGAATCTTACCACCGTGAGGTCAGGTCATCACAGAAGTAGTGGCTGTCCAGAGAGATCCAGGCGCCGCAGGCCACATGGAAACGGACGGAAAGGCAAACACTGTGTTCACTTGCGTCCGCACATTGAAGCGATACAAGGCCCGGGTTGAAAAGCGACATAGTTTAACCCTTTAAGGAGAATGCGTCGATCGATACGGTGCCCTGTTATGACGGAGTCAATAACCAGAGTATCATCAAATCCCCCACCAAGGCGAGAAGACCAGAGCCCAGAGACTTCACACAAACAAACTAACAGAGGACCAGGACCAGTACAAGGAAGAGGGGCCCGAGGTACCGCCATGGAGTTATATAAGCATCACGCCAAGTTGCTACCACATCACTCACGTGCACCACGTGCGCTAAACCCGAGTGAGAGGAGGTGCTAATAAGACGCCGTCGTGCGATGGGTGGCGGCTGAACTGCAAGGTGACAGGAAGTAATGAAGTGTAAGGTGACAGGAAGTAATGAACTGAGCATGCACGTGGGATGTGTGTGTGTGTGTGTGTGGGTCCATTTGTGTGTGTTATGTATTTGATTCAATGTGTGCATGCATTTGGTTGTGTGTGTGTGTGTGTGTGTGTGTGATATTCTCTCACACAAACAAACAAAAATAAAATCATCATCAAATAATAATAGCAGCCAATATGTGCTGCGGCTGTTGCTGGTACGGAACAACAGCAAACAAAACAACAACAACAACCACAACAATATGTGTTTTGTGTTTTCTACAGCATGCTCCCTTCACCCCTTCCATCTCCACTCTCCGAGAATTGTGTTTTTTCACAGCATCCGTCTCCACGGAGACCAGACATTGAGCCGTCGCCATCACCCAATATCTGTCTCCCTCCCCACCCCCCTCTCTCTCTCTCTCTCTTCCTCTCTCTCTCTCTCTCTCTCCATATCTCTCTCTCTCCCCCTCTCTATCTCTCTCTCCCCCTCTCTATCTCTCTCCCCCCTCTCTCTCTCTCTCTCTCTTCTCCTGTCCCCACCCCTCTCTCTCCCCCTCTCTCCTTCTCTATCTCTCTCTCTCTCTCTCCCATCTCTCTCGCCCCCCACTCTTTCTCCTCTCCTCTTTATTCTGCTTCTCTACCACACTCTACCTCATCACTCTGAAAGGACACAGGAGCCTCTTGTGAGTCACAAAAGGGCTGTGTGTGTGTGTGTGTGTGTGTGTGTGTGTGTGTGCGTGCGTGCGTGCACATGCCTGCGTGCGTGCGTGTGTGTGTTTGTGTGTGTGTGCGCCACCTCCGCACCTATGCTCATTATTATGTCCACAAAAGATACAACAGAAAGGGACAAAGGGATGCCAAACGGCCATGTGCTCAGGCCTCCCCCCCCCCCCCCCCCCCCTCACACCATCATCATCATCATGAGGCCGAGTCCACCGATAGTCCTATACTCCTCTCTCCTGAGGAGTGTCCATTTGGACACCTGCACAGACCACGCTGTAGTCTGAGAAGAGCTAAATGGTTTGCGGCTAATGAGCCACAGTAATAGTGTGTAATAATAATAATTCCACAGTAATAGTTCCTTAGGGGCTGTTGTGTTGTATTTTTGTTGTTATGTGCTTGGTTATTTATTTTATGATGTGCAGTAAAAACAATAGATACATGAAACAAAATAAAGGCAAAAAAACACAGGCCTAATGGTCTATAACCAGAGGTGCATATTTACATATATATTCATTGTGAAGTCACCGTCAAGTGAATATGTCCAATAATCCAATTGTTCCAGTACATTTCCGGGGATGGGGGGGAGGGGAGGGGGGGTGTATGTGTATTTCTAAATATAATCAAATTCCAAATGTACGTGCTCACCTTGTCAGGGCAAAGTCACGCAGCACTCCACAGCATTTCACCGGGCTCCTCTGAGGACGAGGTGGAGGACATGGGGGGGGAGAGGGAGGCGGGCGTCTGCAACGTGTCACCATGGCAACGGTACACAGAAGGGCATTCTGTGCTGTGGCTACGGGGGGACGGCGGCCGTCGCGGCGTTAGCGGTGGCGGTGGTGCATGGTCTTGATTGCAGATAAGTGCCGTCATCCCAAGTTTATAAAAACACCACCAAAGCAAATCAACCGTCTGTTAGACCGTTGGCAGGGTGTAGGTCATGTGGAGGGGGGGGTGGTATCCGAAATCACTCCCTACTCACTACATAGTGCACTATATTATAGTGAGGTCGCCATTTTAAAGTGCTGTCTGAATGTATAGTGTGAATTATTCAGGGCTCAACAATAACTATTGCCCTATTGCCCGGGGCAAGTAAAATGCAACTGTGGGTAAGTTAACTCAACTCAGATCAGACTAGTGGTAAACCCCCCCCAAAAACAAACCTCTTATACCATTTTTGATATTGAAGACACTGTTTTCATCATTCATTAAAGATGAAACATGACAATTAGCCTTAGCCTTTGTTGAACATTTGATGGGGCAAGTCAATTTGACGAAGATCTGACTAATTTAATGATGAGACAGAAATGACGTCATGAACGGAGACTGGAGTAGTGTCCTTAAGTGTTTGAGGGTGTAGGGAGTAGGGAACGAGGGAATGATTTCGGACACAGCCGTGGACGCGCAAACTCCCACCAGTCGAGCAGCACATATCGGGAGCATTGTGGGTTTGTTTCTTTTCAGTTTTTTCGTGAAGATTTCCAGCAGAGTTGGTGAAGTTACAGCATGAGAGAGCTGACCAGAATGTTAGGCAGCGGGCGTGCTGTCGAATCGTGTGAAAAGCAAAATATTTGTTGGACGTCAACAACGGCAACACAAATCCCCCTTCCGCATAGAGCCTTGTGTGCCTGGTTTATCCGGACAGGTGAGATTCCGCTCCTTCTGGAGCTCTCCCAAGAGACGTAAGTGGTGGACGTGGTGGACTATAACTGAAGACTTCCCACCACCCTAATGTTTCTCCCATACTACATCCTGCCTCCACCACATCTCCCTTAAACTGCTACTTCCTGGACGTCCACGTTGAGTGTGGTGCCTCATACTCGATTCACAGGCTTTCCGTGCCAAAAGCAAGCAGGAACTTCACTGCGAACAGAGGGCCGAGCGTGTGAAAAGAGAGATGAAAAGCATTTCTCCCGATGGCGGATTGAATGGTATTGTTTCCTGGGGCTTTCTGTACAGTCAACCATCGGTGAAACACAGTTCAGATCTCAACTCACCAGCCCTGGACTGGTGCCTGCGCTTGTCTAATTGACTGTGCTGTTGTGAACCTGATGTGATGAATAAGTACACCCGACTTTCTTCACATCCAGATCAATTAATGCCGACTTCCAAATTAAGCTAATTAGCGGGAACTTGTTTGCCAAATGCTAATCAAGGAATGAGTTGCTCGAACCCACCAGGTAATTTGACATCAAATTATTTGTTTGTTAATGAAGTCTCCAAACGACTGCAATGGAAACCAAAGCAATTTGTAAACTGTTCAACAGCCAACCAATCAAAACACATCAAGTCAATTTCATCTAAAGATGATGGCACCGTCAGGGCACATAGAGTAAAAAACATAAAACATAAAACATTAAATGTCTTTAAATGGCGGCCAGTAAATCCAGGAAGTAATTTCAAACCAGTGTTCACCTCTTCAACAAGGCCAAATGACAAAAGACTATTCCACAAATCAACAGACTGTTCAATCTAATTCATCCAATTGTTCTGCCAGCTTGTCAGAGAGAGAGAGAATGAAGATGGGATCGCCTGGTGTTGTCTAATCACTTCCGATCACAACACTGTTTGTGATGAGGCGAATGGCTGTCCGGGATGTGGGCAATACTCTCAATATTGTGATGTATTCTAAATCGACTCGGATTTCCCAGTCTGATACTAGTCTGTTCATCTTGCCTTCTACAAACTACAGCTACAGACCAAGAGCGTTTTGTTGAAGTCGTCCTAAAATGCGCTTCCCGACATGCTTGCTCATTTCCCCCCCATTATACCAAATAGATATACGGTTAAAAGGTCTATCGCAACCTCTTGTAACGAGGAGTATATATAAATATAAATATAAATCAAGATGGATTGAATCCTCTTTATTGGTCACATACATGGACACACACACAGTTAAATGAGTTTCTCTGCATTTAACCCATCCTAGTATTAGGAGCAGTGGGTATCAGCTATTGCATATACAGCCGCCCAGGGAGCAGTGTAGGGGTCTGGTGCCTTGCTTAAGGGCACCTCGACAGTGCCAAGGTGTTTCGGTCCTAACAGACTGAGCTACTGCCGGCCCCTATATATCTGTTTTTTATATGGTCATTCGTTAACCTGTAACTAATAATATTATTATAATATAATAATACAATAACTTAGATTTTTCAATTGTTGTTCTTAAAAGGGACTTGAGGTTTGCTTTAAAATGCACTTGTACATGTACCATGACAACAAAAGCTTTCTGATTGCTGAGGAGTCGGGTTACAATTAGGCTACATAAGGCTGCGCTAGTGTCCACCGCACCCAGCGTGGCTCGGAGCCCAGAAGGAGTTCAGAAAGGTACCACGGAATGAACATTTAATTGGCATGTCATTGGCAAGACATGGCGATAATAAGCGGCCGCCCCGGGGGCGTCGCTCACGCAGTTGAACAGCGGAGTGGTAGAGGTAGCTGTCAATCAAAAAGCTGTCACATTTCCTTTTGATTGTCATTGGCATGATTGGAGGTCTATTGCCAGTGGTATATTCTTTTTTAGCCATGTCAGCAGCAGCAGCAGCAGCAGAGGCAGCAGCAAACCCAAACCCAAGTCACTAGAAGACCATCCGAACCAATGGGCTAACGTATGTTTCCTTAAGACACACGACGGTCGTTATGATCTCGTTATTCTTATTGGACCACGAGAAGGACTGACCCGCTGGTACCAGTGGTGTCCATGTTGGATTTGAAATAACAATAAAAAAATACATAAACATATCTGACATCTGTGCCATACGTCCCAATCTGCCAGAGCTGTCACTCTGAAACCTGCCTTTCCTTTGCGTTACTCAGCAGGCTGGGGAAAGAAAGACACTTTGTTTTGATGAATACTGATGCAGAATTAACTCGAAATTCGAGTTGATTAGAGTTCAAAACCTTTGAGAGAATTGGAGAGAGCAAGAGAGAGACACTAATGGAGACATGACGGAGACAGTTTGAAAAAAAAAAAAAAAGTATTTGAGTTCATAAAACCACAGAAGAAGACGAGGAAGAAGGATGAAAGCAATCGCGAGAGAATGGCACACAAATGTCAGCAGAAGAAGAGGAGTAGAAGGAGAGCATCCCCTCTGAGGTGGTGGAGCGTGATGTATTTGGGTGGCCTAGTTCGAGGACAAGGATGCGGTTTAAACCGCTTGGTGCTCTCTGTTCACAAGGGGAACGCGAACATCAAGTGGTGGTTGATCCCTTTCCCCTTTGTTTATTAAACTCTACCGTCACGTTGTTAAAGAGGAACTTCTGAAACTTATTTTTTAACCCCAACCCCAGTTTCCCATCATTTCGATGCCTAACTGACCGATTGTGATTACAATTTTTGAAACTTTGAAACTCCAGTATTGCGGGAGAAGGCAGCTGCAAAACGTCTGCATTGTGGGGCGATAGCACCTGTCAACATACAGTATGTCCTCCAAAATAGTTTTTTTTTGCTACTGACTGGCTCAGATTGGTATTATGACTGTCTAACAACCTTATGGCCAGGATCCCTACAGAGGAAGAAAACTTTTTTTCTTTAGCTTTCGCTTGATCCGGTCTGTTCCGCTCTGAAATCTCGCGAGAGCCTCATCCACATTGTCCAAATCAGCTAAATATTCAGCCCTAGCTTTTAAATAACACTGAGCTACGCTTTCTGTAGTCCAACGGAAACAAACTCTTGCCAGCACTCCTCCTCTTTCTCATGAGATTTTGTATGAATATTATAAGGGCCACAGAACTGTCTTTTAGGAGTTATAAAAGTATGTGGGACTTGCATAACATGACGTGTCTCGTGTCACTGCGCATGAATTCATTCTCTCTGTGAACTGTACTGTACCCTCCCATTTTTTTTGCATATATAAAAGTAACACAAAACATCCATCGGATTTATTTTAACATAAGAAATTACACAAATACACAAATAATAGGGTGAGGGGCCGAGGTAAGGTGGTGGTAAGGAGGGTGGTAAGGAGGGGGGTAAGGAGGGGGGTAAGGAGGTGGTAAGGCAGTGGTAAGGAGGTGGTAAGGAGGGGGGTAAGGAGGGGGGTAAGGAGGTGGTAAGGCAGTGGTAAGGAGGTGGTAAGGAGGTGGTAAGGCAGTGGTAAGGAGGTGGTAAGGCAGTGGTAAGGAGGTGGTAAGGCAGTGGTAAGGAGGTGGTAAGGCAGTGGTAAGGCAGTGGTAAGGAGATGGTAAGGCAGTGGTAAGGAGGTGGTAAGAAGGTGGTAAGGCAGTGGTAAGGAGGTGGTAAGGAGG
>CM051018.1:10308189-10328189 GCA_027704905.1 Muraenolepis orangiensis
AAGAAGAGAAATGTCTGTGCCTTTGTAATCAAGTGGAAGGTCCCAGGTCTGTGATTTATGTCCTCTCACAGCCCCCCCCCCCCCCCCCCCGGCCCAGGCTGCCGAAGCATCGGCTGAAGCAGCAGCATCAGCACCGCAGGTACGGCAAACACTGCACAGACCCTCGCATGGTGCACCCATACACCAGGGGGGATGCACACAGGAGCCCCCTGCCAGGCATAGCTAATGGCGGACGAGAGAGAGAGAGAGAGAGAGAGAGAGAGAGAGAGAGAGAGAGAGAGAGAGAGAGAGAGAGAGAGAGAGAGAGAGAGAGAGAGAGAGAGAGAGAGAGAGAGACACACACACACAGAACAAGACATAGAGGGAGGCACAGAGAGAGAACGAGAAGAGAGAAAGAGAACAAGAGAGACAGAGGAATGAGACAGGGAGACAGAGACAGAGAGACAGACAGAAAGAGACAGAGAGAGACACAGATAAAGAGAGAGAGAGAGAGAGACACAGAGACACACAGACAGACTGAAAGAGACACACACACACAGACATTTTCTTATCCCAGGCAGCCCCTCAATTACCCCCTGGTGGTGTTTTTAGAGCTCTTCTTGTATCACGATGCATAGCAGCACATAGCAGCACATAGCAGCACATAGCATCACAGACCCCTGCCAGCATGCCGCGGCACGCCGCTGTGAGGCTGTGCGTTGCCCGTCAGCCACAAAGGGAATCAGTTCGACACAAGAAGAACGGCGGCGGCGACGATGACAACAACCAAACCAAACCCAACCAACCAACGTCTTCACCTTACAAAGTATTTGGGTGTGGTTGGGTGCATTTACGTTTCCAAACTGGTCGTGAAGGCGTGAAGGACACGGGAGACGTGTGCGTGCGTGCGCTTTCTTGTGGCGCCGGCGTGTTTGAAGGTAAGCCGCAATGGAGCTACTGAAGGCACTTTGCTGCGGTGGACTACAGAAGCACTTGTTTGCGATGATTTGAGTCTGACAACAAAGAAGGGGCGTATCCCATCCCCCCCTTCCCCCCCCCCCTCCCTCCTTCTCCCCTCACCGCCTCCACACACCTCCACACACACACACACACACACACACAACAACAACAACGTCTGCACTTAAAAGACTCTTTTCCTCTCTGAGACGCCACACCTCCTCCTGGCGAAGCCTGATCAACCGCCACCGCAATGATAGCCTTTTTGTGTTCCAAAGCAAAAACCCTCTCAACTCCACAACCAACCACTTTCATGGTAAAAATAAAATGGACCAAAACCCAACCTGTCCAATTAGGGAAATGATGGTGGTATGAGATGGGGGGAGGGGGGAGGGAGAGGGGGGGGGGGCTGCTTGCACCTGCAGTTGTGTATCATTACCTCTTGGTGATGATATGATCCGATCAATATTTTCTGCCACCATGAAATCTCCTCCTCAGGGTTCTGGGCTTGTACATTGTTCTCTCAATTAAGGTGTGGTAGACGGTGTGTGTGCGTGTGCGTGTGTGTGTGTGTGTGTGTGTGTGTGTGTGTTGGAATGTGTGTGTTCATGGTTATTGTAAACATATTGTATTATACCAGGAAAATGTATTTACTTAGGACAGATGAACAACCATACACAAAGGACAACCATAAAATAACTGGACACAGCAACAACGTACGTACGTAGATATGGGCACAAATATGTAACCCTAACCCTAACCCTATACCCATATATAACCCATTTACCCTATACTGTTCAGGATGCAGCCTTAAGTGTAAAGTGTGTTAAAGGGATAGTTCACTAATAGGCTATGAAAATGAATGTGTAGATAATTATGTTTTCTACATATTCTGAAAATATGGTCGATTTCCGACTTTATCTAGTATTTTTTATCATTTTTATTGAAACATTTATCGTAATTGCACTGGACGCCGCCCTTTTTACTAGTCATGTGATCGCTACGACGTCATCAGTGCTCCGTTGTACACCTGCTAAATGGCGAGTTATCGAGGTGATTCATCCAGTGAGGAAGAAACTATTGAATTGAATGCAGAAAGAGGGGTTCAACCGTAGAGGTTTGAACCAAGGAGGCCCCACAGGGGCAGCAGTAGAGATTGTTGTGTTAAACTATATTCTATATAAGTTGTCTATATCCCCGCCGTGCGCCCATAGGGCTCTACAGCACTACAGGAGCCAGGTTACGTAAGACGCAGAAGCGGCAACCACACCACACAACTATATTATACTTATATAATATAATATATTTTATTATATATATATATAGACAGCATGGGTCAGATGTTGTTGTCGAGAAAAGAACGAACATGAAAGGATGTGTTTGAGCAACGGCAGCAGCGGGGACACAGACAACCACATAGAACATAGAACATAGAACAGCCTCGAACACAACACCTACTAACTACACAACGCCTGTTTTTTATTCACTTGTTTTCTGCTTCTTGACTCACTTCTCTTTGCTCTCTTGGCCCTGATTAGGACTTGCTCTGTAGGAGCGTCACCGTCGGGCTGGGCGAACACGCTCGGCACAGCTGATCAGATCTGAACAGCTGATCAGATCTGAACAGCTGATCAGATCAGACTTCAACAACAGGCAATGAGCGAAGCCACTCTTGAACTGACAATAGTTCTCAAAGTCTTCTTTCTGAAAATGTTGGCTGCACACACAAGCTTGCCCGTCCGTCCCAGGAGGACGACAACACTTTGCCAACCACTGCTTTTGTGTATGAAGCCTCGATCGCTGAGTCGGCACTTTGAAGAAGTGTGCATGGTCCGGATTCCTTTTGTCTGATACCTTGCAGTATTTTGCGATACAATACGGCATTGTGTCGATATTGAACGATCAATCAACGCACAATGCACATGCCGAACAATAGTGAATGACTGCTCGATTGGCGACTGCGGCGTGATCGAGCACTGTCTACGTCACAGCCGCTGAATTTGGTCACGTGAAAGACAAAATGGCATCTCCCACAGAAAGATAGATTTTTAACAACAAAAAAATGTAATTAAATCAAAAATAGCAGCGGGTGCTTGTGAACAACTCAGGGTACACTTAGAAGTTACTGTTTTATCAACCTATGTGCTTTTTCACCTCCCTTTAAGAGGTGAGATGCAGGTACACATGACACAAATTAACTAATAATATAACGGATAATAACCTTAGTGTGTGTGTGTGTGTGTGTGTGTGTGTGTGTGTGTGTGTGTGTGTGTGTGTGTGTGTGTGTGTGTGTGTGTGTCCGTGTGGCAAAAGCCTCTGTGTCTGCATGTCATTCAGCCTCGTTACGATCTCCATAATAACCTTCAAGTGTGTGTGTGTGTGTGTGTGTGTGTGTGTGTGTGTGTGTGTGTGTGTGTGTGTGGTGTGTGTGTGTGTGTGTGTGTGTGTGTGTGTGTGTGTGTGTGTGTGTGTGTGTGTGGACAATTTCACAATGAACTGTTCCGGTGATACGATATGCAGCATCACGGGTGGGTGTGTGTGTGGGGGGGGGGGATGTGGAAGGGGGTGAGGAGGGGGGAGGAGGTGACCCCCCCCCCCCATGTGCGCTCCATCCATCGCCACTTTACCCATCACAATCACTTCACACCTTTTAGGAGAAGAGCCGCGCGGGCGCCATGAATTCCATCAAGTCCTTGACAGAAGTAGCCGTCATGAAGTCATGAATAAAACATTTCCGCGCTCAAAACGCCGCACACGCCGCCGTTTGGACTCCATTACGACAAGCATTGCAATCGTTTTTAATTACAAAAGAGCGACAGGAAGTGACCGGGGTTTGGATGTGCACACTTGGATGTACTTGCCAGCCAGGCGCTACTGGGGCTGGGGGCTGGGGGCTGTCACCCACGGTTACGTACGGCCTGGGCAGGCCACCAAAAACCATTACAAAAAAAGAATGTCCCATGATGCACTGCAACACAGGGGTGACATTGCCAGTCCAGAGTTCTATGGAAAGCATATGGGATTTTGGGGGGAGACTGGATTTCAGGCATAAATAATGGATTTTTGGCTAAAGTTACATACTACTACGGAGTGTTGCCAACAGACTGCATTGAGTCTACTTCACAAAAAATGCCCACTTCCTGTCTGGTACTGCTGGCAGGGATAATAATTAATTTTAATTTTTTATTAATAATTTTATTGTATTTTATTTTTATATATATATTTTTTAATCTCTTTTATCTGTCTTATTTTAATCTATAAAACTATTAAGTTTTATCATGTCTTTATTAAAGTGCCTTGGGTGTCCAGAAAAGCACTATATGAAATTTTATGTATTGTTATTACTATAAAGCTAAAATAAATTAATTCATGTTTTCCAATAAATTCCCACAGTTGATTTGGGTTGCGAACGATTTGGGGTCCCACCCCCGACCTTAGTGTTAGCAGTTCTCTGCTGCAGGTTGTCTTCACGTGTGTGTGTGTGTGTGTGTGTGTGTGGTGTGTGTGTGTGTGTGTGTGTGTGTGTGTGTGTGTGTGTGTGTGTGTGTGTGTGTGTGTGTGTGTGTGTGTGTGTGTGTGTGTGTGTGTGTGTGTGTGTGTGTGTGCGTGCGTGCGTGCGTGCGTGTGTGTGTGTGTGTGTGTGTGCGTGTGTGTGCGTGTGCGTGCGTGTGTGTGCGCTCCACGGGGTTAATTTTATTTGCTGGAACAAAATTAAACACTTGGTGGGGAAGAAAGTCATTGTTCTCGGCAGCGTTGGCAATTTTGTCTCCCGGTGTGTCAAACACCACCCACACCCTTGCTTTGTGCTGAGAGGAGCTATCTTTTGCCATGCTAGACGCTATGGAACGTGACTGATTGGATGTACAACATGCTTGACAGCCTCGACGATGTCCTCTGCATGGGAGGAAAAAAAGCAAGAAGAGCCCACATCTGGAAGGTTATCTCCCCCCCCCCCCCCCCTCTCCCGCACGTCTGAACGGTAGCGCTGGAACCTGACGCCTCCACCATAGCCTCACACAATCAAGAGGGGAATGATGTTCTTGTCACACTAGAGCGACACTAGAATCAGCACTAATGTTGAACCGAAATGCAAACCGACTGCCTGCTTTCCCCCCCCCCCCCGTCTTTGAAGTAAACCACTGCTCCCCCAGGCTAACTAAATGCTAATGGCGTTTTTTTTTTTGGTTGGGCTATCGGTTTCCTAGCTGGTGTGTGCCAGCCTCTTATTATCCAATGGGATGACAGCTTAATGAGGCCCTTTGCTTGTGTGTGTCAGCCAGGCATTACAAAGCAGCGGGATGCCACATTGTGTTCGCCCACTTTTAGCACTTGAGCAAGGCACACAACCGGTCATTAACTCCCAGCGACACAGTGGCATCTTCCTCACCTGCTTCCAAACCGCCCTGCTCTCTTCAACCACAGCCATCTGCATCTCCGTATGATATGAGGTACGAGGATCATACCCGTGGCTTCCAGTGTTCTTCCCCATTGTGCTTCTGGAAGTCACATGGGGTCTCTATAGAATTCATACAGCAGTTAATTTGACTCAACCTATATTATTTCCCCCCTTAAAAGACTTAATTAATGGGCTTGGGAGTGTATTTATGAACAATTCATCTGTAGTATTATGTTAAAGAGAAACCAATGCCCATTCTTCACCATGAACACCATAGAACACCTCAGCCAGCCATTGTTGGCTTTGTCTGAACAATAAAACGGTGCCCCCTAGTGGCAGCACCGGGAGACAACGTGGTCCAGACAATAGCGACAGCGCTGCTTTGTCTCAGAGTGGCTGCTTCAACAGCTGTCCAACAACCTGTCCTGCCCCCCCCCCCATGCAGCCCAAGACGCATCAGCTCCCCTCACCTATCATTAAGTTCATCATTTATGATACGGAGACACCGCCCACACACACACACACACACACACACACACACACACACACACACACACACACACACACACACACACACACACACACACACACACACGCACACACACACCACACACACACACACACACACACACACACACACACACACACACACACACACACACACACACACACACACACACACACACACACACACACACACACACACACACCAATGTCCCTGTTTTCCTTAGCCTTACAGAGTGCACTGTGACCCTCATTTCATTTAGACTCCACTGGGGACTGACGGACTGAGGGAGAGAGAGGTGGCACTGCAGCTGGCGCTGTCAACGAGCATCCATCTCCTCCACCACCGCTGGGAGACCACGCCCCATCTTACTCACACACACACAGGCGACACCGCAGCCTGCCTCCCGTCTCCCATGCTGTTCTGGTCACGGGGCAAAAGGAACCACCGGATTGTATTGGGGCTCATAGAGACGCCTGCGATTCCCATTTGAGTGGCGATCGTTTCATTTCATTCTGTGTCGTGACACGTACGTCATTCTCATCTCGTCTCATGAGATCCCGTGTGTCTATTACAGAGCATTGTGTCGAAGGATGCGTGTGTTTCAAGACAGAACACTTACACACATTAAGAGTATGCAGGCTTTTGCAACACCACCGATAAATGGAGGCTGACGTCATGCTGATGCTTTCGGTAGTGTGGATCATTTAATGAGCAGCGATTGGCTGGAATCAGTGGCGTATCCAGGGAGTGGCCTGGGGTGGCTCCCGGGTCACCCCGGGATACTGATTGGCCCACCGAGATGGAACCCCATCACCCTAAACTACGATTGGCTATCTGCCCAGTCAGGGGCGGGACTTGTTTGACGAGAGAGTAGTGTCCAGCCTGCCAAAAACCCAGAGAAGAGTATGAAGTTTTGATTTGAGCGGAGCTGCCGTTAAGAAGTCTCCAGGGACCCGGGGTTAGGCTTGTCTTGTCTCCAGGGCTCTGCAGTGCCACCGTTTTGCTCGCATATGCAAGACAAAATCGCCTTGAAATTACATTTTGGAGCACATTTTTCTTTTTTAAATTCTAATTAAATGGATCCCGTTACCAGCTTGATGGGTGACCGACCGAGGAAATAGCCGTCAATATCGCTGTGGAGTGTGTGTGGTTGGTGTCTGGTTTAAGCAGCCTCACCCGGCCTGAGTCAGACTGTTTAGAGTCTGAGGCTGGGTGAGGCTGTACCTCTGTGGGTCCTTGGTCACACGCGAGGAGCATCATGCTCTGTTCATCTACAACCACAAACTCTTAGAATAAACCGTTTTCCCTCATCCCACTGTTTGTCCTGCCATTTGAATGGCTCCTGGCAGTGTCGGCAGCTACAATCACACTTCACACATTCCAATTGAAGTTTGGAGGTGTAGTTCATGAATCACTTTTGCCCCATTTGTCGTGTTTGTGACTAAAGAAACAGCTTGCAACTGCTTGCAAAAGAATGACAAGATACAGGTGTGAAACTGGGCCGTTCACATCGCTGCAGTGAACAGCAATGTGAGACAGGGTCTCTGTTGTGTTGGGACTGGTAGGTTTATTTATCTTTTAAATGGAACCCAGGAATGTAAGACACTGTAATGTTAGTAATACAAGTAGATATGGGTAGTGGGAATAAAAAAATATGCTATTACAACGTGTGTGTGTGTGTGTGTGTGTGCTCGTACTTCATACCACCCCTGCATAAGTCAGTGCCTAACTTGGGCAACCCCAGTCAACAAAAGTCTGGACATGCCACTGGAATGCACTGCTGCATGCATACCTTGCTCTATGCATGGCTAGTGGTTATTCACCCTTGCACGAGATTTGGCTGCTTTTCTGTTCAATGTGTGTGCTCGCAAACGGCCTGACGCGTGTATCTGCTAACTATTCATACTCATACTTGTCAACACTAGACACTATTATCTAAAACGACTCGCAGTGGTACACGTCATCAATGTGAAGGCAAGGGTTAGGCTTCGGAGGTTAGACTGCGGATACCTGGGGTTTGAACCAAACCAACACAAACCCACAAGACTAGCCTATCCACCTGGCCCCAATGTTTCTTCTACCGCAAGCTCACATGGGAATCACATGTTCCAGTGCGTCCAAGTGCGTGCTCATTTGGCACCTCCTCCTCCTCCTCCTCCTCCTCCTCCTCCTCCTCCTCTGACTCACCGTGCTGCGCCTCCCTCTGCTCCAGCTCTGCCCTCAGCTGCTGCTGCTGCTCCTTCATCCTGGCCAGCTCCTGGCTGTTCCCGCAGCTCAGGCTGTGCAGCCTCCTGGCCAGACCCTCCAGCCGGTCCCTCTCCTGGTACACCGTCTTCATCTCCGTCTTCAGCTCCTTGGCGCTGCCGAAGTCGTTACCTGAAACCGGCGGGGGGGTGTTGAGGGAAGGGAAGGGGGCGGGACCACTTATTAACTCTAACGCGCTTCATAATCAAAGGGGGCTTGTTTAATTAAGGGGCGGCTTAATTAAGAAGCGAGAGGATCGACGGGGAAAGCGGGAGTGGCAGGTAAATAAAGAGTGTAGACGTGTAAGAGGTGGCGGGTGGCGGGTGGAGTAATATGTAGGAGAGAGAGGGGGAGGGGTTGAGTGAGGTAAGGTAGGATGCAGCAGGGATGATGGGGAGGCGGTCTCACCTGAGATGGCTGCCAGCTTGGCCTCGTGGAGCGCCAGGAGCTGAGTTTCCGTCTCGCTGACTTTCCTCCGCAGGCTCCCGCCCAGCCGTTGACTCATCACCACCTGTGTGGCGAGAGACACACACACAAACACACACACACACACACACACACACACACACACACACACACACACACACACACACGGTTCACCCAGGTTCTCCGCCGATGCACAGCGCAGCGGGCATCCCGCCAGCCAAGACCTTTTTTTATCGACTCTCGTATTCTTTTATTTCCCGCCCAAACCTAACGAGGCTTCACGTGATGCCGTGGGATGGCGTTGCTGTAACCTTTACCGGAGAAAGAGGCTTTCTCTGCTCTCTCTCTGTACGTGACATCATCATAAAGGACTCACACGTTACAATATCGGGGGAGAAGGAAGAAGAAAAAGGCTGAATGTCATCAAACTGATGGCAGATCCGCCCACGCCCCCAACCACCAAGGGGATGAAGACCCCCCCCCCCTCCTCCCCTCCTCTCCCCGCCTCCATTCCACCCCCCCCCCCCCCGCTCCCTCTGGTTCTGTCCTACACCTGTGTCCTTCAGAATGTGTTTCTTTTCCCTTTTTTTCTTACTTTGAATTACCGACCGACCAGGATTGAAAGGATGTGCTTTCTGTCTCTCTGTCTGTGTTCTGGGAGCGCGTTCCCTCTCTCGTTAAAGGGAAGGTTGGGGAAAATGTTTTCTTTCTGATCTGGCAGATCAGGGCGCTCTTTGAAATGAGCGATAATATGCGTGGGTCTGTGTGTGTGTGTGTGTGTGTGTGTGTGTGTGTGTGGGGGGGGGGGGTCTGTGTGTGTGTAGGGGTGTGTGTGTGCCCAGTCAAAATGAATAAAGTGCTAACTGATGTCTTTCAGTGGCTCTCCACCAACGATCAAGACAGAGGTGACCTTTTTTTTTAAATTGTATACTAAAGACCTCCGTTTGGTTATCTGACGTGAAACAATTAACATAAACCAATTTCATGAGGTTTAACTTTCTGATTGAATGCAGGTGGATATACCTCATTGTTATCAGTCAGACATGGGGTAGCATGCTTTGTTTACAGATAATAATGGAGGCACTGATCCTGACGACTTCTCTGCTGCTCACTGCTCCCGGAACACACCGGAACACACCGGAACACACCGGAACACACTGGAACACCGGCCCATCTTTCTGGAGGACATGGAGACTTTGCAGCCCCCCTGCTGAGCCCCCTCCCCTCTCTCTCTCTCTCTCTCTCTCTCTACCTCTCTCTCCCCACCTCCCCCTCCTCTCTCTCTCTCTCTCTCTCTCTCTACCCTACCCCTCTCTCTCTACCCCTCCCCCCTCTCTCTCTCTCTCTCTCTCTCTCTCTCTCTCTCTCTCTCTCTCTCTCTCTCTCTCTCTCTCTCTCTCTCTCGCTCTCTCTCTCTCGAACCCCCTCTCCATCCGTCAGAGCCCCTGACAATATTGCATGGCCTCCGGCTCTCGCTAACTACATGTGGAGGAGATCCATGTGTTGTGTGTGGGGCTGATCCCACCCTCCTGCCCGGTGAGGGAGGGGTAGGATGTGGAGGAGCCTACCAGCACATGTGAGAATATTAAACCGGTATATATGTATATGCATATATATATACATATACACACACACACACACACACATATATATATAACAGTATATTGATTTGCATAAAAATTACCACCTTCCAGGAAGATACCATGAGTTTATAAAACGACACAGTTCACAGGTGGGTGAACACACACACACACGCACACACACCACATAAATGCAAGAATATGACTTAGTCAATTGGTGCTTCCAGTCTATTTCACACAAGTTTACACACAGCTCCAGGCTTCCCAATTAAAACGTGGTTGGAGGCGCACACGAGTTCAGAGGAATTGCATTTTTTCGTTAGGATTGCATACCATGATACTTGGGAAGATTAACGCTTCTATTTTAAATTAAAGAGCCAAGTACTTTGTCGTCAGCCCGAGCTGGTGGGAGAGAGCTTACCCCTGTGTCAACCCGTGCTGACTGACTTTTTGAAAAGGTCATTCGATGCTTTGATGAGGAAACGGTGGAGACCAGTTATTATAAGTGCCTTTCTCTATCTATCTGTGTCCTCGTGGTACGTCTCTACGAAACCTTCCTCTTAAAGTATGGGAGTACCTTTAGTGCCCGTGGTCATGTTTTACTGTGTCAACAACAGGCATACTGTATATTCTTTGCTCATGTAAGTAATCAAGACGGTGGTCCAAAACTGAACCCAAAAATGGTGGTCAGCTGTTTCTAAAGCACACACACATTAGAGAAACAGCTGAATAGCGCGGTTTAGCTACTGTAATAAATAGTTGTCGCTGCCGTGTCCTGCTTGCTTCCCTAGCGGATCTGGAGCTGCGAGCACTAACACTATCCCCTCCCCCCCCCCCGCCCCCCTGTGGCTGATTGTGCAACACACGGCTGCCGGTAGCTAAAATAGCACACCGGGAACGCTTGACCTTCGCCACGAGCTACACTGAACACACACTGAAAAAGCACAAGTAACGGCGGGAACTGAAAATGCACAACATCGTGAGATCATTGTGTGACATAACACATAATATCTCCCTGTCGAGTGCGAGTCTTTTTTCTCTATTTAGAATATTAGTGATTAGCGAATATGGTGATAAAGAGGAACGCTAGGTTAGCAGAGGACAGAAAACAAGTCTTACTTTAGCGGTAGCCTCTTTGATGGACAGATTCAGCGCCTTCTCTTGTTCTTGGAGTCTGAAAGGAAGAGGCAGAGAAACAATACAGTGGGACACTCATAGTCATCCTGACCAATCCACACATCAGAGCAATGCGATGAATAGGACCGTATACAGCATTTCAACATCAACGGATGAAGTCTTGTCATTGTTTTTACCTTGAAGCACGACGGGCGAACCCTCGCCACGAGAGTAAAAACCTTATTTTACGAACACACAACACAAATGACTGCCAACCCCTAAGCCTCACTAATGAATAATAATAATCAAGGAACATCAAGGGCCTTTTTATTGATCTGGCTCGGCTGGTCAGCGCCGCGTACCAAAGATCTCAATTATGTCAACATGTAAACAAGGCGTGGCGCGAAAAGGTCACAATTATTTGTCTGCGGAGGAATAACTGCGTCCGTTAATGGGAGGATGGAGCGTGAAATCCTCCACGGCCTCTCAGGACAGTCACCTTGAGGCCCGCCTAATGGCTTTTAATTGCAGCTCGCAGTGCGCCGGTCGGTACGCCTGAAGCTGCGTTGAGACGCCGGAAGCAGCCACGTTCGCCAGGGGAAACAGAACTCAGACCCACGGCTCACTGCTGGGTTTTACCTTTCTAGAAAGAAATATATAGAATAATAATAATAACAACGAATCGCAGCACTTCTATAGTGCTCTTCAAGGGACCCAAAGCTCTTTACATAGTGAGTTTGTGTGCGTGTTTGTGTGTGTGTGGAGGCTGTGTGTACGTGTGTGTGTGTGTGTGTGTGTGTTTGTGTGTGTGTGCGTGCATGTGAAGGCTGTGTGTGTTTGTGCGTGTGTGTGTGTGTGCGTACGCGTGTGTGTGGGTGTGCATGTGTGCATATGTGTGTAGAGGCTGTGTGCGTGTGAGTGCGAGTGTGTGTGCATGTATGTGTGTGTGTGTGTGCGTGTGTGTGGTGTTAGTGCGTGTGTGTGTGTGTGTGTGCGGTTGGGGGGGGGGTTAACACACCTCCTCCACTCCTGGTTTCGTATTGCTGGAGAGAATTGTGTACTTCTCTGTTTTAATGCCAACGTCACAATCAGGGATTTACAACTAAATAGGAGAGGAGAGTGTCAGTTGCTGTCTGAGGAGGAGGAGGAGGAGGAGGAGGAGGAGGAGGAGGAGGAGGAGGAGGAGGAGGAGGAGGAGGAGGAGAACGAGAAGGAGGAGGAGGAGGACGGGGAGGAGAACAAGAAGGAGGAAGAGGAGGAGGAGGAGGAGGAGGAGGTGGTGGAGGATGGAGACGACAGAACAATCACAGAAATCCACGCCGAGCCGACGGAGGCTCAGCATCCAATCTCGGGGGCCCCAATTTAAAAATCAGAAAAGGGCATCGCCCGGCTCTCCGGTGCGGGGCCGAGGGGCGCGTCAGATATCAAATTATACCACAGATGGGGGGTCATGGCCGCCGCGAGAGGTGATAAGTGCAATTTACATGTCTGCTAACCGTCGGCGAGAGCGGGAGGAGCTTAGCATAGCGGCCGGGCCGCGCAGAAAGCCATTACCTTCTGACGACACCATACAAAGTATTCATTTGCATGCGCCGGGTGGAAAAAAACCAGAACCGTTTAAAATTCGAACTGCTTTCGAGCAGGTGAGAGAGGAGGAGCAGGAGGAGGAGGAGAATTATAAAGAGGTTAGACGCACCTCTCTCCCTGCTAACACACATACACACTGTCGATAACATACACTCTCACACACACACACACACACACACACTGTATGTATAGGGTGTGTATGTGTGTGTGTGCTTGTGTATGTGTGTGTGTGCTTGTGTGTGTGTGTGTGTGTGCATGTGCGTGTGTGTGTGTGTGTGTGTGTGTGCGTGGGTGTGTGCATCAATTCAACTCATTTCTCAGTGTTACTCAGTGCCACGCTGTGTAAATTGCTTTGGGAAAGTGTTGTATAGAACTGGGGACAGCATTCTAATATTACCTCTCTTACACCACCTATAAATCCATAGAGCTTTGCGTTGCCTGATCAGGTCAGTGTTTAGTGTTCAGAGACACGTTGACAGCAGTCTTAATGTGGACTTCCTTCTAAAAAAAGATGTCAGAATATGTATATTTTGCACAGACAAGATCGAATGCCCTACTGAATATGTGAAATGTGAATATGTAGACCGAATGTGACTGATGTTGACAGCGATTGAATAATGCTTATAGTGTGAGAACGTAGGACATTTGACAGAATCCCTTCTTAAGATATGTGCAATGACACAACCCAATCCAAAGCGGCTTATTCCAATGACAAAAGACATTTAACACAATTGAATAGACGTTCTTAATCCTATGTGCCGATTCACAGCACTTGAGCAGCCCCATGTGGCGACCATCAGTACTGCAGCCACGAATAATCCTCTGAAAAGAGGTATTGGTGTATATTTAGATTGTGTCCTTAAACAGACACTCGAATCCAAAGAGACTTACAAGTGAGGCTGGGAGAAGTCAAAACATACAATAAAAAATTAAGTACAAATAAATCCTCTGTGTCCTCTATGTGCTCTGTATACAGAGTACACACTATTCACCATATGTACATACTGTATCATCCATCAGTCACTTTATTATTATTTGTATTGTGTATAGTATGTTATATTATAGTGCTGTTTATAGTATAAAGTAAAGTATATAGAAGGTAGTATATATTGTCGTTTATAGTATCTTGTATAGTATAGAGTAGGTTGTATATAGTGTTGTGTACAGTATAGTATTGTAAAGTATTGCATAGTTTAGCGTAGAATAGTATTGTTGTTGAAATTCACGCAGACGGGAGTGAATGGGGAGTAAAAGCAGTTCATTCATACATCTAGAATCTTGAAATCGCTGTAGGAGTCCAGGGTTAACGGGAGGTTAGCTGGTAGTGGGGTCTCGGTGACATCGTTTTCTCATGCTGACCTGAGGACCGAGGCGGAGGGCGTCATGGAGATGCTCGAGCGGCAGTGGGAGGTCACGAGGTGGCGCAGCGTGCGGCTCATGTCACACAGCTGGGTGGCGCTGCAGCCCCGGAGCACGGCGCCCTCCAGCGCCTCCTCGCTCTGCTGCTGCTCCTCCTCCTCCTCCTCCTCCTCCTCCTCCTTCTCTTCCTCCTGCTGCTGTTGCAGCTGCGCCTCCAGTCGGTCGTGGCGCTCCTGCAGCCCTGCCAGCCGACGCTGCATCTCCACCATCTCCGCCTGCGGGGGGGGGGGGAGTCAACACCCGACACCACCAACAACACCACCACCATGTACCCGTGTTTTAGCGCATTTTATTAGGCTTTTTTTAAGGAGGTGGAATCTACTGCAATCTCAGTGAATCCCGTTTGTTTGCTTGTTTGCTTGCTTCCACGGCTTTAGCCTTTACAGGGAGAACTACTGGCTGAAGCCACAGTGTTTTGACTTAGCACGTATCTTTAATATATGAGGACATACCATGGTCATTTTATGACGTTGTACAGTCATTTTTATTTTTTTTTACAAATAGAAACCTTTAAGACTTTTGTAGGTTTTATATAATGGGTGGGGGGAGTTTTGTATTTCTTTATGGAAATAGAATATATAGCATTTATTTATGCTAATCAAATGTGTGTGTTATAGTACATTATGATCATTAATGTAATGTAATGTAATTATGATTGACATGACTAGTAGAATACCTTTTAAGGTGGGCACAATTGGATTATTATTATTATTATTATTATTATAATTATGTATTTCAAGTCCTTCATTTCGTCTGCTTAAGTAATAAAACCAAAAATAAACTGAACAGCACTGAAAATACAAACTTAAAGACAGTAAAATGGAATGAAAATGGACCAGGATGAGGTGCTTTTACCTCCACCAGGCGTTTCTCCTGGATCACACAGTCTCTTGGGGTCAGGAGCTGAGAGGATGACCTTTCCTCTCCATCAGGCTCAGAGGACTCCCTGTGAACGACACACACACACACACACACACACACACACACACACACACACACACACACACACACACACACGATCACACACACAACACAAACACACACACACGCACACACACACACACGATCACACACACATACGATCACACACACACACACACACACACACACACACACACACACACATTTCGTTTGATCATTTCAAAATACCACTGTGACCTTTTTGAATCTATAAAGCAATCGCTTGCAGTTCCTCCCCATGTAGCAACAGACCGACGCCCACTGGTGAGCCGGCCTGGAGTAGGCCACTAACGGTCCTGTCTCTGTTCTGGGTGTTGTGGCCTTGCGGTCCATCAGGGTTCCCCTGCTGCCACAGCCCCAGCTGACTTCCTTCCTGTGAGGGTAAGCTGTTTTGGAAATATCTACCTCATTGTTCTCATTGTGGCTGAGCGTAATGTGACGAAAGCCAAGGGTCATTCATTTACTTAACTACCGTGTGTACAGGCCTTATAAATACATGTAAATAAAAAAAAAAACATGTACATTCAACCCATGTAGATATCATTTAAGTCACTTTGCTGCTCTTTATTTTGTTTATTATTTATATTTTATTTTTATGGTGTTGTTTTGGACATGTATACTGCGGGAGGGAATGGGGAGTAAGCATTCCTATGTACTTGTTAGAAATGGCAATAAATATCTTGTATCTTGTATCTAGATACTCAACTCAAAGCCCATAATAGGCCTATGTCACACTTCCTGCTTCCGGAACGTTACAAATCACCGAGCAGTGTACTCTTACTTCCGGTAGTTACCTCAGATACGTGACAAACTCTGTTATTGTAATGTACCGGCTGCTCAACGTCTAAACAAAGACAGCCCTACCTCAGTTTACCCCATTTACCCAAAGACAAACTCCTCCGCAAGTGTGAGGCTGATAAGGAGGATGAAGGTCCCTCGTTTCATGTTCTCAGGGGTAGTGCGTATGTCTGCAGTTTGCACTTTGACAAGGAGAGCATATACGTCTCTAAAAGTGGGCGGAATAGGCTAATAATGTCGGGTATGTGTGTGATTAAAAGCACTGGTCCTGACCCCCACACACACTCCATCTCTCATCCGAATAGAGCCACATAATGTCGGGTAAGTGTATGATTAAATACGTGCTACCCCTGAGAACATGAAACCAGGGACCTTCATCCTCCTTATCAGCCTCACACAAGACTTGCGGAGGAGTTTGTCTTTGGGTAAATGGTGTAAACTGAGGTAGGGCTGTCTTTGTTTAGACGTTGAGCAGCCGGTACACTACAATAACAGAGAGGAGATGAGGCGGCCACAGTTTGTCACGTATCTGGGGTAACCACCGGAAGTAAGAGTACACTGCTCTGCGATTTTTAACGTTCCGGAAGCAGGAAATGTGACATAGGCCTATTGTATGATTCGGATTTAGACTTCTTCACTGTAGTGTTCATTCACTAGTTGAACCACATCGTCTTGACCGACTTTTGGAAGGTTATGCAGCGATGTTGTCCAGCGATAACTGTCCCCCATGGTGAATGCCAAGGTGAATGCATTAACCGGAACTTGGGATACACTGCTTCAGCGATTTTTAACGGGTACATCCGGCTTTCAACTGTGCCATTATATAGGCCTATTGGCCGACATAACAACGATTGTCATAGACATCCAAAAAAATACACAATACATAAACCACAATCACATTAACACGGTTAACAATCCCGAATGGGATGATTACGTTGGCCACAAAGCAACAACAGCACTTTCCCTACAGCGAATGATCGACTGACCTGCGTTGGCGGTGCTCTGCCCGCTGGAGGGCGCTGTTGACCGCCTGTGTGAGCCGCTGGAGGAACGTCGCCACGCTGGGCTGTCTGGAGGGCAGACCCAGCTTCAGGGCGCCGCGCTCCCGACACAACTCTCCTAGCTTCTTGCCAAAACGCTCCGCTTCAAAAACACCAACACGGAGGGCACGATAAATCATTCAGATGTAAAAGTAAAACACAACTATTAGAACAACCTCAAACACACACACACAGCCACTGATTCAACCGCTTTCGACCACAGCACTATTAGATTCGATTCAAATGTATTGTCAGTGCACAGCACAAGTACAGAACAGAGACAATCATTTTACAGTGGTTTAATACGATGTAAAGCGAGTCTACAAGGTATAAAAACGGGTATAAATATAGCCATATACTGTTTACACGCCAAAAAACACGAGTTATATATATATATATATATATCTATATATATATAGATATATATATATAGTGTGTGTGTAGAGCAGAGTGTGGAAACAGACGTTGTGATCCTGTGCAGATCTCCACTGCAACGCCATGAATGGAAACATAAGCATTGAGGAAGGTCCTAACTGCTACAAGTCTAACATACACCTTAAACAACATCCACCTAAAGCAGTCCATCTTCATTAGTAGGGGGGGGGGGGGGTGGTCGTTTGAGCACTAGGTTGAAGAACAGGGCTCTGATACATATGTTTTTTTTCTTTTCAGTGACTATTAATATAAATAACTATTAACAGAATTTTGTGCCAGACCATACCGGAAACACACTAGGTTTCACACACTACTTCTATATCATAACTGGAAGCAAATACTGCTGTTCAAAGTTCACGCTAGATAGTCCAAAGGCTGACAGCAGATGTTACTGGTTATGCTCCCTCACAAGGTCTAGGAAATGGGTCAGCATGGAATGCTTCTTCTTAAAATAAATGTCATTTTCCAGGGAGAGGGGGCTTGACTAACCCGGGATGGGATATTCTAATGTTCAACTTAATATGTGATTTCACGAAGGTCTTCAAACTCATCACTGACTGAACACATGACGTCCTGCTGACTCCACGCGTGGCTTCACTCGTAAAAACATACATCAGTTCATTTGACTAAATCATATTAAATCACATGTTTCCCCCCCCCCCTGCTCTTACTAATTACCCTCACCTTTTTCTTGTCTCACATGTCCTTGCCAACATTCCACATTCCACAATTACTTCTTATCAGCAAAGGATAAATAATTAAAAGCTAGTTTCTCCTGAGTGTCATTACATAGGGTAGATTTAATTATCATGCTACCTGATAATGTAATTAATGCACATCGTTTTACTGATTAAAGCTTAACACGTTAACCTGTAGTTTGAAGTCCGCTGAGCCAGCTTTTTATTCCTCAAACTACCAAACCCATATTATCCAAATATAGTATGATATCGCCTCCATGTCTTAGTTTACCTGTGTCATAGTCATCATCCAAAATGGCCTTCTGCTGTAGTCGCTGCAGCTTCAACATCATGGACTCAATCTGACACAGACAGGAGAGAACAGGCAGGAGAGAAGGATTGCCTCACAGTCCAAAGGGCCAGGGTTTCACAAACAGACAGCACTGGCAGCAACCAGAGTGTGTGGGAAGTGGGGACCACGTTGGTCCGTATGAATGGGATTCCACAGGATTCAGTGCACACAGGTTTCAGTTTGTTTGTTCTTGTAGTTATACGAGTGAAACATTTTGATGAATCGAACTCACCTTGGTGTTGGCGCGGTTGCTTTGGAGGCAGTCCTGCAGGACGCCCTCGTACTTCTTCACCAGGTGGTCCCAGCCCTGCTCGGAGGCCGGCGTGGCCGACTCGTAGCCGGAGGTGACGGAGGAGGCGGTGTCCGAGTCCACCGACAGGGAGGAGTGGAACTCTGTGGCCAGGGAGAAGCCCTCGTCACCGTCGGCCAGGTCCGGCAGTGCCTCCATCCTGCCGCCCCATTGACCTCCCTGCCAGAACAGCTCCTCCCTCTGAGAATGGCCCCCTGGCGTTGGTCCCGGGATCAACAGCTTTGGGAGGGTTCGCCGAGGGTTCGGTGACGTCTGGAGCTTGCTTTGAGTCGTGGTCAGCGACCCAGGAGAGGCTAGATTAGAGGTCAAAGGTTGCGGCGGAACCGACCGATCGGGCGGTTTTTGGGGTACAGGAAGTGGTGTATCAGCGACAGTGGTGTTCCCTTCATTGGCGCTAAGCGACTGCTGTATGAAACTGAAGCTTGAGCTGAAAGAGTCTCCGGGACTCTGTGTGGTCTCCGCAGGACAGTGGCGGTTCAGGGCCAGGCCCGGGGTCCCCGACTGGCCGGTGTGGCCCCGATGGCTGACTGCACCTTTAACAGCGCTTCGCTCCATGGGTCCGGGCGGCTGAGGGAGGGATAAGGGGGAACCGGGCACCAGCCATGACGTATGGCTTCCTGTGTCAGGCGGGCGTTCCAGGTTCAAGAGGGACTCATGGGGGCTTAGTACAGGTCTCCTACAAGGCGTATTGTGTGGGTCAATGATGCTGCTCTGACCCCTCCTTACGGGACAGCCTGATCCCCCATTTCTAGTCCGAGTGGTCCTGCCCTCCGTCTCCTCAATCTCCCCCGCCTCCTCCCTACTCGTGGTGCTCTGTGGCCCGGGCAGATCTGCTCTCATGTACCCGGGCCTCCGGTGGGGCCTCTTGTGACAAGACTCTCCGGCTGTCTCTGGGGCCTTGGCACCACCTGACCAGGTGGAGATAAGACAGAGTTAGATGGACAGTTGATTCAGAGGAGGATATAAATAGCGGGTTTACATTACTACGACTGTGAAGAACTAACATTGGGCCCGTTTTTGCACATGCAACATCACATTTTTCAGACTCAAGAGGACTTTACTCATCATTGTGTCTTTGTCACAATTGCTCTGCAGAAAATAGAAAAAGAATCATATGAACAGAATAGAGAAGGTGAAGTCTTGAAAGGGTCCCGGGCTCCAATCTCTGTATATTATGACTGCCAAGCCTAGAGTCTGAGTTGAATTATCAAACAAC